>OW285240.1:6747524-7278771 GCA_935421215.2 Melolontha melolontha | reverse complement strand
GTAGCTTCCAGCCATGTTCCCCATCTAGTTATTACTGGAGTGGGGGGCAGTGACAGAGATGGAAATTTTTTCCCTGAAAAGACCTACTCTCAATGGTGCTTTTCTGAAAATTTTTTAAAAGCGGATACAAGTCTATCAACTTCTGGAAAGGTGCTCTGATATATTCACAAATTCTGCGGAGAACATGTGCTACACAAGTAATATGCAGCAAATTAGGATATGTTTCCTTTAATATAAATGCAGCTCTGTCACTTACAAATAAAAGTACTTTTTCTTTGTCCCTGTCGTCAGAATGAAGTATATTTTGAATATTCTCATTAATCGTTTTAGCAACTGTTTCCGCATCAATTGTATTTATAACTTTTGTTGCTATTACTTATGCGTTATATGGAATAGTTGGATGTAGTACACCAGCTACAACATTTACCACACAGCGCCCTAACATATCCACCGTTTCGTCGGCGCTTATCCATATGTATTGATTTAAAAGATGGCTTCTAGTGCGTTCTACTGTTCTCGTATAGCACCTAGAAACATAATATTTGCGTAAAGTTGATTCATCAGGAACATTTCGACCAGTATATTTTTGAAGAAATATTTTTAAAGTGGGATTGCTAAGTTTATTTAATGGAATACTAGCCGCCATAAAAGTTTTACAGAGTTCAGATGTGTTTGCGATCCTAAGTGACGAATTTTTGACGATATTTTACGGATTTTGTAATAAATTTCGGAATCACTGACAATGGACATACAATCAGTCTGACCGTCAATCCAACTCGCCATTGTTTTACGATGCCGTTCTCGACGTTCTTCCGTATCATATCTGAAAAAGTAACTTAAACAATGCTCTAGGTCTAAACAAATGGAAACTAACGTACGCGTAAGTTATTGAAATTGAACGAAATTCAATGCACACTTACGTTTAAATAATTGGGAGAAGTAGATTCAATCAAACGATATTAAACAGGATCTATCACAAAAATTACGATGTAATTAACAGTTAAAACTATGAAAACAAGAAACATACAGCACTTTATTTATCTTACGAAATATAAACAAATAAATAAAATACATTATAAAAACCCCGCTTCTATCTACGCTCATGAAAACACTTTAAAAAACACTATATTCTCCGAATACAATAGCTGGCTTGTCCATTGTTATCGCGGCGAGGTCAGGTGTCCGAGTAAGTCAAACAAATACTTCATTGAATTACGCCGGGATGTACTGAGCGACGTTATACACAATTCCAATTGCCGATTGCGTTTTATGGTAATTGCATCCGTTCTCTAGTTATGAAGAACTTTTTCAAAAAACATTAATGTCAAGATCACTAAAAAATAAGAATTCCTTTAGTTTCAAAATAATCACAAAAATACATTTGAAGACAAAAAATAAAAGCATTTATTGTGTAATATATTTAAAGATAAACAGCGATAAAAAAAGCAAACGTTTTATATTGTTTGATTTCGAAATTACTTTCTATTGAATATATTTTAACAGTATTGTTAGTTACTCTTTATTCCTTGCCCGACAATATCTTCATATAAAACATGATTTAACTTTTTAAATTTAAAGTAGAAGCGCTTTTACCTCAATTTCTACATCTCTTATATTATTTACAAAACATGGAATTTTTACACCACCTCATTCATTGTAAACAATAATAAATATTTCATTTTTTAATAAATAGAAGAAATTAAAAGTTCTCTGAAAATTATATACTCTGGTTTCCTCAAATGCTATTACTCGTTCCGAGCGAATAAAAAAAAACGGCAAAAAAAAGAGTTCAAACATATATCGGCATCAAAATGCAAATAAATATATGTATGCATAAATGCATAAAACAGTCATACCCATAAGTCCATCACGTGTGTTATGTTATTATATATAATACACACACAGCGTGGGTCATAGAGTAATTCGCAAAAATCAGTTATAATAATCACAAAAATATGTAGACAGAAAATAAAAGATAAACAGCAATAAGACAAACAATTGTTTAATAATGCTTAGAATTGATTGCTTCCCTGACAAATCTTCATATAAAACAACCAAATTGAATTCTGATAATAACATCATTTAACTTTTTAAATTTAAAGTAGAAGTGCTTTTACCTCAATTTCATCTATCTTTTAAATTACCTACGCCATTTTGTGTAAACTCCAGAAATTACATATAAATAAACACAGCAACCACTAATTCTTGCTCATGTTTCAACATATTTTCTTGGCGTTCGTACTATATTAATACAAGTAGATATGTATATTCCTATACGATACATGTATTAAAATTATCTATATTTTAAAAGTATAATTGCGTTCTACCTCAACTTCTCTATCTCTTAAACAATATAGGCTTTTTGTTTTGAATTCAAGAAAAAACATATTATTATTATTAAATTGAAGTTCTTATTAATAATTCCATTTTTTTTCTGTTCAAAACAAGTATTTGCTATCGCAAATCGAACATTCGAATGATTCATATCCGTGAGATGTATATATAATTGCGCATTATCTAAGCCTAGGCGAGCTCTGCTATGTTGTCAAATATTCGGATCTCTTTTCGGTCAGAACCTGTTTACATGTATATGTATATACATTACCGTCGTGGACGCGCTCTGTCTGAATACTTGCGTATAAAATTGTGTATAAAATTCGAAAAATAATTTAAAGTTGAGCTCCAGAATAAAATTTAAATTCGAACTCTCTATTGCCCATACGATAGAATAAAAATCGATATACACACTAAGAAGGCTGAGATCCAAAAACGGATCTCGCTCATCCAAAAGGATCTCATCTAGGGAAACATTCAACTCGAAATGATCTCAACTTTTCCGTTTATAAATCTATATATATATATATATATATATATATATATATATATATATATATATATATATATATATCTAAACTAATATTATAAAGAGGAAACATTTGTGTTTTTGTATGTATGTTTGTAATGTTTTCACTCAAAAACTACTGGACCGATTTCAAAAATTCTTTCACCATTAGAAAGCTGCATTTTCACTGAGTGACATAGGCTATATTACGTTAAAAAAAAAGGGATCCCATTAATGTAACCCAGGGTGTGAAAAAATTAGTCACAAAAAATCTGCCATCGCGTACGCTGCGGAAACTATTGTTGATAGAACAAAAAATGTTCTACAGTATTATAGAACGTATTAATATCTACAAAAAAGTCCGCGAAACTATATGTCCAACTACTGTAGTTATGCCACTATAACTACTTTTTTACATTTTAAAAGTTAATAAAAGTGCCGACAATAATCAAACCATACCTCTGTATTATTCCTTATCCTATTAAATGATATTTTATTAAAGACCATTTCAATACCAGTAAAATACTTTTTAAATTATTAAAATCGGACATTCCATTCAAAAGATATAGCGAATTTAAAAATGTCAATCTAAAGAAAATAATGTTATAATATAATGTAGTAGTATAGCGATGGCCATATTCATTTTGTTTGTAATAAATTGACAATCGAAAAATTATAACTGGAATAAGAATAGTATTGGCAGAAGGAATTTAATAGCAAGTTCAATGAGAATGAAAAGTAATAGGAAACAGGCACAGAGAAGCTGTTATAGAAAGAAGTTAAACATAAAGTGATATAAAATCCAAAAATTAAGGATCACAAGAAAGGAAGATTAAATATTTAAGAGAATACACTCACTATTGTATTTATTCAAGGTAGGATCGAAGAAAAGAGAACATATACGATACAAATTTTATTAAAAGAATTTAAATAACACTGAGATATTTGAAAGGTGACGTTTTTGAAGTAATTTCGACAATGTGTCAAAAGCCAAGTAACAGGAACATTATTAAAATAGCGGGTTACATTGTTTATAAGTTATGTTAAATAACTAAATGGACTAAACAAAAAATGTAATCAATTCATCAGCTTTTTTCCCAGTGAATTTATATTTACTGTAAAACATTTATCTCTTTTCTCATTCATTTCATTTCAGATTGAGTCACAGCGAAGCGTGGTCGGGATTAGCTAGTATATATATATATATATATATATATATATATATATATATATATATATATAAGGTAAACTTAATAAGTCGGCGATTAAAGGTCTGGTTCATTACTTCAAAGTATATATATTTAAAACAACCCTACATGTTTCGGCAATGATGCCTTTGTCAAGGGAATAAAAAATATAAATGACAGAATATAAATGTCAAATAATTTAGTTGCTATGGTTTAAATTATTCAAAGATACATTCCACTAATAATAATAAGTCATGCCTTAGTATTCCAAAAAATAGATAGCAAGGTGTGAACATATGTGTTGTTCGCTGCCAGCAGCTTGTGCCTCTTTCTGGGTATGAACCTGTGTGTTGGTTGCTGCTGGCAGCTTGCGTCTCTCTCTGGGTGTGGTTTTGTATTTATGTGACAGCGTAAGTGTAGGGTTTTGTATGTTAGTGCGCTGATGCGTGTCTTTAGTGACCGGTCGCGTAAATTTAGAGAGATCGGATAACCAGCAGTTGCGTACTTCGACGGCCCGACCCCTGCCCCAACGAGGCCAGGCGCAGACCAGCACCATGCACATGCAATGTAAATTATTAGATAAGTTAATACCGCGTTTTTAATTAGAAAATTTCTTTGTAATAATTTTTGTTATTATTATGTAAGTCATTTTACTTCCAAAATTCATTGTTTGTAAAACCCAAGATAATTAGCTTGTTTGATAAGAATTAATGACATATGGAACCTATTTTACCGACCTGAATTTAGTTTGAATTTGAATTAGTTTTACCGCGAAAGCCGCTCATTATGTACTCTACATCCAAAGGACATTAATAGTCATTTAAAATTATAATTTATGATACTCATAATTAATAATGTAATTTGTCCTACTGTATAACGTAATTTCGGATGTAAAAACAACCTATTTATATAAATAATTCGTACAGTAGACGAGATTAATAAAAACATCCGAACAGAGGAAAGAGAATCCTTGGAAGAAAAAATTAACGACGATATAGAAAGCACGCTTAAAATTTCTCCGAAAAATAATATTTAAATTTAAATGGTATATTGAAAACTGACTCACCTGAAAATACTATAGTTATTTGTAGAAAGTGTTTATTTCATCGATCATCATATTAAAACCAGTAATATCGAAGATTTATCGGAACCGAAAAATTCCTGATCGATTCCTATCCGATACGAATCCCAGAGTACCGTTGCACATCACATACCACAACACAGGAAGACAAGTAAATATCTAATGAAAATTTATATTTTATATCCAAAAATACGAACATAACCCAACTTTACAATTTATACAATTTAATTTATATTCAGCTTAGAAAGATCAATTTTATAACAACAGCTGTTTTGGTTTGCTACAAGACAATGATAAATATTTTTTATGTTTAATTTTATGCCTGTTAGACACACATTTCGAATCTAAACTTTTATTTATGCTTTACTTCATATTGTTATTGTTAATTTTGAATCTTTAATTAAATAGTCATACTTTTGAATCAACATCCTTTATGTTATAAAATAAGCCTTGAATACGCATTTAAAATACACATTATTATACAGAAGGACCGGCTCTCTGAAATAAGATCTCTAGCTCATGTACATAGCCACAGGTAATTAACTAAATTGATTATAGTACCTTTGGTCTATAATCTGGCGCCCAATTAACTACGATAAATTAAAATCAATTTATTGTAAATCGATTCGCTCAAGCACTACTTAGAGCGACATTTACCTATTTTGGATATAAATAAACATAACCGAAGGTAGCTGGAATTCTACCTTATATCTATTATCATCGTTTACTTATTACAATATTATTTTTTTACATCTTTACTATCTAATATAGTAAAAGTATTTAAAAAACCCCATCAATGATATATCAATTAACTTATCAATGTGAGGCTAATAAAGAAATATAAGATACTCGCAATTGTATATCAATATATATATATAATAATATTATTATGTACGGGTGTAGTTTTTCTTCACACTTTTTGTTTCTGTTTCAGCTTTAGAAACTTATTTTGAATGATATTACTTTACGTTTGTATTGTATAGTGGAATTTACTTTTAGTTTAATCGCGAACACACAATTAATAAATAAAGGTTTATTCTATCCAAGAACGTGTGGAATTAGTGACTCTTGTATTATGAGAATGGGCGGTGTTCATGATCTACAGCTCGCTTATTCAACGAAAATCATGCAAGCCAAAATGTGCGACACAAGTACTTACAGGAATTAATCAAAAGATTTGCGGAAACGGGCTCTGTACATAACAAAAACCAACATTTTCATCGGGTTGTAAATAATGAAGGTAGTTAATTGACGAAGGAGATACTTGTTGAAACTTCATTATAACGCTAAGAAATAAGTAATTAAACTTCTAGTTTCAAAAATTCTTTTATTGTAAATACACTACAAATTCATCCACCCGATGAAGCCATTGTATGGCGCAACAATATTGAAGTGTATTTACACTAAAAGAATTTTTGAAACTAGAAGTTTAATTACTTATTACTTAGCGTAATAATGAAGATATTAACGTCGATGTCTTAGGTCAGGTCGCAGTGCTTGGAAATGCGACGTCGATACGATCAAGCATCAGGAGTAAGCTGTTCATCAGTTTGTAGAATACTTAAGAAGTTCAAATTTCATCGTTATAAAATTACACTTGTTCACGAATTGAATGAGGATGATTTTGACAGGAGCTTGGAATGTTGTGAAATAATGACCGAGCGCAACAATAATCGAAACTTATTGTATAATATCTGCTTTTAGGACGAATCGTCTCTTTCATTGAATGGTGAAATAAATCGTCGCAACTGCAGATATTAGAGTGACACCAACCCCAATTTGACGGGGGAAACACATACAGAATGGCCACAGAATCTTAATGTGTGGGCCGGTATCATTGGCGATCATCTCATAGGACCACTATTCATTGACGGGACTTTAAACGGTCAAATGTATTTGAACATGTTGAACGATAGAGTGAATCCTTTGATTAAAGAAAATTTGAAGCAACATCCAGATTTGTTGTAGAATGAGATTATATTTCAGCAACATGGAACGTCTCCACATTACACTGCTGGAATACGACAATTTGTGGATCATCACTTTCGCGATCGTTGGAGTGGTCGAAGGGGGGCTATAGAATGGCCCGCCAGATCATCGAATCGTACATGATTCTTTTCTCTGGGGGCATCTTAAGTTTAAGGTGTATGCCATGCGTTCGGCTTCCTTACAAGAGTTACGCCAAAAAAATTGTTGAAGAATGCCAACGAATAACTCCGGAAATGTTCCGAAATGTTAGGAGAGTATTTGAAGCAAAATTATACTATTGTATGGAGGCTAATGGTCAAAATTTTGAAAATTTAATAAAATAATATCCAAGCTATTTCACTCTAGTTGTGTTTTTTTACACAGGTTGCAAATAATGCACCTTTTGCTTACTGATAAAAAAAAAGTTTTTAGATACATGTTGCCGTAAAGAGAATTAAAAGACCTTTTAACTGAGTGGTCACAAGACCCATCTTAGCTATTTAAATTTTTGTGATGGGGGCAGCTGCGCGCCCAGTCATGATTTTAAATCGTCAGGCTCGACATTAAAAGTTGTCCACCTTGATATGAAAATTGACAGGTTTCATAAGTTTATATAAATATATAAATCACAGCATGTAAAGTGTTATTTGAGGTGATTATTTTCAATTGAAATGCTCTGTATAGTTAACCCTTACCTTTACGCTGCCGCCTCCGCTTATTCCCTTCTTATTTCTTTCTTGTTCCTTTCATTTCTTTAGCACACATTTTTATTGTTTATAATATACATGCATTTCAATACGTTTGCGAGTATATTATTCATTTGTGGTTGATATTTATATATGCTGTATTCTGCGTACTTAGCCTTCAATTTAGGTTTATACTTAATTTCATTCTGTACAGCACAACAATCAATTTATTTGTATTGTCCGTTTAGGGGATTTATCTGTTGAACAATAAAGAATATTATTATTATTATTATTAACCTGAATTTACACAAATTTCAAACGTTGAAGGCTTTTCGAGTTATAAGAGAATATAAAAGTATCAAGGATATCAAAAATGGTTTCAATTATTAAGGATATGTTCTGGTACTTATCGATTTTTAACTAACGCTGTTCCGTAGAAAGGATAAGTTTCTATTTCGTGCGAAAAATAAATTTAGATATTCTATAAGGACTATAAATGTATCGAACCAGCTAATGTCATGCATGTAATACGCATATGTTCGATAGTCGTTGCATAAGATATCAAACACATCGTCGATTGTAATGTTTTCCGTGCCCTTGAAATCACTCATGTTACATATTATGTTTACACTTCGCCGTTCACAATGCGTGTGCACTATTATATAATAAATAATTATGTCCTATCATGAATTAACAATTAACGACGATTTCGGTTAATTAGTGACATGTTATGGTTTATTAGAAACTAAAAATAAGTAGCATTGCTTTTCACGTGACTGAATACATTTACATAATAAATTTGCTTGTCGTAACCATATATTAAGCCCGTACTTCATAAATCAACAAACACATTGAAGTTTAGACAATACTCTATATATTGTAAATATGTAATGCCCAACATTGAACTGGGCTTGAGTTAATAATAATAATAATTATTTTTATTATTATTATTATTATTATTATTATTATTATGGATGTGAAAGTTCCTTTCGGGGGAGAAAGGGAAAAAGTTGATACACGGCCGCGAGGCAAGCATATCAACATCTATCCTGCTTGATTTGGATGGAAACATAATTTCTATATGGTTTGGAACTTGTTTCCATTTTGGTTATTTGCAAGTAAGCTCGGTAGAGGTATTCATTCATTTCATTTGTCCATCTCAACTGCTTACTCTTACTGGTACCTTCGGTGGGCTGACCGGTATGGCCAGCAACACTTTCAGGGATTGGAACTTCTGTTTGTGGTTGGTCTTGGTATGTTCCGGGTCCATTTCCATTGCTATGTTCGTCATCTGGTGCAGGTAGTCTATGGTGGGTCCGATCTGGGGGTGCCTGATCCCCCATTCCACCCCGGCATCCACTCCTAGTTTTCATAGCGGTCATAAACACACAGAGGGGTGCTAACCCAATGCGGTAGCCAGAGCCCATAAAAATTCCGCCTCCTACGACAATGCGCTGGGTTGGCCTTAGGAAGCAGGATAGATGGTGTTAGTGATCGGCCAGAGGTCGGAAAGGGGCGGTCGGAAATAGTCCCCTTTTCAGCCTAATGGGCTGCCTCTGCCGTGGCTATTGCAAGGATCTATGTCCTTGGGCGCTGGGAACGCCACCTTCCCTACGTCAGCCTATTATTATTATCTTGGGAATTGGGAATTGTTTTATCTGTGATTATTTGGCGATTCCAATATAATCGAGAATTTTCGTCCTCGCAAACTGAAGGTGCTTCATATTTATAATACGAGACATTTTCAGAATACGACAAGGGCTTCTGTCTGAGCAGCTGGTGTAATATTTTTGCAACCCTGTTGTGCCTCTCGAGATATTGTTTTGGGGCAAGTACAGAGCATCCTGGCATCAAATGATCAATTGTTGTGACATTTAATGTCAGATAAATTCTCCTTAAGAATTTTTGTCCTATAGGAACGCGTTGGAATTACTTGATCTTGGATGGTGGCTATGAATCCCTCTGTTTCTGCAAACAGGTTACCTGTATACAGCTATGCCTGCGACGCTGAGGTGTCAAAATTTTCAGATCCAATTGTTAACGGATACTTGCCATGCAAAGATTTATTTTTCCATCTCTCCTTCTGTTGGGGTATACTTAAGATTCTCGTGGATGAATTGAATTCACCGTTAGCCAGTTTGAGTGGCGTAAAATTGTCCATTTGAGCAATCGCATTATGCAATCTACTTTCTTTCGACTTTTGCAGAAAGTACTCTCGTAAATTATTTACCTGTGTATAATGCCTGCAATAAGCACTCGGTATGCAGCTACCTCCTTCTCTTCTTGGTAGGTGGAACCTTTCGATCGCACTACGTGGGTGATGAATTCTAAATTTTCTGGCTTCTACTCTTGTCTTGATGTCTATTGCTTCAAGTTCAGTATCAGTCCAGTTAATTATTCCAAATCCATAAGTAAGTACGGAAGTTGCAAAGCTGTTTATTGCCTTGGATATATTTCTTGCCGACAATTTGGTTTTCAACAACGATCGCAGCCTAGAGAAATACTGATCCTTCGCTGATTCTTTTGCAATATTGTGTTTTATTCCTCTAGCCTGCAAATAACCAAGATACTTATAATAGTCGTTGCTCTCCATTCCAATAACTAGTCCTTGTCCGACTTCCACTTCGAACCCACGATGTTCAACCCATTGTCCCTTTTCTGTGCAACTTATTTTGCATTTTTCCAATCCAAATTTCATTTGGATATCTCTACTATAACGGCCAACACAGTTTAGGAGATCGCGAAGATGATTCTTTTTCCTAGCATACAATTTGAGATCATCCATGTACCTGTTGTACCAGTTTGTACGATAAGTTGTAGTAAATTACATCCCTTATTTAGGGAATTTAACAAAGTTGTTAACGGTTTCAAGGCTAAACAAAACCACAGTGGACTCAAAGCATCTCCCTGAAATATGCCTCTTTTAATACTGATCTTACCTGCATCAATACTTTCTGTAGGGGTTTTCATTAACAAACTTATCTTCCATTTAGTCATGGCGTAGCTAAGAAAATTAATATGGTGCTCCTCAATTCTATATAACCTAAGAATCTCTACCAACCACGAGTAAGGTACACTATCAAACGCTTTCTGGTAGTCTATATATGCCATGTAGAGATTTTCTTTTGCTTTCACCACATTCTTCATCACAACTGAATCAATCAGGAGCTGTTCTTTGCAACCTCTTGATCCTTTTCTACATCCTTTCTGTTCCTCTTCTAAAAGGTTGTTATTCTCCAAATGGGCATATATCTTTTCAGATATAATCGAGGTGAGCATCTTGTATAACGTAGGAAGACATGTAATTGGTCTATATTTAGAGGGACCTTCCGCAGATACATTAGATTTCGGAATTAAGAAGGTGTTTCCCTCGGTCATGAATTCTGGCAGTTCGGTTGGTTGTTCTAGCAATAATTGGAAGCACTTAGCAAGTTGCAGGTGCGTCGATGTAATTTTTTTTAACCAGAAACTTTGTATTTTATCTGGTCCAGGTGATTTCCAATTAATTGCTTTCTGGATTGCTCCTTTCACATCTTTTGAATCAATCCGCCAATTCATCATTGTGCTAGCGTTACTTACCTTCCTTCTTTCATCAGTCAGCCATTTTGCATTTCTATGTTGCACCGGCGTACTCCATATTCCAGACCAATAATCTGATATTTTGTCTTTCGTTGGTAACTGAATCTGTTGTCAAGGATTTGTATCACTCAAGCCACGATAGAATAATTTTTGATTTCTAGCGAACTGTTTATTTTGCTGCCTTCGGGTATTACTGATTTTATATCGTTTCAACCTCTTTGCATATGCCGCTAATTTCTGCTTTAATAAATCTAAAATTTCTACAACATTGGAGTTTTCAGGTGAAACATGACAGCTCACTATAACCCCTGCATCTCTCTTAACCCTCGCGCTAGCATTGTCCTTTAAGCTTTGAGTTAATATTCCAATTTCCCGTCTCAGATTTTCTATTTTCCATGTCAATCGTTTTTCCCAACAAGGAGTTTTATTCCTACTATCGAATTCCATTTCTACGGTGTCTATATTTTGATCATTTAATATCAAAACCGTACATGCACCTGTATATATTAAACTGTGGAGCTCTTCCAGTGTTGTGCTATTTTTTATTTTTGTCTCAATAATGCCGTTTACCTCGTTTATAATATCAGATGTGCCCTTTTGGTAAATAAGCTTTTTTAGATGCGGCTTCTTACTAGGTACAACTCCATGATATTTAAGAAAATTATTCTCAAACTCTAAATGCAAGACTATTAATTCATCTGAAAACGGGTTAATCTGTTCTTCAACCTCCATTATTATTATTATTATTTCCTCCACTCACAAGAACATTCAATTTGTCCTTGGTTGCCAGTGTGTTAACCCATCGGTTCGTGAGAACAAGATGGCTGGCATAACTATCATAATATTATTATTATTGTTGTTTATTATTTCTTATTTCCAGGTATTTTTCCGTAACCTAACTATGCAGCTCTCCTCCATATGGCATGCTTCATTCTTAGTAAGGAGATAATAACACCTCTCACCATGTAGGAGGGGGGTTTATTTTCACGGCCCATAGGGTCCGGCGCTTTAGTTGTTATGTTGAGATGAAGGTATCTCAACAACATCCTCGCCTGCGTTCTTTGTTTCTACTGAAGCATGCCAGGTTTGTGTTTCATTTCCAATTTGCTGTTTCGGTTTTTGCTGGTTAATCCTACCTGGATCCTGCTCCTCCGACCCACCACAGTATCCTTTTCATCCAGTGTTTGGAGCAAATGTACCTCATTGGGGTTGCTAACCCAACCCAACGGTTAGCTCAGGAACCCGTGGGGTCGCTAGTCCCCAGTAACCTATCTCTAGGCTACCCTGTGCGGGTTTATTATTATTATTATCTCTTCCACTCACAAGAACCATTCGTTCTTGGTTGCCATTATCTTACCCCATCGGTTCATTCGAACAAGACGGATGGCATAGTTATCTATCATTCATTTATTTTATATGAATATTGATTATAGTAGATACTTACCAGTACTTTCAAGGTGTGAACATATGTGTTGTCCGCTGCTAGCAGCTTGTGTCTCTTTCTGGGTATGAACTTGTGTGTTGGTTGCTGCTGGCAGCTTGCGTCTCTCTCTGGGTGGGTGGTTTGTGTTTGTGCGAGCGCGCAAATGTAGGGTGTTATATGTTGGCGCGCTCGTGCGTGTGTTTAGTGACCGGTCGCGTTAATTTTGAGAGATCGGAGAACCAGACGTTGCGCAGGGCCGCCATCCCTTTCCCGGCAACTTCTTTACTTTTCCGTGCAGTACATCGACGGCCTGACCCCGCCCCATCGAGGCAAGGCGCAGATCAGCGAAGCGCACCCTACACGGGGTTGCTCATCGCCAACCGAGGGAACACTCTTAGCGGCTACTTCGGTCGACGACGGTCACACCTTGTGCCATCTTAACGTTTTCCGCCATTGCAGGGGCACTGCATACACGTCGAACATGTGTGTGCTGTTAACGGCAGCCTAGCCAGGTTGCCGCCCAGGACCGGTCCTAGTGGTGTGTGCATTGCGCGGCGCCGTGTTTTGCGCCGCCTAGCTTGGTTCCTCTCTCCCCTGCTGAAAAGGCGGAATGGCACCTGTCGCCCATCGGGAAGACCCCCCCTAGAGTTTGGTAGCGCATATGCTAGGCTACAACCCAGTAGAGGACCACATCAGCACCTCACCCGTTCCGTCATAAAATTCTGGTTTGGTGCGTCATTTCTCCAGTAGGTGCATCGTAACTATATGTCGGACATGTTAGAGAAGGCATCACTGCAGCTCTTTATTACAAAGATGTTTACCTAAACTTTTACGATTTCTGGCCTGGAAAGGTCGGTACAAGTGCCAAAAAAACTAGAGAATGGTTGCAGTTCAGTAATGTAAATTTGTACCCAGAGAAAATAACCCACCTAATGTTTTCCAAGCACTACCCATCGAAGAATTTTGAGCCTGATTAAGCAGAAAAGTTTACAATAATGGATGGGAGGCCGTTAGCGAAGAACAATTAAGAAGGTGAATTTACTAAAAAAATCATTTATAAGACGCTTAAGCACAAAACTGCGAATGATTGAAGACAACGGGCCGCTAGCTGCATTATAATATATTCATGTTGTTTAGAAATTCTACAAACCTTTAATTTTTCATAACAACATGTTTAAAAAAGAATTACATCTAGTTGTCCATTAATTTCTCCTATAAATTATGATGTTCTACATTCTTGAAATGCAGATATAGATTAAATGGTATGAAGGTTTCTGTGACCTGTTACTGTCAAAATTTATTATCGGGAGATAAAGTGATGAAACTAATAACAAGTACAATTAGATTTTTAATTTATTTATTAAGAAAACTTTAAAGATGGGATATTAAACAACCAAGATAAATATCTAATTTGCAGAAATTTTAATTATTGTAATTTATAAGAAGTATTCTAAATGGTCACCATTCTCTTGAATGCATAATGCAATACGACGTTTCATGTTGTCAAAAATATTCTGCAATACATTTGATTGTAATTGTGTTTTAAGTTATTCATTCTTGTCTTATATACTTCATTTTTAAGCAATCTGAAAGTAGTAAAACCTAACGGAGTAAGATCTGGTGACCTTGCCAGCCAAACACCTCTGCTTGTAACTCGATGTGAGGTAATATTCTAAAAGCGCTAAATTTTCGCGAGTTGTATGTGCAGTAGCCCCATCTTGCTGGAAGTAACCCGCATTGAATTCGTCTCGTTTTACTGTTTCTACTGTTTTCGATATCGTTGGATATATGTAATTTTTTAAGTCATGGAAATATAACCATATACGGACACCACTACGTGATAAAAGACCAAAAAAAAAAGACCCGTGTCTCCCAGTTTTGCCCCAAGTCATGCACTTTTTTTTTTATGGGCCCCCAAAGATTTGGGGCCTCGGTGTCATTTTTGCAAAAAACTGATAATTTTCTCAGGCTCATATCTTGCAAACCGTTCGGAATTTTGATTTACTCTCTGAAGCAAAATTGTAGCTCTTGTCATAAAGAACAAAAATTGTGAACATATAAAATCAAAAAAACTTCATCGTCAAGATCAAAATCGCAAAAAACTTAAAAAAATTCGATTTTTTTTTACCTTTTTTACCCTGTTCAGGTCCATAGGTAGCAAACCGTTCAAAATTCAAGGAAACAATCAACTACAAAAATGTAGCTAAGATCTCAATAAACAACTTTCTAGAACATATGAACTTCCTAGGAATGATTCTTAACACCGTTTAGGTAGCGCTTAGGTAGCCGCAGAAGTGAAAAATTTCCCGAAAATTTTTTAATTTCATTTGTTTTTTCTTTACTTCAACATTGATATACTATGCTATCTATTACAAAAATAATTAAAAAAAATATTCGTATTATGTTTATAATGTTGATGGCCCTGGACTTGCAAATCGCACTCTCTTAAGTTGTGGATCCAAATCGTCGTCCGAATCTGACTCTGATTCAGAACTTATGGTATCCACAGGCACGTTGCTTCCAGACTGCCCTCCATCATCAGCTTTTTCTTCTTCAAATACTTCATTAACATCATACATTAGCATACATTAACGCATACATCATGCGTCGAGTTTTTTGCCTTTGTATCGTTTTTCCATGGGCATTGTGGTTTGGTGAAACCGTTCTCCTTGCTCATCGGATTCGGTAGGGAGTTGTTTGATAAAATCGTCAAAATGAAAATGAAGAAAATGCAGCTTTAGTGTCATCGATGTGCCGATTTTCTCAAAATAATACAGCATTTCTTTCACCCATTCTCTTGCTTCCGGTTCCGCGTCTCGATCCCCTCCCAAGACTCTGGTGCATACACGCTGAAGGTAAATCCATGCCATTGAATGATTTTCATCAAGCGATGAATCAAAGTTGCTCTTGAATAGCTTTCTAATGTCAGGGCCATTAAGTACGCCTGTTAAATGAAGACAAAAAATAAAGACAGAAAAGAAAACATTAACATAGTGTAAATAGTACAATGAGGTGAACAAAAATTCGTTTTAAATTTACTATAATACCTTTTTTAATTTTGCCATCGCTACGCTTTGGGAAAACGCTTTTCAAATAGTCGAATGCGTTTGGACAATTTACAACGGCCACTTCGATGAATTTTTTAACAATTCCCAATTTTATGTGGAGCGGTGGCAGCAAGATGTCTTGAGTATTGTCAATTAAAGGTGCATTCTTCAGTCTATGTTGTTTCATTTGTTCCTCCACACTTCCTCTTGGTCTCCACGAATTACATTGGAATTGATTCAGAGGTGAGCGCGAATCCCAATTACAAAGAAAACAAAAGAATTTTGGAAAGCCGCCCTTATCGATGATCCCTTGCAAAATGTTGATGACCTTCAAATCACAGCAAATCTTCCATTTATTTTCGTAGTATTTGATTTTTTTCATTATATCTTTCAATGTTTCATAGCTTTCTTTCATGTTAATACCCATTGCTAGCGGAATGGAAGGTTTTCGGTTCGACACATGCAACAACACTGCTTTCAAGCTTGAAACAGAACCATCAATAAATAATCTCCACTGACTAGCGATGTAGTTCATTCCAATTTTTACCACCAAAGCTTTTATATCGTTGCAGTAAGCGAACGAATTGTCATCATTTAGAGTGTAGAGGCTCTGAAATTCAGCTTGCCGTTTGCGGTGCGCCGTAGAGTTAACATTAGCATGTGTGAGTTTTCTTTGCTTTAAAAACGCTGTCAAAAATATGGCAAGTCGCTGCGATAGTCCCAATATGGCCACAATGAAATCCATTTCCATTTGTGTTATTAGTTGTGGTCCATCTCTTCCCTGTTGGGGCTCATAATCGGTATCAAATGGATCTTCATAAGTAACACCACTTGCTCTAGTCATTCCTGTAAATTCTGTCCTACGATCTGGAGTTGGCGGCCTTGGTGATACAAAATTTTCAGGTGCAAGCACTGGTAGTGTGGCTGTTACAGTTGCTTTATAAATTTTGTTCTTCTCAGCATTTCGATTTAGACGACATGTGTAATTTACGCATGCATAGCAACTGGTTGCATCATGATCACCTGGGCGATTAATCCAGATTACCGGCTTACAATACTTCATACTATCTTTGCCTCCACTCAACCATGCCATGAGATTGTTATATCATTGGCGACACACTGTATTAGGTGTGTAATTTTCACCGGTCAAGTCTACTTGGTCGAAAAAAAACTTATAAGCTCTTTTGAATTCACTAGTTAAAAGATTCTTTTCCTTTTGAAATCTTGTAGAACTTTTTTTTCTGATTTGATGACCGCAAACGTAGCAAAATAAATCAATTTCTTCACACAGCATATTGAAATTGTCAGTTGCCAATGTTGTGTGCGAATTATGCTGTAGCACTTTCTCTATAACTTTCACCGCTGAGCTCTCGTTGACGTCGCGCTGTGTAATGCCTCGATGTGAGCGTCGTGTCGCTTTTATATTGTGTGCTGCGTCCCTTGATGCGTGTGCTGAGCTTACTGCTTTGCCTGTGCTGCTGCGGTCGGTGCGTGATCGCGTGAGTTGTTTATTGAGATCTTAGGTACATTTTTGTAGTTGATTGTTTCCTTGAATTTTGAACGGTTTGCTACCTATGGACCTGAACAGGGGAAAAAAGGTAAACAAAAATCGAATTTTTTAAAGTTTTTGCGATTTTGATCTTGAAGATGAAGTTTTTTTGATTTTATATGTTCACAATTTTTATTCTTTATGACAAGAGCTACAACTTTGCTTCAGAGAGTAAATCAAAATTCCGAACAGTTTGCAAGATATGAGCCTGAGAAAATTATCAGTTTTTTGCAAAAATGACACCGAGGCCCCAAATCTTTGGGGGCCCATAAAAAAAAAAGTGCATGACTTGGGACAAAACTGGGAGACACGGGTCTTTTTTTTTTTGGTCTTTTATCACGTAGTGGTGTCCGTACATGGTTATATTTTTTCGTGTTATATATTAAAGTTATTGTGAAAAAATATCGGCCCTATTTTTCTACGACGAGATACAGATAACCATACTCCAACTTTAACAGGATGTAAAGGAACTTCGATGTAATTGTCTGGATTTTTTATTTTCTGTAATTTTGTTTATTTACAAACCCGCTTAAATGAAACCATGCTTCATCAGTAAAAACACTTAGATCAAGAATTTCGTCATTATTTAAATTTCCTTGAAAGAAGTTGCAATAATTAAGCCTACTAGCGTGATCTGTAAGTAAGATCTGTTGAACAAACGATACTTTGTATGGATACATATATAAACGAAAAATTGTATAAACGGTGCTGGAAGATACGTTCGTTTGAACTGATACACAACGGACTGATGTATGTGGGTTTCCTCCAACAAGGTTTTCTACATGTTCAACAATATTTTGCTGTGTACGTGGTCTACCAGAACTTTTGCGTTTTAACACAGATTCTATAGTCCGAAACTTCTCCACGCCTAGACGAATGTGATGATGTAAAGCGATATTATTCGCAACTCTATTAGGAAAGTGCAAGTGTAACTGCCGCTTACATTCCACGTAGGAATATTACCTTTCTCCGTTAAGAAATTGTGGACTTCGGAAATATGCTTCAACAATAAAAACATTTTCTTGCAATGTGTACATTATTTAGTAGTATTGTTTGTTAAGTAAAAAAATATTTGTATAATCGTACGGCAAATCTTAGCCGTCAAGTAGTTATAAAGCTCGTAACAAAAACCCTACATGTGATAATTTATGCATTAGAATTATAGGAACACAAAAATTGAGCCACGGAAATGTTGCAAAGATATTTAGCGCGAAAATTACTCACCTACAGATGTTTGAGGATGTTAATTAATGTCCGGTCTAGACAATAACGTCAATACAAACAAATAAAATTCCACAAACACTGTATGCCGCCATATAAACCACCTATTTTAGTGTAAAATTTTCTCGATAAGAAAATCCAGTGGCACACAAGCAAAAGAAAAGAACTCAACTGACCGAGGTACTAGACGATAGTATGTTCAAGGTCACACACCAAAATTATTAATTTTATTTTTTTTTTAATTTAATTAAAATTATTCCCGCTGAGTCACGCATTCTCATAGAACAGGGATCCTGCTACGGATATATAGTGGTATACACCATCCGCCAAGATATGGTAACAGAATAAATACTAAATTTTGCTGTAAATTAGGTGAAACTTTATCAGAAACTTACGAGATGTTGAAATCTGTGTACGGTGATAACACTTTAAGTAGTACTACCGTATTCCAGTGGTTTAAGCGATTTAAAGGTGGACACAAGAGTGTACAAGATGACGCTAAAACTGAACGTCTATCGGTCTGCCTAAATGCAGATACGATCGCAAAAGTGCGTGAGCTATTGGCACGAGATCGACGAATGACCTTTCGAATGATGTTAGAAGATCTAAACATGAATGAGGAGTCGATTTGACAAATATTGCATGAAGATTTGGGAAAGAGGAAGATTTACGCAAAGTTTATTGCACAAAATCCTCGGGATGAGCAGAAACGGAGAAGAGTTGCATTGTGAAGCCTTTGCTCAAAATTGTCGCAACGAATCATGAGTATTTCAGCAGGATCCTGAGACGAACCGCCAGAGCATGCGATGGGTTGGAGAAACATCACCAAAGACGAAAAAGTTTCGTTGGTTGTTCAGATTAATAATCCACACTATTCACCGGGGATTTTTTCCTCTGTCCTATAGCGAAAGCTGTCCTCAAAGGGAAACGATTTCAAGGCATAGAAGTTGCAATAAGTGTATTGATAGGTGTGTTTTGGTTCGCAATTTTGAACAGTTCCAGAATTACTGCGTAATCGTACTCACTGTTTGGTGTTTTGATTATATTTTTATTATATGTTTTGATTGTTGTAAGAATTAATTTTGGAATGATTCTAGAACCGTTCTAGCAGTTCTTGCTCTTAACGAGTACCGGATCAGCATTAATAGTTCGAGCTTGTTCACTGTGTTTATCTATTTTTATATTTTTGAATGTTGGTAAACAATTGGTCTATAAGTTGCTCTATGTCTCTGATAAATCTGTGGCTTGGAATAAAAAGGGCGGATAGCAAAAGAATGGAAATTGAGTTTCATCCATATTTGTCTGAACCTACAATGAGTATGCGCTTAAAAGTTGCTTTTGGTAGGTTATTTGAAATAAAAGGATTTCGAAATTTTGTTGATATTTAAGTCTTATATAAATACTTACGGTATATTTAGTGAAATGTTTGTAATTAGTGTAAAAATATAGGACATTTTAAAAAATATATTGGATAGCTGCCTTTTCAACAATAGGAGAAAATAAGAAAAATTATAAAGAATAATATATTTTTAATTAAAAACATGGCAAAAGCATGGCTTATTATTGTCACTAGTAATATACCTATTCAAATTAAGCTTCTTCCTTTCCAGTGTCTACAGTAAAGGGTAGATTATTATGATGCTCATCAAGTCACTGTAAAAGTTCCATTAGATTGTTATACTTCACGTTTTTTTATTGGAATTAAGCTGTTGAATCTTAAAGGTTTTAGCACTGATTCATCCAGGAAAATCAGGGGCTGCCTTTTGTTTCTTTTAAAATTAACTTTTTTAAAATCGTCAGTAAACCCTATCTTATACAGTAAAATGTCAGGTTTGTCTCATCTTGTTTGCAAATTAATAATTTTGGAGCTTAGGAATGGTTGTCAGCTGTGTTTAACTTGAGCGATTTCCATTTGCAGAATATAAATTAGCCAACTTAAAGAACTCATTTTGATCCATTTCATGAAGAACTAATCACTGATTTTTCATTTGACGTGTTCTAATATATTGTGCCCATTCTCGGAATGTTTGAGTCGATATTGTTGGAAGTCTCTTCTTTTTCTTTTTATAGCATGGATTGCATCTACTTCCATGTGTGTGTGTGTGTGTGTGTGTCCAGTTAGTAAATATTTATGATTTATTATTAGTCTTTGAAACTTAACAGCATACAAATACATGCAAAATATATTTGTGTTTCTGTTTTGCCAGCACAGTAATTTCTATAATATTTCATGGAAGTGTTCGTACCCATTTAAAGAGAGAAGGCGCAAATTGATTGCCGCGCCTTTCAAATACGGTTTCATTCCAGATCATGCAATGATTTTCGGTATCTGTGTTATCACAAATG
The DNA here is from genome assembly GCA_935421215.2 of Melolontha melolontha. Classification (NCBI taxonomy): domain Eukaryota; kingdom Metazoa; phylum Arthropoda; class Insecta; order Coleoptera; family Scarabaeidae; genus Melolontha; species Melolontha melolontha. The sequence continues at coordinate 7,257,842 of OW285240.1, read as the reverse complement.
GTAATGTATAAATTATAATAAATTATTGAAATATTGAATTCTGAGTTAAATTTTTTTCTTTTGCAAATGAGACCTGCTGCAGTGGTTTTAAATTCTTGGAAATAAATGAATGTGTTCCATAACCAAATCTTTACTAGTGTCCAGCAAGGCCACTTCTGGCCATTTGTAATTTCGTTTAAAAAAGCCTGCTGTCCATATCGAGCTTTCTTATGGGATCTAAATTGTATACTTAGGTCTTATTTATTATACTTATTCTAACAAATCATAAGAGGTATGGTCTTAGGGCTTTTTTAAATAGAAATAACGTAAAATTTTACATATAAAGACGACTACAGTCAAATACAGCTCCAGACATATAATCTAAATAAGAAATATTGAAAACTTGAAGTAAAATATATGAGTGTATGAATTTAATTTACTTTTGCGTCAAAACATAGCGAAGAAATTAAAGGTAAACGTACTCAAATTTGTAGATTAATACAAAAGAGAGGTAGTTGATGTTGAGAAAACAAGTACAATCATCCTCGTGACTGTAAACTTTGATAATGATTTTCTAAGAATAATATTTTATAAGTAAATAATTTTATCATATTTTTACCTTTATTATTTCATGTTTCTTTTTTTAATAATTATTGGTGCGCAGTTATAAGCTTCGATACCAATCGAGGTATCGATGTTTAGCGATGTAGCAGGTCTGTACACGGTAACGATTCTGAGTACTGGAATCGGTAAAGTAAAACCGCTGGTCAGAAAATGTGCGGGGGTGCATCCTTTATAAAAAATTATGCTTTCAATTCCGTGGTGCTCGTTTTGCGGCTGTGGAATAACATAATCTCTTAACATTTGCAAGTATCGTTCACCGTTTACTGTTACAGATATGGGTTCTTCATTCTGCATTTCCTCGTAGAAATACGGAGCAATGATAAAATCAGCTCTAAAACCGAACCAAACGGTGACTTTCTTATCATGAAGACCTTCTTGACGATTTCTTGTGGATTTTCTGCAGACCGGATTCTACAGTTTTGAGAATTGACTACGCCATTCAGAGTAAAATCTCTCTGTCAATAAAATACGGGATAACCATTCGGGTTCAATTTACATTTGAGCCATTACTCGCAAAAAGAAATAGTACCTAGTAGCCAAATCTGCCGCCTTCAATTCAAACAGCATTTTCACTTTATATGGACACATTTTTAGAATTTTGCGTAAAATGTTCCAAACTGTTGTATACGGCACTTGCAATCGCTTGGATTTCGCATTTGCACTGCTAATTGCTAGTGGATTACCACTGGCTATGTCCTGATTTTCATGAAGAACCTCTGTAACTTGGACATCACTAATTCTTGGTCTTCCTGATCTTGGCAGGTCAGCTACAGACCCTGTTCTTTCAAATTTTTGTATCAAATTGCGGTACGCTTTCATTTGACAGGGCCCCGCTCTCAAACCCATTCTCGTGCGAAATCTTCGTAATCCAGCGATGTAATTTCTGCCTCATTCATAATAACACTGAACTAAACCAATTCCTGTTTGTAAATCCATGCTATTACAGTTTGATTCGTTTGAACTCTACGTCTACTTGAGTTTTAATTTCAAAATAAAACTCCAAATTGAATCATTTCGTTTTGACACTCATGTCAACAATTGTAATGACAACTCTTTTGTTTTTCATAGATACAGTAAAATTCAAATCCAAAAGCAGCTAGATTTCATTTACTTTTTGCTACTAACTTGATTTCTTAAAATTATAGACTTTAAGTATACCTCTTACTTTATGATTAACCTATATATTATATAATATACACAATGCATACATACTTTTTACAATTTTTTTACTTAAAAAGTTATTGCATCCTTTATATACATTTAAAAAATGCACAAAGGTAAAATAATATATACAAATATGTGTGCTATTACCAAATTATACAAAAAGTCTAAAATATTCAATTTCAAAATAGAAATACACCAAGCACGTTTTATACCTACAATAGCTTTATAAGAATTCTCGACGCCACTTTTTTTTACCTTATTAATTTCCATTTGTATGAATCATAAATTAAACTTGCAACACAAATGCAATAAATAAAAAAACCCTATTAAATGAAGAAAAGGAAATTGCTACAAATACTAATACATAAGTAAGAGGCTTGCAGCTGTTTAGCCGATATCAAAATAAACCAATACCGACATACTATCTTAGTAACGATGCTTTGGACTCCTTGCTTGGAGTCGATACCTTGGAATGAATACTTCGGTATACATTGAGATCGATTCCAGTCATTTCTATAGTTAGCATCAATTTCTTGGTATTGATACCTCAGTATCGGTTTGTTGGTATCGATACTCTGGTATTGGTTTCTTCGTATCGATACCCAAGTAGCGATTCCTAAGTTTAGATACCTTAGAATCGATACCTTTGTTATCTGAGGTATCGGAAAATCGATACCAATTATGGTATCGGGTATTGGACGATGTATCGATACTTCGCACAGCCCTAATGCAGAGAGACTAAAAAATTGGAACTTCTTTGTAATTATTTAAATTGTCACTAGATGGCACACTAGTAAAATTTCAATGAGTTTTGGTTTTCTTGAGTTCATTAAAATTCAGAACAATTCTGGAATTAACAAAGTTGTGCGCATCAGTTCTGCGCAGTTCTATTCCTGTTCAGAATTGCGAACTAAAACAAACCTAATGTGAATGGAAATTACTTTGAATAAATATCAAACACTTTATGTATTACTTCAATTGTGTTCTTGTATTTTGTACCAATTCGGGAATTAAATTGCCACACCTCGTATAAAAATGAAATATACCATATGCAGAAAGACAATTTGCAGCATATAATTTTAGTAATACTAATAAAACTGATAAAAAAGTAAATACAGAGACGAAATGAAAATTTACGCACACACGAATTTAAAATTCATATATCACTTGCCTTGATTATTTACATCTACAATTCAATGTTAGATAACAATAAGATTTCAATGAAACAATGATAGTGATGATGAACGGAGCAAAGAATGCAAGAAGAAAGGCGCCACAGAATCGTTGCGGATCCAAAATAAATTAAAGCTTTCGCATTTTCAAATAAACTTGTTCATGAAAGCTTCGTCTCTAATATAAGAGCAGTTTACGCGGTGATAGCGTCACGTGACCTTTAATTAGTCGGTGTGTGTAAGAGAGAAAGGAATAGTGGACGTACGCGGAACAAGCGGGAGCAAGGGGGAGGCATAGTCGGGGATTGCTTTCGGGGGACGCTTGCAGGTCACGCCAGCAGCCCTTCGGGACATCCCCCGCTCACACAGGCGTTTGGGTTCAGTGATCGATACTGGCGCTGTCTCTCTCAATGTGTTGTTCCACACTCCACGATTATCAAGATACCGATACTCCACTACTACTACTACCCCCAAGCACAAACTACCGCCACTCTATATTAAAGTTACCGATAGTCAGGACCGGCGCTGAATAGAAAGGAATAAATTTTTGTTTATAATAAATACTTATAAATTGAGAGCAGATAGTCAGGTAAGAAAAAATGGCGTAAAAGGTTAAAACTAATAGGCATACAGGCGGTATAAAATTTCAGAAAAGGCAAAAAAAAGTACCAAAAATTGACAAAAAAGACAATTTATTTAATAAATTATTATTTATTCAAATAACCATATAGGTTACATATACTCTAGAAAAACTTAAATATTTACTTTCCACTAAGAAGCAAGGCAATTTTCTATATTTTCATGTAATAGATTTTGCCGTTTATCTGACAAAATAGTTTTTTAACGCGAGAACGATCGTTCAACATCGTAAGATGTTATTGGTGCATATTTTATACCACTTGTTTGTTTAATATTTAAAGATGTTGTCCCCACGTCCTCCTTATAAATTGCTGCTACATCCATAATTGTTTGAATTCCAGGATTTCTGGCTAGCACGTCCTTTACTTTCGTTTGGCTTTTTTTACCCACATCACCGGAAACTTTTTCGATAGCAAATATAGTACCCTCAAAAATATTGACATATTCGACCAATAATAACCCCCAGGGTCTCTAAATCTCTTGTTACTTGTGGCAAAGTTGAATAATTTGTTTTATCTACTATCATTGTATAATGTCAAACTTTACGGCATCTCATCAAATGTCATCAATGTCATCATTGTTATACGTTAAGTATGAGATACTTTTAATAATAAAAATACTATGACTTAATCAAATACTATTTATTAATAGATTTACAAAACTCTTGCAAAGCCATACGCGCCATTTTTCACAATGTCCAACTTCCCCTTCTCCCTACTCACCCCATCTGTGCGGGAATTTCAAATAATAATATTCCATTACATCCTTTTTTTTACAAAAATAAAATTTGGAAAGAACCAGAAGTCAGAAAAACAAATAATACCTTAATAAGTATCATAATCTATTAAATGTCTAGGTTTTCTAACATTCCTATTATTTTTTCTTACATCTACTTCACTATTGCTTATTCTATTATCTTCTACTATAAGTATCATAATCTTTTAAATGTCTAGGTTTTCTAACATTCCTATTATTTTTTCTTACATCTACTTCACTATTGCTTATTCTATTATCTTCTACTACATCATTTCTAGTAGTTAATCTATTGCCACCATCAGCAGGAGAATTTTCCTCATTACTTACTTCTTGACTTAATTTGCCTTTTAACAGTCTATTATAAATATCAATATCATAGTCGATACTTTGATTTTGTAATTTTTTAATAAAAATTCTATTTCTGATTATTTTGTTACCATTGTTTGTTTCTATCCTATAAGATCTATTACCAAAGTTTTTAGTAATTATATCCCGATTCCAGTGTTTATCTTTAAATCTAAATTTATATAGTACATTTTCATTAAGAGTAAGTTTTTTATTATCATAGTAATATTTTTGATTAGTTTGCAATTTACGAAATTCTTTATTGTAATTATTATTATACCTAGACGGATCTAATAATTTAGTACTAACTGGTAACATTCCTTTAATACGTCTTTTATATAATAGTTGTGCAGGAGAAGGTAATGTATCACTAATGGGTGTGCTACGATATACTAACAACATTAAATAAACACCTTTACTGTCTTATAAACATTTAATAAGTGATTTTTTAATTGTTTGAATGTGTCTTTCTATAAAACCATTCGATTTCGAACACAAAGGAGATAATGTATTGTGTAATATTTCCCATTGTAACATAAAATTGCCAAATTCTGCGCTTGCATATTGCGGTCCACTGTCAGAATATAAGACGTCTGGTTTGCCATGTCTAGCTAAAATACTTTTCAACTAGTTAATAACTGAACTGCTAGTTGTTAAATTTAATTTTACGACTTCAGGATATATTGAATACATATCAACTACTATGAGATAATTTATTTTATTATTCAAACAAGTCAGTTGCTAATCGTTCCCATGGTCTATTAGGTAAGTCTCTGTTTATTCAAGTCTAATTTGGGTTATTATTTTGATATTTTAAGCAAATCGAACAACTTCCTACTTTATTTTTAATTTCCTTGCTTATATTTGGCCAAAATATGTGTTTTTTTGCCCTTAAGATAGTCTTTTCTACTCCGAAATGATTGTAGTGCATTCTTTCTAACATTTTCTTCTTCATTGTTGTTGGTATAAACTATAAGATTTTCTTTAAAAATACGTCCATTTATTTCTACTAGGTCTGCTCTGTAATTCCAAAATGGTTTCACATCATCTGGTACCATTTTCTTGCTTTCCGGACATCCTGATTTAATAATTCCTAATAAGGTTTGTAATAAATGTAGGTGTAGGTTTCCGCGGTCGTTCTCTAGATGTAGATCTCGGTTTCCGGGTTGGAACCGCGTCGAGTTAGGCGTAATTGCCAACGTTTCGTCCACTGTTTCAAGGGACATCTTCAGGGCTGTACGTAGATGTTCGTCCTTTCGCAGTAGCTTGAAGAATGCTATGACAGAGACCGGTACAACTTATATAGGGGGGACCGGGTCAGATGGTGGCCTGCTATTGGCTGGGGACAATGAGCCAATGGCATGCGTCGTATGGGCGTGGTGATTCTTAGTTGAGTGCAGTAGAGTTTGCCACGTCGGATGTAACGTATAGCCATCGTCTCTATCGAGATTGCGGGGATGTTTGTAAATTTCAATAGATTCACGGATTTTCCTAGGGAAATAATGCGATTCACGGGACAGAAGCTTGACATCTTTGAATAGAATTTGATGACCGGAGTTTTGTTTGTGTTCTGCCAGCGCTGAACCGGCTATATGTAACAGTCTAGTACAACGTTCATGTTCGGACACACGCACGCTGACTGGCCGTTTAGTTTCGGCAATGAACACACTGCCACACTGCAAGGTTTGTAATGTTTCATCCTTTCTTGTCTCTTCTATTAACTACTTTAATTTTTATGGTGTAACACTATTGTAATCTATAAAGTGTAGGCGAGCTTCTATCTCTTCAATGCTCTGTGTATTATCTGAGCCATCTATAGTGATATCATGAGCTCGAGATAAAGTATCTGCAAAATAAAGTTTTAAACCTGGTTTGTATATAACTTCCACGTCATATGATTGTACTTTAACTATTTCTGTGAAAGTTCTGTGAAAAATTGCAGGTGCAATATTTACTCTAAATGGAAGACGAATAAACCTGTACCTCCCGCATGGCATCGCAGAAGTTGTTAATTTAGACGATTTTTCATTTATTAATATTTGCCAAAACCCTTTATTAGTATCCAAAATTGCAAATTTTAATAATCCATACATTTTTCTTGTAACCTCTTCAAAAGTAGGCAACTTATATTGTTCTCTTAAAGGTGAAGCATTTAATTTTTGTAGGTCTAAGCAAATTCTAATATTTTTATTAGGTTTAGAAACTAATACATTTGGATTGACAAATTCCGTTGCATCATCGACTTTAACGACAATTTCTTGCTGAACTAATTTGTCTAATTCTAGTTTTAATTTATACATTAATTGAAATGGAATTTTAAGAGGATTACTAACAACAGTTTCATAATTTTGTTTCAACTGAAAATCATAAGGCTGCATGTTTATTTTATCTATCTTATATTTAATAATTTGTTTATAATCAGTAACATTTAAATTTACATACCAATCAGTATCTTTTAGAGAATTGATACTACCTAACATTACTTCACCAGTTTCCTTATAATCTATCTCACTTAGAGTATCATCTGACTGATTCACAACAGTGTTTACAGAAGCGGCATTTTTTTATTTACAAATTTTACTGAAATGATTTATTTTATGACAGTAACTACATATTTTACCTCCTGCTGGGCAATTTTTTCTATGTTGGTAACCACACCTGGTGCATCGAACAACTTGTTTGTATCGGATATTTTCCTTGGATCTTGGCTTTTGGTATTTCTGTATATTTTCTATATCCTCTGGTGGTCTCTGGTGGTGTATTTTCTTCACAATTCTCTTTTCTTTTCTTGATATTGCTTGTAACTCCAACCAATCCTTTTCTTTCAATAGCTTGATATATTCCTCAGTCTGTTCTGCAGCCCTACAAATTTCTGTTGCTCGTTTCAATGTTAAGTTTTGTTTTCGTAGTAATCTATCTTTCACTCGTTGGTCCTTGGTTCCGGAGACTATCCGATCCTTGATCAATTCTTCTTTTAAACTACCATATTTACATGAAAAAGCTATTTTCTTCAAGTCTGCTAAAATGTATCAAAAGGCTCCCCTGATAATTGTATTCTAGTATTAAATTTATGCCGCTCCACGCTTTCGTTGGATTTGGGAATGACATGACTTTCAAATTTTGCTTTCACAATAACAATATCGTTTTTTTTCATTTTCCTTCAACTCAAAGTTGTTGTACACCTTCTTCACCTTCTTCATCTATGCAGTGTAAGAATACAGCCACCTGGATTTTACTATCTTTGTTATCACAACCAGTTGCAGTTACATATAATTCATAGCTCTGTTTAAACTTTTTCCAGTTAATTTTCATGTCACCCTCTAAACACATTTTTGCTGGCTGCGTTAAATATTCCATTTTTTTTTTCTTTTTGCTTGGCTGCTTCTCTTTTTCTTTTTTTTTTCTGCACGTGTTTGGCATAAATTTTAACCAATAACCTTTTCTTGAGCGCTTTTCCAATTTCTTATTTTGTTTACTGACTGCGCCATGTTATACGTTAAGTATGATATATATTTAATAATAAAAATACTATGATTTAATCAAATACTATTTATTAAAAGATTTTTACAGAACTCTTACAAAGCAACACGCGCCATTTTTCACAATGTCTAACTTCCTCTTCTCCCTTCTCCCTACTCACCTCATCTGTTCGGGAATTTCAAATAATAATATTCAATAACAATAATGAAATATTTTACCGCACTAGTGTGGTAATGAGTTAAGTGCAGTAAAACAGTAAGTGCATTGAAATTATTGAAAGGAATAAAAATTAACTCATGAAAATTGTTTATTTCAAACTTTACTTATTATAAATATTAATAAGAAATTTCTTACAATTAGATACGTTTATTCCAATAGAAGAAGAAGCGAAATTATTGCTTTCAACGGAATTGTCACTATTATAAATACTATTTCACTCCCGCTTTTCCTCCAATAATTTGAGGAACTACTTTGAAAAGAGGATTATACATAAACCTCCGCAACGCTACTCGACTTCCACCCTCCATGTCTAATTAGTGTTTGTATGTTTGCACCAGCATCTGCAAGTGCCGAGACGGAGGACCGAAAGCAGTGGCCCGTAAATTGTTCAGAGTTTGAGAATTTAAGAAATATTGCAATTTCTTTTGGTATACGCCCAAAAGTATTAATACCTATTGGTTGAGAAGTACATTTTCCATTTTTATGAAATATGAAAAACCGATCATGCTTTACAGTAGATGGACGAAGGCGAAAATATTTTCGAAAACAATCAAGACAGTCAAAATCAGTCATGCTTCCTTTAGTAATAGCAAATTCTCTTAAAATATTGGTTTTGGTATACTAATTTTAATAAATGTTATTTCATCCATTATATCAATCACTTTTAATTTAATTTATTCTTCTCTAGGGCACGCCCTGAAAACATCAACAATTAAACAAACCTACAAAGATATGTCATTTTAAAATAAATTGTATTTATATTTCTAGTGCTAATATGTTACCGTTTTAAATAAATGACAATAATTATTAACATCTATTTTTGTGTATCAGCTCTAATAAAAACACAGGATTTCTGCAGCCTGTAACCATCACTTTATCTCTTCAAAAACGCCAATAACTGGATATATTTACTGATGTCTATATTTTTCTTCATTGAAATGGTACTCCTCAACATGGAATAATGTGTCCACAAAGAAGACTGCTACACTTTTCGCGACAAAATCTAAATACAAAACAAGTAGTTATACGTGGTAGCGTGATGTTCTGCTGGACCACCCCCTTTGCTTTGAACCTACCTGTTGGCGAACGTCCCAAAGGAATTACTCTGCCGACCAACTCAATTGATTCTTGGAGAGCGTCGCGGCTCAAGGTCGCGAGGTTGAAAGTGGACGCCACCGTATTCCTCTGCAGAGCACCCCCGTAACACGGAAGCGGATGCAGGTAGCTTCAAAAGCAAAACTTGTTTGGCTCCAAACTACTTGAAAATGAATAAAAAAATATATATCTATCACCGCAGTTACTTAACTCATATACTTGTGGGAAAGGTATCAAACAAATACAAGACATCAACTATAACAAGTTTATTATAAACAAAAAAAAGCCAGTAGGCTCAAGAAAATTAAATATTGAAATAAAAAAATATTGAGTCGACGTTAAGAGCAATTTTCACTAAGAAAAATATAGATTTGAAAATCCAAAATCTATGAAATAAAATACTAAAATAAATGTAATTTAACTGTTACGCCCCTGGCGCATATCAGTGAATACAATAAACAGTATCAATTGAAAGTTAACACCCTGTATTAACCGGTAAGAAATTAAAGTAAATAAGATATGTATTAGGTTAAATAAGTATAAACCCCCCCTGTATTAACAGGTAAGAAATTAAAGTAAACAAAATATGAATTAAATTAAATTTTTGTCTGAACAAGTGATTCAGTAGAACACAACTAAGTATACTTAATTATGGGTTCTTATCAAAACAGCAACGTATCCCAAAATAATACTTAACCAGTACGATGGCTTATCTGAAGGACCAAATGCCTCGTATAGAATAACAATACAAGTTTCACCTGGCTGCTAATGAAGCTAGTCAACCAATATAAATAATACTACAAGAAAATAGAACGTAACTTGGTGTGTAACCACCTTTCTACTAAATAACATTGATTAATGCCTTGCTCGGCTAACTACGTTACATGAAAATTAATAAGTAAAACTCGGCTGCCGCCTAGTTTGACAACTTTAACATCTTGTGTCGTAATAAGAACATTTACAATACTTATATCGTAAATAACTATTAATAAAAATTAATCCACTTTTTACAGCATTATTACGAAACACTGGTTGTGATTTTGCAACAGCCTGAGCAGAAGCTCAATCAAAAGCATTCACAACCTAATAAGAGATAAATAAATAAATTGACATAATGTGGAAATGTGTTTGTTGCCTACCTCTTTGATTGGATCAAAATTATTCGCGTAAAATGAATAGGCGGAGAGCCAGGACTGGTACTGACTCGGGGGGCAAGGGCAAATCTGCGAGAATGTCTTTATATGTAGCTACTCATAAGAGCGCCTTCAAAAATATCTGAAAATAAACTATTTTTAAAATTTTTATAACGAGTCAAGCCTTGATCTTTACCTTTCGATATTTTGTCGCGGAAATTAATTTATTAACAGCCGGAAATTCTTCTCTGAGCGTTTCACGTATTCTATGAAATCCACGGGCTAAGCAAGTAACATGTATCATATTCTGGTAAAATATTTGAAGAACTTCACCAGCATTTTTCATATATGGTGCGACATCCGAAAGTTTGTTGTCTTTTATGACTTCTTCAGGGTACAAAATTCCTAGCGAGACATTAAATACATTATTAAATTTCACCGACTTACTTAAACTGTGATCGTTACGACGCCAAAAGATGGGAATTTTCAGCTTCTTCCTTGGTAAGTTTCTCAACTATCATATTCGCTACATAGCGACCCTTGGCATCTGCAGTTTCATTAACTTATGAGGATGTATTGAAAAATTTTTAGCCTACTGTAGTAGCAAACAAAATTTGAAAGTCAAAATATTTTATTATTCAACATACTCTCCTCCTAAATAAATATACTTAATACAGCGCTCCTGCAACGCCTCTAGACCTTTCAAAAGGAAATTTTTAACTTGCTCTGCAAAACAGGCCTCTACCGCTTCTATCACCTCTTCGTTGGAAGAAAATTTACGACCTTTTAAACATTTTTTTCAGTTAAGGAAGGACATGATAGTCGGACGGAGCCAAATTACCAATTGTGTGCATGACAACATGCGATTTGTGTGCAGGGGCATTGCCCTGCAAAAACAAAACACCTTTGGATAACTTTCCGCGTCTTCTCTCGATAATTTTTTTTCGTAGAGTGGTCAGTGCCGTCGAATAATAATGCCCAGTTATTTTTCTTCACTTATCCAGAAAATCATTCATGATTACTCCATGACAATCCCAAAAAAACTGAAGCAAGAACTTTTCCTGCAGATTTTTGAACGCGAAACTTCTTATGCCTTGGAGAACCGAAGTGTTTCCATTCCATCGATTGTTGCTTTGTTTCTGGGTCATATAAATGTACCCAAGTTTCATCCATAGTAACAATACGGCTTAAAAAGTGTGAATCAATTTCAAACCGAGCACAGATTGAAAGCGATGCTTCCACCCTTGCATGCTTCTTGTCAACATTCGGACATTTGGGGATCCATTTTGCAGAACTTTTTCTCATGTCCAAATCGACGTGAACTATATGATGGACGCGTTCATATGAAATATTTAGTGCCTCATATATTTGTTTTAGCCCAATTCGACGTTCTGACAAAATCATGTCCTGTCAACATTTTCGGGAACGGACAAAGAAACTGGCCTTCCCGATTGGTGTTAATCTTCAATGGAAAATTTACTCCTTTTGAAGCTTGAAATCCAATTTTTCACGGTCGCATACGAAGGACATTGATCGTCAAGAGTATTAAGCATATCTTCGTAAATTTGCTTACCTCTTAACCCCTTCAAATATAGGTACTTGGTGATAGCTCGAACTTTTGGATTTTCACAATTTCGATCGACATCCTTCAAATTTTATTGCGCAAGTTTGGTATGACTTTTTGACGTGATACTTTACACTGACACTTCTAATATGTTATTTTTTGTTGCTATGGTATCGCAATATTTTTTTTTATCCACGGAACCGGTCTAGGCAACTATATATCAATAGCCCTCGTAGATCCAAATACAATTCACGGAAATATTTCCTGAATTCCTTTTACTCTCTGTGAATTAACTGAATAAGGAACTATATTTAAACAAAAAAAAAATGCTACCACGGATTCATAACACGTGTGTGGCTAATTCTTACGTAATGTAGATTCATCTGGTATTATCTCTATAGTTGTTGTTGCTCTTAAAAGTGGATTGTTCAATTTCTTTAAAGGGATATTTGCTGCAACAAATGCTTCACATATATTTAAATAAAATTCAGATTTAGATGGCCCGGATTTTATATTGACATCGCTGATAAAGGTTTTTAATATAGGCTGTACTTCGTTACTTTTTAATTTTTCTTGTCTACCACAAGTTAAATGTTGTATAACATGATGTTTCTTTGTAGTATGTATCTAAAACGTTAAAATAGGACATTAAAACAAAGCAAATTTAAAATTTAAAATTTATTTTATCGGTTTGGAACAAGCTTGACAAAATACATTGCTTCCATCAACCCTTAAATTTTTGTTCAACTTGCTCCCGTTTTCCACTGGCCACGTTTTCACAGGTAACATTTTGAAATAGCACACTATCACTACCTTACGACACAGGCAACACATAAATAGAGAATGAAGGAGAACTCGTAAATTTGGCTCCTTTTATATACACCTTAAGCTTGAATTTTATACATTTTAAAAGCTGACAACCCATTAGGCGGCGGTAAAAACCTCTGAAGGCAGATTAAAAGAAAGCAAAAAAGGCAATAAAGACAGGCAAAAGGCATTTACCTAACTATACGCTCTCTACTTATAAGAATAATGTTCCAATTGGACAGTGGTACATCAAATCTTTTTATTCCATGTAAGAAAGTGGGAGAAAAACGAAACTCAAAATGTATGTAAGGCAATTTGAGTTATTTCTAAAAATTTTTCAGTTTTTGGTATTAATTTATATGAAACAGAAAGAAACAAGAAAAATCCCTAACCGCAATATAAATTAACTAACTCTGAATACGTATTGCAACAATTAAAGTCACAATAGCAAAAGAGAACAATGAACAAATATCATTTTTAGATGTTTTAGCAATTAGGAAAAATAATAACTAAGAAATAGATATTTTCCGCAAAGACACCAATGTTAACAAGTTTATAACTGCAGATTCAAATTATAGTTTCCAACAAAAGATGGTATCTCACCTCTATAAACTATAAAAGGCATTCAGCTGTAATATGGTGAAAAGTCTTGCGAGGTTCTTAGCATTTGCAAGTTGGTGTCTCAGTCAGTCGCCATTTATAGAATGAGTCACGATAAATTCCGTGGACGTTCTTATTCTATTGGCTGTCTTCCAATCGTGGCGAGGCAGCTCCATTCCTGGTAAGTAAACGGTAGGATCGATGATATTGTCCGCTTGAGCGTGCTTCAATGCTTCCCAATACTCTCTCCATCTATCACTTATCTTCTACTATAAGTTGTTCTGCTAGCAGTAGTTGAGGAGATCTAGACTTCAGTCTCGACAGGCCAGCATCAGGCTAATTACAGTGTACTGGATGGTGGGAATTCGATAATATTTTACTATATCCTTATACCAGGCTTTCCTGTCTCTGGAGGGTGGGAGATGCTATATGGCTTAGAACCGGGAGCCAGGGTAGAGGTGTACTTTTTAATTAACCTCTTATTATTCTCATGGTCTCGTTGAGTTTGATGTCGATCTTCTTTGCGTGACAGCTGTTTAGCCAGACTAGGCACAGTATTGAGCTACCGAGTAAACAAGGCGAAGAGCTGATGTTTTAAGGATGGATGCATTCGCAATTAGTATCGCAGAGCTTGTGGATTATGTTATTTCCAGTGTTTATTTAAGCTGCGGTTTTCTTCAGATATTTTTTATACAAGTGTTCGATTCCTTGGTACTCCTAGATATTTTGGGTGAGAATTATAACGTAGCAAGTTGTTATTGAACTGCACTTGCGGCTGTAGACGTGCTTATTTATTATCAAGGTTAAAGCACGACACTTCCGTTTTATTTATATTCGGGATTAGTGTCCAGTAGGCGAAGTATTTTCCCAGAACTAACAGGTCCTGTAAAAGTATATTATTAATTCCCTCTGTTGGTTTTACTCCGACATGCAAGAGTCAGGTCATCGGTATATCCAAACTTTTTGACTTTGTGTGTGGCATGACAGAAATATACATATTAAATAAGACATGTGAAAGTACCTATCCTTGAAGCAATCCATTATTAAAATGTCTCACTTTGCTCTTACTCTCTCCTATTATTATTTGGAAAGGCTTGTCGCAAAGCATGTTGTTTAATAAAGATTCTATTCGGTTGCATGGTACTACGTTGCAATTTGTATAGAAGGCCTTCTCTCCAGACCGTATCATATCCCGCAGTCAGGTCAACATACATCACAGTTGTTTTCAGCCGTTTTTGAAATCCTGCCTCAATGTTTGTTGTTAAACTGAGCACCTAGTCAGCACAACAACAACGGTTGGGTCTGAACCCAGCCTGTTGAACGAGAACATGCTGCAATAGCAATGGGTTAACTCGGTTTAATAGCAATCTTTCCAGAAGCTTATAACATGAATCTAATAAGGCTATTGGACGAAAGTTTTCAGGGCGATTCTTGAGTTCGTTCGGTTTCAAGTCCACAACTATTTTGAATTTATTGATTTCTGTTGGTATATGTTCTGTGAATAGGATGTATGAGTAGAATTCATGCATCCACATTCGAGATGGATTTCGTCGAATCCAGGTGCTTTGTCAGATTTAGAGTCATCGGCTGTTAAGTTTGCCGCTTATAAAAAACAGATATGACAAATAACTCCGTTTAATCAAAGACATCGCAGTATACAATGGTTTCGACTCGAAAAAGTAACTAACCAAATTAAGGAACGTAGGCTTAAAAAAACTAATTCACGATACCACGGGTTTTCTACCTCAAAGATATCAAGGTGGTAAGTTTGTTTGTTTACAGTATCACCCAACTTGTAGAAATTTGAACACTTCTTCAAAAACTTTTCTCTTCAAATCGCGTTTAAATCATCCTTCTCATGAAAATCACTGATTGGAAACATCAATGATAAAATTGAAGTAGGACAAAAATCTGGTACCTATGAAATATATTGTATCAGGTGCAACCAAAAATAATGGACAAACTAAATGTTCAATTTCAAGTGTTGCTCGAAATATTTGGGACACAGGCCACCAAATAATCTTAGATTAATTAAGACGATAAATAACACTAGTTTACAAGATTTTGTGTAAAAGCATTTGTTTTGTTATTAATGTAATTTTCAATGCTGAACAAGTATCTGCCATTGAAAAATTTGTATCACATCAGTTAACTGAAATTGACAAAAATACATTTGCTACTTAATTACACGTGTTTTATTGAATATATTAAATACAATTTAGAAATGCTTTTGTTTTTTTTATTTGACTTTTAGGTCTGTTTCATGTATTCATGTCCAGCGATAGTCCCCGAGCACATTTTCATCCCAATGTCCTTGGTAACGCTTTTCAATTTCTTTAAAATTGTCACTTATTTTGTTACCTAGAAAACCGTCAACTATAAGTCGAAATGGTGACCACCCTGCAGCTTCTATTGGTGATAGCAACTTTTCAAACTCCTTCTTCAATTTTCGCTTACGAATGTTGTGGAATTTGTTCATCAAATGTTTAAATGCAGAACCGTTTATATCCAAGGCTTTTACAAATGTCTTCATAAGGCTAAGCTTGATATAAAGCGGTGCAATACACTTTTGCGATCGACTAATCGTTGATTTTTAAGGTTCACTATACCCGGTGAATAGATCTGTCTAGCGGGTCACGATTCCCTTATGCCGTGATATGTAGTCGCGTGACTGTCCCATAGTCACAAAAAACAACAATATTTGGTGAAATCACCTTGTAAACCAGTCAATAAACCGATCACCTGCAGATCACTGCACCCCTTCCACGTGTCATAGTTGATAACTTTAAGCAATGCTCTCATCGAAATAATATATGTTTCTTTTATGTTGAGAGCATAACCAATTGGAATCGACGGCTTTTCATTTCCAAAATGGAGGAGGACGGTCTTCAAATTATATTTGCTACTGTTAACGAACGCCGCATATTTGCTTCATGTGGTTGCTTTATTTCACCAAATAAACACGAGATGTCTCTACAAAAGCAATTAGTTTCCCCATTTTTTAAATACTTGGCACATGGCTTACTCCTGTTTCAATAACTGGTCAATTTGGTTCCCTTTGCTAGATGGTTCCACTGCTGTAGGCACGACGCTAAAAGCTCTGCATGTTGTTTCGATAGATGCAAATCTCGGATTAAATAACTAAACCCTTCCTGAGTTACTAAATGTCCATTTGTATCGGCCATGTATTTATTATCACTGGTCTCAGATCGCTCGCCGGTTGATACTTTCGATTCAGAAGTACTACTCCCTGATCAAATGATTGGTTTTGTTATTGATACAACAACGGCGTATTTTATCAAACGTGTGTGTATTGCATTAATTCCATTGACCTTTGTCACGCAAAAATAGCAATCGTCATCGTGGTTTTCAAGCACCCTTCAAAGCATTGGTATACTATAAGGCAAATAAACATTTTCTCCACTTGTCCATCTGTGTAAGACGGTTCTACAACTATTGTGCGATGCCCATTGTTTGTCCTAGTTACCGATTAGGAAATCAAAATAATGTAAATAAGCGAATAGCAGGGATTCTGTAACTACGCATTCATTTTTCCCAAGAATATATTGCCCACATACATAACAAAAATTGTCTGGACGAATTTTACATGTTCGGCTTAACATTTTTATGCGATATTATGAATGAAATAGACATGTCTGTACGATATTTTCACAGATAAATAATAATGGTAAACGCTGTTTCACAACTAAAGACCAGACGCATAAGGCCGAAATTACGATGGACCATATAAATAGCCTATAACATCGTTAAGTACAACATAAAGTTATTGAATAGCACTATTCATTCGGTTAATCGCACATCGGTTTTTTGTCGTTGAATTGTGACGCAATTGCTCCAATATTAAAGTTAAATCCCTTTCTTCATGAGCGTAGATAGAAGCGTGAGGAGTTTTAATAATTGATTTTATTTATTAGTTTACATTTCGTAAGATAAATAAAGGATGGTGAGTTAGTTTCTCCTTTTGATTTTTTTAACTGATAATTGGAAAACAAACGAGTTCTGATCTATAAAATACGAAGTAGATTTTTATTTGTTCAACTTGAGAAAAGGAGTATTAATATTAACCAGTAATACTTTCTCAAGGTTCTCTTCTGTAAAATTTGTTCTCTTCGAATGAAATATGTACATCCTTGTAGATAGAAAACGTCCTTGCTATCTACCTCGCAACTGGCTATAGGTGCACACTGGAAATATTCTTGTTTTTCAGCGAATTTAGCAGTTATATTTTGAGGCATTGTCCCCATATACAATTGCCACAATGTTATTAGATCTGGATTTATATTAAGAACTGCGTCTAACTTTTGCCGAAGGCCACATCCGAAGTCACTTGGAATATTTTTTAAATTATTAATAGCCACATCTAATGTGGTTAATACATCATTTAATTTGAAATTTCTATTTTCAGAATAAATGATTAATTGAATTGATTCGGCATTTACTTGATGATGATCCATAATTAAGAATAGAAATAAAACTACGGTTTTTAATCTTCACTTTTAATCATAACTCGTAAAACGACAATTGTTTCGCCAACACAGTGGCTTCCTCAGGTGTTTACCTCTAAACAGTACGTTACAAACTAAATAAAAAATAAATAATATATCTATAAAATCAAGAAGAATGGTATTTAAAATATTTTTAAAGAAATCTATGAATTACAAGTATTGTCGGCAGTGAAAGAATGTGGCGCATCTGGTCGGCCCTAACTGTATATTATAGGGTACTAAACTTGTTTACGCATAAATTTGTTTAATAACCTACATATAGATTTGGATTATCGTTTAAACAGATTTTAAGTAAATAAATTTAATAAAGGCGAGTTATTTAAATCTAATTTATCATTTAATAAAATTTGTGACTGTTTTAATTTCTTGCCTTTATTTTCTAAATGCAGAATTTGAAAATCTTTATCAAAAGTGTGGTTTTCTTCTAATAGATGATTCGCAAAAGTATAATCTTGTTTTTTATTTTTAAACGAAGAACAATGCTCGGCAATGCGTTTTTCAAACGATCTTCCTGTTTGACCGACATATATCTTACCGCATCCACACATTAACTTATAGACTCCGGATTTCTTATTTTTGTCTGTTTGATCTTTATTGTTTTTGATGTGCTTTGATAACTTATTATTAGTTTTGAAAACCGTGTTAATATTAAGTTTATTTTATTTTTTTTTTTTTAAATCTTAATATAAGCATATTTCAAGTGATTTAAAAAACTTAATATTAACACGGTTTTCAAAACTAATAATAAGTTATCAAAGCACATCAAGAACAATAAAGATAAAACAGACAAAAATAAGAAATCCGGAGTCTATAAGTTAATGTGTAAATGCGGTAAGATATATGTCGGTCAAACAGGAAGATCGTTTGAAAAACGCATTGCTGAGCATTGTTCTTCGTTTAAAAATAAAAAACAAGATTCTACTTTTGCGAATCATCTATTAGAAGAAAACCACACTTTCGATAAAGATTTACAAATTCTGCATTTAGAAAATAAAGGCAAGAAAT
This sequence comes from Melolontha melolontha, assembly GCA_935421215.2. NCBI lineage: Eukaryota > Metazoa > Arthropoda > Insecta > Coleoptera > Scarabaeidae > Melolontha > Melolontha melolontha. The sequence goes on along the minus strand of OW285240.1, from coordinate 7,238,734 downwards.
TAAATTTACTGGAAAGTTTAGAAATCAATAAATTAAAACAGTCACAAATTTTATTAAATGATAAATTAGATTTAAATAACTCGCCTTTATTAAATTTATTTACTTAAAATCTGTTTAGACGATAATACAAATGTATATGTAGGTTATTAAACAAATTTATGCGTAAACATGTTTAGTACCCTATAATATACAGTTAGGGCCGACCAGATGCGCCACATTCTTTCACTACCGACAATACTTGTAATTCATAGTTTTCTTTAAAAATATTTTAAATACCATCCTTCTTGATTTTATAGATATATTATTTATTTTTTATTTAGTTTGTAACGTACTGTTTAGAATCCAAATGACATTTGATAATGTCCATAACAAATATCAGTTAGTGCATAAAACAATCGTGCGTCGATTCTGGTTTAAATAAATTGCTTCTCAGTTTTAAAATGACTTTCACTTTAGAACATAAAATTTTTTTAGTCCAGGCTTATTTTCGAAGTTGTAATAAAATTGATAGTTTATGGGTTTATTCAGTTCAAGATTGCATGATAGTATTTCAAGTTGAGTTTCCACATTTTGTAATAGATTATATACAATTTAAGAATACTTTGGATAGAACTTTAAAACTTTTTTCTGAAACTGGTAGTCTCTTAAGAAAATCAGGCAGCGGAGCAGTTAAGAAACGTACACCTCAAGTTGTCAATCGTGTTGAAGAAAAAATAGAAAATGAACCACAAACATCTGTTCGACATTTGAGTCAACAAATAAACCTTTCTGTTGGTACAACTCACAAGTTATTAAAAAAAGATATGCAACTTTATCCATACCATGTCACAGCAGTACAAGAATTGGTAGAAATAGATTACTCACGTAGACTACAGTTTTGTAATTGGTTCGTAAATATGAACAATAATGGAAAACTTTCGCAAAGGATCATCTTTACTGATGAAGCATGGTTTTATAAAACGGGATACCTAAATTCACAAAATACAAGAATTTGGAGTAGTGAAAATCCACATGTAATAAATGAAGACTCGCTACATCCAGAGAAAATTGGTGTTTGGGCAGCGATAAGCCAAAGGCGAATAATTGGACCAATATTTTTTCAGGGCACGTTAACTGCTCAAAAGTACCGTACGGAAATTTTACAACCATTTGTCAATCAGTTGCATGATGATGAACTTCAAAATTCATATTTCCAAGACGTAGCACCTTGTCACTGACTGCAGAATCTTTGGATTATTTAAGAGAATTTTTTGATGAGCGTATAATTAGTCGAATTACTGAAATTTCCTGGCCTGCACGTTCATGCGATTTAACACCTTGCGACTTCTTTTTGTGGCCTTATCTAAAAAATAACATATTTCGAACACCTATATTGAATTTGAATGATATGCTACAGAGAATCGAACAGAAATGCATGGAAATTAATAACAATCCAGTAATGTTGCAGAATATCATCAGAAATTTTGAACGGAGGCTTTTAAATTGCATTGATCTTGAAGGAGAACATTTTTAACATTTGTTATAGTTTTCAATAAATACCTATTATTGGTTATTTATTTGTATGTATGAAACTGTCAAAATATACGACTTCGTAGGTTAAGTAGTAAATTTTAACGCTAAGAAATAAGTAATTAAACCTCTACTTTCAAAAATTCTTTTATTGTAAATTCCACTACAATATTGTTTCACCATACAATGGCGGATGAAGCCATTGTATAACGAAACAATATTGTAGTGGTATTTACAATAAAAGAATTTTTGAAACTAGAAGTTTAATTACTTATTTCTTAGCGTTATAATGAAGTTTCAACAAGTATCTCCTTCGTCAATTATCTAGTAAATTTTAATTTACGACATACTTCAAAATGTTCTCAGTAAATCCCATGCTACTAGATTGACTTTTCAAATAAACACTTGTTATAATAACATAACGGAAAGATTTTAGATGATTTGTTGTACTAAAGCACGTTTGGTTAAGTTGTCGCTGGATGTCACAATTATAATATATCACAATTAACTTGCTTTAATTATGACAGTTCAGTTTTTGTGATCTGGTTCAGCAAAATGTCTTATATGCTAGATATTCCTAAAGGATCTATTTATCAAACCATAAAGGAATGTGATCGTCGGTATAATTTAAACATGGCATTAATCTGCTAGAACGCGGACATCATCTTATTGTTTTAGATTTTTCGAAGAATTTTAGTTGGAGCTGAGTTATTTTCAGAGGTCCAAGGTTCCGATTGTTTCTTTTTTCGAAGTCACAGTAGTATACCTAAATTTAACCACCTGTGGCTACACTAAATGAGATGATCCAATGGCAAATCTACCCACCATCTCCTTTATAAGCTGGAGTCAAATTGTTGGAAATCAAGCACACATAAAGGTTATGTACTTTCAAATAGTCATTTAAGATGGCGTTAATTGGCTCCATGCCAATACTGAATACTTCATACGGGTTCTCTTTGTTAACGCCTCGAATAAAACCAAACTTATTATCAGCTGTTTTGCGTTTAGAAACTCGAAACGGGGCCTTTAAGGAAGATCGATCACGTTGAAATCCATTCTACCACTGCTTTTAAGAAACATGAACTGGTTACCAAATACCCGATTGACTTCTTCAACACATTCCTTATGGCTTAAGCAGCGTTTGAAATTGTAAAAATTACAGCTCGACAATGCTCTTGTTCAATCCCATGATTTCTTGTACAAATAATGACTTCAAACCTGTGTAGTAATACTGAAGCATATTTTTCAATTGTTATCACTGTAAATAATAAGTCAAATTAAAATGTCAAATTTGTAGCAAAATATCATAACCTCCAAGAGGGGCTCAACGAAAATAGAATAGCTTTGGTGTTTGTTTTTATGTAAATGATTTAACATATGCTGTTATGAATAAGTCCTCAAATTATATTTTAGCTTAAGAAATAAGTGATTCATTGTCGTCAACATCTTCATCCTTCGAAATTTTATTAGTACTTACAGAGCTATATGATTGGATTGATTCGGCTTTTACTTGTTGAAGACCAATAATTCAAAATGGAAACAGAATTTCGGATATAGTTTAATCTTCACTTTACTTTATTAATATATAATCGTAATGCTGCCGTGTAGGCGAAACGATTGTCGTATTACGATTATGTATTAATAAAGTCAAAGTCACGATTAGGGAAGATCAATATTGTAGGTAATCTTAGCCCATTCATTCTGTGCTGCAGCTAGACGTCTGATATCCGGCAGAGCAATGTTAAAAAGAATCAGTACCCAGAGGCTAAACGTGGATCTAACAGTGCCGATGACGATTACCTTTGTATTGTTAAGTTACAGAATTTATAAGACCGAGAAGTACAACTTGCTGAAGATGTGCAAGCTTTAGACGAATATTGCTTACAATTGGCGCTTACAACAAAACCCTTTAAAAAGAGGGAATCGTGTGCCTTCCATTTCTGTAATAATGAAGTCAACAGAATTGAATCTTGAATTTGGTGATGGTCGGATCAAGAACAACCACCATTCTAGATATCTGGGTATAACGTTAGAAGGGTCTCTGACATTCAGGCACATTGCTATAAAACTAGTCAAAAGGTAAAGACCCCCAATAATATACTAGATAAATTTGCCGGCATTTCATGGGGAACGGATGGGAAGACCTAGTGAACGACAGCCATTGCCCTGGCTTACTCCTATGCTAAATACTGTGTTGCTATCTAATATCGAAACTTTCACACCAAGTTAATGACAATATAAAATTTAAACATAGATATCACCTTATTATATTATACAGGGTTAGGCAAATGTATGGATCCATTCAAATATCTTTGATACGGGTACTTAGATTTTAATCAAATAACAGATTTCCGGTTTACCAGAAATTATGTTAACTTTTTTATTTTAAATGAAACCCTATATATTTTTACGAAATTCAAAAGACCTCTGCTCTTTAAGTTAGAAAATACTAAGGTTTGGCATCCTTTTGTTCAACAACTTCAGATATATCTAATTAAATCTAATAATGTAAATTTTATTGAAAACAAGAGAAACAAACGCACAAAAAAACAAAATCAATATCAGTTAAGAAAGGTTTCGAAATGATGATGCGCTTCCTCAATTTTTCTCTGCCGTAACTCATCCAGATTATGTGGTCGTCTTGTATAAACCACAGATTTTAAATAACCCCAAAGGAAAAACCTAGGGAATCTAAACTTGGAGACCCTGCAGTCCATTTAATGACTCCTCTATGACTAATTCACCGATTTGGTAATGTTTCTTTCGGGTAATTCCACGTCTACATTAATATTAGGAAAAACCTGATCACATAAAATATCTAAATATCTCTGTCCGGTTAGTGTACCGTGAATAAAAAAGGACCAATAATACGGTTTCTGAAAATACCAGCAAACGTTTAATTTCTCAGGATGTTGTGTATTCGTTTCTAGTATCCAATGAGGATTATCTATTAACTAATATAGACAATTTTGGCGATTAACGTAACCATTCAAACGAAATATAGTCTCGTTGAAAAGCAGTAAATTGTATGTAAAATTTTGGTCATTTTGCCAAATCTCCATCGCTCTTTCGCAAAATTAAATAATATCATTATCCAATAATTCTTGCACTAAATGTGGTTTATATGGATGATATCTTTCATGCTTTAATATTCTGGCTACTGATCGGCAACTTATATCATAGTTTAGATCGAGGGATGTACTAGAAGTTTGTGGTAATTCTTCTAATGCTGTAGCAATATCTTGAGCAATAACTTCATTAATTGCGCCTTTTGGTCGTCTGCTTTTCGATAAACTTCTAAAATTTCCGATTAAGTTATACTTTCCCAAAGTTTTACCAATGACAATTGGTGATATTGGATGCCGATCTTGATGTAAAGTGTTAAATTTATTCATGAGTTCTGACGCAGTCACCAAAACCGATCATCATCAGAATTTCAATACGTTCTCTTCAGTTAATTGAACCATTATTCTCGTATACAAAGTTAATTTTGATAGTTTAAGTCAAGTACCGAATTTTTATTCCATGACTTACTAAACATAATCATGATTTCAAAATATCGGTTTTACTTAAATATCTATTTGTCGTTGAATAAAAGTGTGCCAAACCTTACTATTGCTGAACTCCCAGAGCAAAGCTCTATTGAAATTTATAAAAATATACAGCGTGTTTCGTTTAAATCAAAAAAGTTAAAATCGTTTTCAGCTAAAGCTGAAGTCCGATTTGAATATAAATATACTCATTAAATTCCCGATCTGCAATTAATTAATTGGTTAAATACGATTTCATGATGTAGCATTTGCCTTATATCCCATAGTATTCAAGTTTGTTCATCTTAATGGTGTACAGATGAATTGTTGTAGACCTTCCCGCCTTGAATCCAGCTTGCTTTTCCGCTTCTAAGTCCTTCTATTCTTTTTCGAATTTGTTCTTACCTATCTTTCCTTACACTCTACTAAGTGTGCTAGTAACTGAGAGCCCACTATAATTATTGCACTTATTTTCGTCACGTTTTTTATGTTTTAATCAATGATGTCAACACTTTATTGGTTATATTTAACAATGTAATACAACCATAGTTCTTAATACCTTGTTGTGTCATATTTTTTTGTTATGGGAATTATATTTACAACCTTCAATTTAATTATAAATAATTATTCTAAATTTGTTTGTAACGAAAGATGTTATTAAGACAATAAGCATATATTCAGAAAGGAAATTTACTTCTTATTTGGGTACGAGGCAAGTTTTTCTGTAGCCTCCCCTCAAGACCCTGTTTTTTTTGTGGAAAGAGTATTTGGAAAAAGTTTAAGGGACAAATTACATATCTTTAGTAAATTGTACAGAAAACACACACCGAAATAGTCAATGATTAAGCACATAAGAAAGGTGCCGGAAGTATGACCGAGTGAGTGGCGGCGCTAGGTGGCGCCAGCGCTGACGTCGCGACGATACGCTGCCTTCGTGTCTAATAAGTGAATATATATATATATATATATATATATATATATATATATATATAAATGCGTTCCGTTTGTTTATGTACATGTATGTATGGCGTGTTCATCTCGTCATTTATTTTTACTTAACTTATAAAAATCGTTTACTCATTCATATTTAACATTATAAGTTAACTAATTAACTAGTTAACTAGTTAAAGTGGGTATAACATAATCGAAAAATTGTACACTTTAATTTAGGAAATAGAAACAATAAGAACAACTTAAATAAGTCCAGCAATCAAATTGAAAATATACGGTAAATCAGCTGACATGTAAAATATCATCTTCGATTACATGGTGCTTAATTATGTACTTCGCTGGGATATCTCGGTCAAAACAGGTACTAAAAAATGCGTGATAGTTTTAGAAATTCTCTTGTCTAAGCGACCCTCCGATGCTTTAGTATTTCGTCGGACCATTAACCGATACAGCAAATGATTGTAAAAGATATTCAACAATCACTATGTAAGAACAATATCAACTTAAAACTTAAGAAAGGTATATAACCCCTTACCACAATAATAAATCGTATCCTAAATACGTATTTCGACAACTAAGTTGTCATCATCAGTAGGTAAACGCAACAACTACTTTACACGGCGTCAACGTATACACTTCTATACGTGGTCTATACAGAGTCTATACGTGGACGCCGTGTAAAGTAGTTGTTGCGTAAGCGGTGTTCTTGCTTTACTGTGCACCATGTGCGACACCTTGATTAGTGGTTTTACCTACTGATGATGACAACTTAGTTGTCGAAATACGTATTTAGGATACGATTAATAATTGTGGTAAGGGGTTATATACCATTTTTAAGTTTTTACTTAACCACAGTCTCCAAAGAAAGACAATGCCAACTAAGACAAATTTAGAAATATACTTGTTATCGCGTTCTGCCGCAAAAGACGTGATTTGTGACAAAACTAATTCTCTAAGCAGAGCTCAGGCATGATTTATTAGTTATAAGAAGAACTTATTGTAATATGTATAGGTGACTGACAGATAAGGTTTTTATACCTGATATTACTGGTTATGACGTGACTGATCTGCAGAGAGCGGACTCAAGCGATTGATGATTAATAGCTCATATGTGTCTATCTTGTTTTCGCAATAGGATTGTTCCTGTCAGCGATGTGTGAGTTTCGAATAATTTGATACGTGTGGCCACTGCATAAATGGCACATACCTATATATGCAATTAATATATATCTGTCAATGCACAACAGAATGAATGTAATAAACGGTTTCGTAACCGGCAGCAACTACTGCTGAAACAAAAGTAATGCTGATAAGCGAATTGCCTATCGAATTTTGAATAAAAATAAATTACAAAGAACAAAACTGAAAACTATGTATTTTCCGTGAAACATTGAAAGTGTAAAACATTACTATGAACCAAAATTTGCTCTAATTATTCTTGTGTTGAAAGATGTTAAAACGTCTTTAAAAATAGAAAATGTCCGTTCCACATCACAACTGATGACGGCTGCGTGATCAAAGTGTTGCAAATGTTACAAAAGTGCACCATACTTCGAATATATAGATTTTTCAATCGGCTCTGTGCAAAATTGATATAATATATTCAAATTTGGATTTCTGCTAGATATGGGATCAACTTTTTGTCTCAGCTTTGAGAAATATCTTTTTAAATGATGAAGCAATCTTATCAACATTTGGAAAATGACCACTGACGTATTCACATACTCTGTGTAGTGCATGTGCTGCACAGGTAACGTTTAGTATATTGGGATAAAATTGCTTTAATCACTTCCCTGTTTTTTATATACAGTGCTTCTCAAAAGTTCACTCCCTCCCTCTTATCTTCGGAACGATTATACATACACATGTGAAATTTGGAAACTGAATATTATAGGTTATAAACTTCCCTACTAGTGATGATAGATGACGAAATCGTCATAGATGACGTCACAAGGCTATTGTGACCAATAATTTTAAATGGAACGCTACGGCAAGCGACACCTTTTTTAAAAGGTATCGAAAAAACCTATTCAATGATACTAATTTTGTTTGTGTTTGAGGCAGTTTTAATGGCTCATTAGTAAACATGAAAATTTAAATTCCATTCAGTATGATATTAAATACAGATTTAAGAAACAGTATGTACTTAAAGAAATTGCTCGAAGTGACATCCATTTACTTCCTGACAGTAAAATATCCTATTTTTAAACTCTCCTCGTACTTATTCAAATGTGTCTGCGGAAACAGCCTCACATTCTGCAGCAATACGTTGTTTGAAAACGTCAAATTGTCAAGTTAATACTAAAATTCCAAATTCAAGCTCCGCCTATGGTTAGTTGTCAAATAATCTGACGTTTTTGTTAGTCTCCAATATTCGACGTTTTTGTAATTGTCCAAGTTTTTGTACATTTAATAATTTGTGTATTGTTGATCGAACGTCTCACTGTTTTTACAGCTTATGGTACTTTTAATATTTTTGTACATTTTAATAATTTGTTAAACTGTTGTGAGTCGAAAGTTTAAGTGCTTCAAGAAGCGAAATGGTACGTGCTTTAGGTGATAAAGTAGCAGCGGTCCTAATTCTTGGTGAAACTAGACAAAATATTCATGCAGCAGAACGCATTTTTAATGAGAGGTTTCCCGATCGCCCCATTTCGAGGACTTATTTAATGGAGCTTCTTCGTAAGTTTGAAACAACGGGTAGTATTAATGATCCGAAACGATCTGGCAGACCACAAATTTCTGATGAAAAAAAAATTAATATACTGACAGAAGTAAGAGTTAATCCTACTTCTTCAACAACTCAAGTTGCATCTACCTGTGAAGTTAGTCGAAGTACAGTACACAGGGTGTTGAAAAAATACAAATTTCATCCATACAAATTAAAAATGGTTCATCAACTCTAAGACGACGACCCAGACCGAAGACTGGAATTTTGTGAAAATATGGAAACTAAAATTAACCAACAGCCAGACTACGTCAAAACAATTTGTTTTAGTGACGAAAGTACTTTCTATCTAAATGGAAATGTAAATACACAGAATGTGAGGTATTGGAGTGACGCAAATCCTCACCTGTTTCGTGAAACACATACCCAATTATCCTGGATGGATACCCAAGGTATCCTGAGAAACCACATCGTTGGGCCTCTTTTTTTAAATACTAATTTAACTGGTGAGGTTTATCTGGAGATGTTGCAAAACGCAATAGAACCGTTAATCCTTGAAATTTGGAAGATAATCCAGATGAATTCGGCAATTTGGAAATAACATTCCAACAGGATGGTGCTCCTCCACACTATTACGGTGCAGTAAGACGGTACTTGCATGAGGAGTATCCTGGTAGATGGATTGGACGACGAGGTTCAACGGAATGGCCACCTCGATCACCGGACCTCACACCTTTGGATTTTTTTCTGTGGGGGTACCTTAAATCGAAGGTTTACGCCACTGAACTTGACAATATTGACGTTTTAAAACAACGTATTGTTGCAGAATGTGAGGCTGTTTCCGCAGACATATTTGCCGTGGCGTTCCATTTAAAATTATTGGTCACAATGGCCTTGTGACGTCATCTATCACGATTTCGTCATCTATCATCACTAGTAGGGAAGCTTATAACCTATAATATTCAGTTTCCAAATTTCACTTGTGTATGTAGAATCGTTCCAAAGATAAGAGGGGGGGGGGGGGACTTTTGAGAAACACTGTATAAGCTGCCCCATCATTCAAAAATAATAGCATCTTGCCTTTATAGTTGTTATACGATGACAGAATATTGGTTGGTAAATTTCTGTTTCTCCTTATTTTTTTTTTATAACTACACAAAGAATCGCTGAAGTTAAAAAGCATCTCCTGACTAACAGGAACAACCTGTGTTGGCTGCTGTTTTGATAATGTTTCATATATTCGACAGGTAAAGAGGCGCGTTCAATTTTTTTAACGTTTCTAATGTTTCTCTACAACTCCGAAACATCTGCCGCCGCATAGTACGAAACTATTACCAGGTTCGGATTATCTATGCACGCTTTTATCAAATCGACTAGTTTCTACAAAAGTATACCTGGAAAGAGGCGATCAAAACATTATTTTTACTTTGCACTCCACAGTTATCGGAACATGTTGCTGTTTAGAATACACACTGTACCGATGCACATTGCAGAATATATTTGTAGGTTACACTCTACCTATATTCGATTGGTGCAGTGGTTTGGAGCATAAAGGATGTTTATGATACAGATACCTCTATATTGCACCAAGCACGTGAGGATGTATGTGTATCACTTGCTACTTTCTCCCATATAAAATAGTTACATACTTCTTCCAAATAATGAAGCATGCTAAGTTGTGCACAGTTATGTAGATAATCCAAAATTTGCAAAAATGACAGATACATCCTTCTTGCAGCAAGGCCTTCAATTTCAATTTATCTGGAATCAGATATGGGATTATTTTCCTTATATGTTAATGCGTAATCTATGCGTTAGTGGGGGACGCCAATGCAATGTTGCCTTAATTTGCTGCTGTAGTTATTTCGCGATTTGACAATAATACGGGTGCGGCAGTGAATCGGGCGATTATGAAAGCACTGAAAGTAACTTTAAAAAAGGATATTTATTAATTTAAACAATACCAATTGAAACTAACACAATAACATTTATTTAAAAATAACGTTCCGAAGATGTCCTCCATTTTGTTCGACACATTCCAGCAATCTTGGGCGAAGGTCATTCATCACATTTTCAAGTGTGGCTCAGGAATTCGTGTTATTTCTTCGCGAATCCGTTCTTTAAGTTCCCGGAGATTTCGAGACATCGGTGATTGAAAAGCACGTGATTTCAAGTATCCCCAGAGAAAGTTATCACACACAGAGAGATCTGGTGATCTTGCTGGCCACGGAATGTCTCCGTTCTTGGAAATTACGCAGTGAAGCATTGGATGTATGGCTGGTTGCCCCGTCCTGTTGGAAAAACATGTCTTGGTAAGCAGGATTACGAGCTAATTGAGGTGAATTCACTGTAACTGCTCGTTCATTTTGGTCCTCAAAAAAATATTGTCCTAAAACAGCTCTTGATGAAATTGCACACCATACTGTCACCTTATCACTGTGAAGCGGCTTTTCGTGTATTCTCTGTGGATTTTCTCGTGACCAATACCGAAAATTCTGCTTATTGACGAACCCCGAAAGGTTGAAGTGCGCTTCATCACTCATCCAAATATTGTTTACAAGTTCTGCATTGTCATTCATCATGTCCAATATCCTATTACGAAAAGCAAGACGGGATGCGTGATCACCAATATTCAGAGCGTGCACTACTTGAATTTTATACGGATGGTAGTGGAGATCGTTGTGTAAAATCCTCCTCACACTGCGATCGGAAATGCCGAGAGATATTGAGTGCCGTCGAGCTGAACGGGTGGGACTTCCTTGCGTAGCCGTTCGCACCCTGTCAACGTTTTCAGGTTTACGTTTTTTTTACGTAGCCAGTTCGTTTCTTAAGTATTGAGCCTGTTTCTTCAAAGTTCGCAACCCATGTTTTTATTGCATGGGCAGAAGGTACTGCAACATTACGCGGTATGTTAAAATGATTGCGAAATGCTCGCTTCGCGGACACGTAACTGTCATTATTTTTATAATGAGCTTTGACAGCGTACGCTCGTTGTGCACCACTCCACGGCTCCATCGTGACTAAATGGTAGGGCATACGCTACAAGATGGCGGTAGTCCAGTTCCCCTACCTCGACCACAACACACTGTTTGCAGTGTTGGTAAATCGCCCGATTCACTGCCGCACCCGTTATTATCATTATTGTACGAACAATCGTAAGAACAGGCTATGTTAAGTTTAAATATGCTGGTTATGAAGATATTTTCCCAAAATTAGCGTTTTTATTTCATTGTAGAATACTTGACAATATTGCTTAGATAATTGGGTGAATGTCTTTGTTTACAATAGCATTCAATCTTACCGCTTTCAAACATATAAATTTATATCAATTACAAAGAAATTTTTTAAAAAAAATTACCATATTCTTGAATCAAACTCTGTAAATGTGCGAACGTATTCGAGTATAACACTGTACATAATAGATCTAAAATTCACCGTTAAGAAAACGCTACTGCGTGGCAGACTGCGTGTGCCACAGATTTATTTCAAAAGATCAAATGTTTTGAGACCAAGTGGAACTACTGTACAGGTCTATATTGTGGTGTTACCACCTACTACAATTTGAGTCTGTATTATTATTCACTAAGAGTTACGTTTCCATTTAATTTCATATAACAAAGTTGTATATGATTTCAATACTCACATTTATAAAATTATTTTTCCTATAAAATAATTGCGATTTGTAATATGATTATCAATTATATTTTTCTAAATAAAAAGTTGCATCTTATTATCACGTCTTTATAAAAATATATTCATTTATTTATAATCGATGACCTCTTGTACCTGTAGGTGTCGAGGTGTAGTCGTGGTTAGCGGCGGTCACACTCCTATTCCACGTTTTCCTTGGTTGCCCTCTTCGATTCCTTCCAATTATCTTTGGTACCCATTCATTCATTCCAATGTGCCCCACTATTTCAGTTTCTTTTCTTCTATTTTGGAATTTGGTAATTTAGTTTTTAATTCTTGCCTGATATCCTCATTTTTTCTTTTATCCATTCTCCTTACATCTAATATCTTTCTTAAATAACTCATTTCGCCCGCTTGCAATCGTCGTTTTTGTCTTTCGTTCGGAACCCAGGTTTCAGCACCATAACAAAACTGACAAATACATTGTTTGATACGCGGTCATTTTTATTTTTGTTGATATCTCTTTTCTATTGTTATTTCTATCTCTGTCTTTCCTTCAGACTGGAAGCGTGTCAGAATCGTTCCTGTTTTTAAAAAAGGTGATATTGTCCTGTGGCAATTCTTTCTAACCTTTCTAACATTTTCGAGCTATGCTTATATAATTTCAAGTTTAGCAATATTCGCTCCTGTATTTCTCCAAGTCAGCACGGTTTCTTTACTGTTAGATCCACTTCGACTAATCCGGCTTCATGCAGTTTACCTGTTAAATTATACAGGTCGACTGTGTTTATACCGACTCTGGTGTTTTTGGCAAAATATATTATCGTATATTGCTGGATAAATTATCCTCTTACGGTTTCTCCCTTGTTCCCTCAATTTAATTTAATCCTACCTAGAGAGTCGAGTTAATTATGTGTTTTAGAATGGGTTTAGTTCGACGACATTTGCTTCGTCTTCTAGTGTTCCCCGGGGTTCAAACCTGGGCGCGCTATTATTTTTAGTTTTCATAAATGACTTGCTACTTAGCTAGCCTTCTCTGACCTTGTGCTATGCCGATGATGTGTATTTTCCTATCGAAGATGTTAATAATCCAAGAGAGTCTTGACCTTATTTCAGCTTGGTCTGAAGCGAATCATCTTCGTTTGAACACCGATAAAAGGTTTACCTGTAAATTGACTTCTGTCCCATGATCATACTCCATAGATGGACACACTCTCATGAAAGTCGGCTCTATAAAAGACTTGGGTGTTCTGTTTGATTCGTTATTAAACGTTAATTTACATATTAATATGGTATGTTGCTCTGCGGCTACGCGCCCTGGCTTCATGGTGAGGACTACTTCAGTGATATTGGTTTACCAAAAACACTTTTTTTTTGCGTTGGTGGATCGTAAGTTGTAGAATGACTCGATTGCGTGGTATCCCATATACAGCTCGCAAACAAATACTATCGAACGCCTTCAACGTCGATTTTAGTTCTTAATATTTAAACTTACTGGCGTATATTCTGAGCGTGGTATAGACTACAATCTATTGCTAGAGGAGCACAATGTCAAATCATTAGAAGAACATCAGTCATTACATAGCGCTTATTCTATTTATAAGTGGGTCGAGTGATTGTCCTGACCTTCTCGCCAACATACATTTGTTGATTCCACGCGCATCCTGCAGATATGCGGTCACGTTCATGGGCCCTATGCCCAGGACAAATCTTCTTTGGAGGAGTCCTTTGGTTTATATGTGCGGAAACGCTAACAGCATTTATAATGATATTTTTATGGGTTTAATGAATTACTGCTTTCATTTAAATTATTATTTTTATTTATTTTTACTTATTTTCTTTCTTTTTAACATAGTCATTTTTACTTTTAATAAACATTTTGTTAATTTTTAAATCTTATTGTTATTATTAACTTTATTAATTAGAGTTAAATTTGCTAATTAATATTTATAACTCATTCTTGAGGACTACTCTTGTGTATCCTATGTATTTTTGCTATGTAATTGGGTTCGCCTTTTGGGCAATAAAAGATATTATCATTATTATTACGATAAGAAATAAGTAGTTATTTCATATCGTTATAATGAAGTTTCAAGTATCTCCTTCGTCAATCAACGATTATTATTCTCTTCAAAGTGTATACATATAGTGTATGATATACCTTCCTTGCTGAATTTATCCTGGCTTCAATTTCATCCTCTTGTGTACCTCGATCATTTATCTTTATTCCTAAATATTTGAATACTTCTACTTGTTCTGTCGTGTTTCCTTCTATGTTCATATTTATATTGCATATAAAATTGAAATGCTGTCTTATTTACAACCTGTTATAACCTTTTCTCTCTTAAAATTATTTACTTAAAAATAATCTAATGTATGGAAACTCTGTTGAGTGGCAATCGCGTTTCATTGGCCACATATATTTTTCCCAACTTAGGGCCTTTAACTGCAAGTTCTAAATGAATTTCTGTCATTCACAGTTTTAAGTAATCTCTAGCACAATAACACATTTACCTCTATATGGTGACAACTAATTTATTCAATAAAAACTTATGGAGTGCTGTTTGTATATTAGGTATAGTATGTACAATCAATATCATAAATAATGACACGATTAGGCTTTTATTCATGTCACTAGGGGAATGGAAAAGAAGTCAAGGATAATGTCTCCGATAATAAGGTGACGCTAATGTGTTCGACCCTTGAGCAATATAAAAACATGTACATTTTTCGTAAAAATTAAGAGAGAATTTGTTACGACTAGCGAATATTTTAATTTGTTGACCTTAGCATCATTCTATTCTATTTATAAACGTAAGGAATAACTTAAAAAATTACTTCAATTGTTCGTTCACGTGTTTAGTAAATAATGAATTCTAAGATATTGCTTACTTTCTTTATTTTTAAGTATTTAAATGTAATGTTTCTATTCATTGTGACCAGGATGTTTAAATAGATGTAAATAAAATGCAGCCTTTCATTTCGCAATTTAAATTTAACCTCTAGTTTAATAATTATCACATAATAATAATATTTCTTTAGGGAAAAGACGAGTAAAGTGGTCATGGTAACTTTAAATTGCTTATGTAAATGTATTTAGTCTTGAAAGGAACTATTAAAAACGCGGAATGATCAAAACAAATTTTAAGACTATGAAAAAAATGTATCATAGGTATTTACTGAAAACTTCTTCTAGAGTAATTGATCAAAACTTTGCTTCACAAGGTTGGGGAAAGTGCACCATCCTCTGCGCTAAAGCGGTTATAGTCAACAATACAATAAATTTTGTCTCTGAAGGGTATGCAAATAATAAAATAATCAAAATATAAACTTAATTGCGAATAGAATTATATAAAAAAACAAAAACGAAACATAATATTCTTCTAAAAATGTCATTGGTATTGCTAGATTTGCATGGAAAAATTAAATTTAATTCTTGTTTTTGGTACTAACGTTCTAAATATCTAATTACAGTTATCACAAACAAATACCAAATTTTTTGTGTTGAAATCTGAACATTTTTCGTGAGACCATAGCATGCAAACATTACACTGAACCTACTCCTCACCTGATTTTGATTCGCTGAACAAATAACTGGAATACAGGCAGGCGGCCTGTCATCATTGTCGTTATTTCTTTTTTCTTTTTGCTACTTTTACGTTTTCGACTGTATATTCTATCATCAGATTCTTTGTTAAAAATGGCTTTTTCAACCTAGGTGGTGTTTACCTCAGCTTTTTCTTGCAGAGCCTTAATATATGGATTGGACGTTATAATTGCAGTCACCCCTTGATTCACTGGTTCTTACTTTGTTCAATTTGTACCTTTGGCAGAGACATCACATTCAATGGGGACACTCGCTTTGCCAATTGATGGCCCAATTAATAATTTTGTTTACTATTTGATAGACCATCATATTTATAGCAAGGTTGTTGGTGCAATTTTTTCTTTTCGGGCGTTTTCTGCTTCATTTAAATCCATTATTTCAATTTTCGCTGGGACAAAATCTTCAGGAATTTGATCAATCATTATGATAGGCGGATTAATAATTTCATGTTCTTCAATGGATGCTAGAATATTGTCGATTCGTTGTCGTTGGTTAACTATGGGGCAAACTCAAACTCTGGAAAAATAAGCTTGTCGAGAGGTACAATGTGCGAGGCCCGAAATCCATTAATTGCATATGATGCAGCCTTCAAATGAGCTTTTCTAAAAATTTCACCTAGATTAAACAAATTAATCACTTACCCTGGATGTGCCCTCAACCAAGCTTGACATTCCTGACTGTAGAATGTACTTTAGGGTTTCATAAAGGAACTACCGAGCGGTTTAACCTTGTGGGACGTATGCGTGAAACGTACACAAGATTTTGTTTGGCTCCTGTTTAGAGATATTAAGAAATCTAAATTTTTGCATGGGTGGAGTGCCCATCCAAGAAGAGTAAAGCTGGACTATTTTGGTTGGGTTTCACAATAACAAAATAATTATTGGACCATGTTGGTGAAAAGATTTCCGTTTGCATCCACCCTGACTCGTGACGAACTAGTTGTGTTTCTGGTCTGTTAGTAAAAGCTGAATTGTGACGTACTCTAGGAAAAATTATCATAGGTGGCAAAAAGTAATCAACTACATTACAATAAATTGCACACGTAACCATGACACCTTGTTTTGTAGATGTTAATATTTCAATTTGCCGTTTCCCTTTTTTTGTATAATCCCTAGTGATAGATGTTTCAGGAACGTTGAAAATTATACTTCGTGAAAACTCGTATCGCTTCGTTAGCTCCGTTAAGAGATCGAAAAATTTATCTACAGTAACCTTATTAAAATCAGACACTCGCGAAAATGAAGTGTTCCTTGGATTCCTAAGGGATAGTTCTGGATTTCTTTCCATGAATCCTCTTAAAATTATCATAGGTGGCAAAAAGTAATCAACTACATTACAATAAATTGCACACGTAACCATGACACCTTGTTTTGTAGATGTTAATATTTCAATTTGCCGTTTCCCTTTTTTTGTATAATCCCTAGTGATAGATGTTTCAGCAACGTTGAAAATTATACTTCGTGAAAACTCGTATCGCTTCGTTAGCTGCGTTAAGAGATCGAAAAATTTATCTACAGTAACCTTATTAAAATCAGACACTCGCGAAAATGAAGTGTTCCTTGGATTCCTAAGGGATAGTTCTGGATTTCTTTCCATGAATCCTCTTAACCAATCTTTTCCTGCTAAACCTTTTGTTGGATTAAAAGCGTGTTCTATTTTATTTGCCATCGCAAAACTATAAACAAGTTTTCTAAACTCAATTTGTGTTAACCCAAAAAGTCGTTGTTCCGTTTATAGTAATTGTTGTTTAAGTTCCTGTTCCTGTTCTATGGTAAATACTGCCTCGAATGTACCCAGTTTGACTTTATATATTTTATTTGGTTTGGCTGTATGAGATTTTGCCACTTTGAATATCTTGTACGGGCGCGCATAAGACTTTCTTTACTCACTTAATGGTGCTCGGTTTTTCCTTTGTAAATGCGAGGAATGATGTATTGTATTGTATGAATAAATGGTTTTATATATTTTTTACGGTGCACTTTAGAAATAAATTATAAAGTTTGAACAAATAAACAATTTTATATGAAATCTGCTTAAAGCAGTATTTATATGTAAAATAAGTAAAACAAAAGTAGTCGCAAATGCTTTCTTTTTACGTGATCTGTATAGATCTGCAAGAATTTTGGTAAACATGTCATAAATAAAAAATGTGGATATTCATATAATCCCAGCTTTAATCATAACCTTCAAGAAAATAAAAGACGTGTGATATATTTAGACGAGTTATGTACATGAGAATTGTACAGGTACAAAATGTCGGCACAGCTTTGAGGAGAAATGAGTTTAAAGAAGGATGGTTCTGGGCAAAAATGGATAATAGTTCATCGTTGAGGTGCCATGGTATTCATTGAAAACGGCCTTTTGTTGTTTCAATCAAAAACTAAAAGTGGTGACTATTATAAGGAGATGAATTACGATAATTTTTTTAAGTGGTTTAAAGCACAGGTAATACCGAATTTACCAAATAATTCAGTAATTGTTATGGATAATGCACCATACCATTCAGTAAAAATTAACATTCCAGCTAACATTGTATCAAAAAAAGCATGACATAATCTGCTGGTTTCAATCGGTATCATCCAATGTATAACTACGTATGTACGATAAAGTATGGGAATTTTAATATTATTAATCTTGATTATTTTCCTCTTAAATGCCTTTCTTAAATCTCAGCATAGATTTTTATGACTCTATTTTCTCACATAGAGAAAAATAATAATAATCATGTATCTATGAATATTAGAATCCCATTTTTTTATATTAAAAAAAATAGTAAGCGTTTAGGTGTTATTGATTTATATACGAAATTTCAAGACATTTAACCCCAAATTCAAATTAATAACTTAAAAGATTTAAAGGATAATTACTTATACCTTTTTGATAACATATCATCCTGCAGTAAGAAGAAGAATTATTAAAATCAGAAACGGTGAAACCGAGAGAAAGTTCTCCGATATAAAAGAAAAATTGGCCAGGGGTTTCCTTAAGGTAAGACATTTCAGAATTTTAATTAGCAAAATTCTCTTTACGTAATATTAAAACTAAAAAAACGACTATTAAAAAGGATCCACTAAAGAAAATAATACATTTTGATTAAAAAACCCTCGTAATACAATAATTCCAACTTCATTTAAACAGAATAATATTCATATCTACCACAGAAAGAAGAACTAACTGTTAAAAGGAAGGAAAAAGAGAAGGAAACAAAATACACACTAACCAGCCAATAAAATTAATTTCCGAACAGAATTCATAGATTTCTGGATTCTACACACCAACTGATGGAAGATTTTCACCTAAAAAACTAATGAAATAAAACAATAATAGGCTTAAATTACTCAAGAGTGGCTCAATTTATAAAAACAAGTAGAATAACAAAACATAAAAGGAATTTAATTTTAAAAAGAAAATTACCGTTTAAAAATAAAACTTAAAAAATTTGAAAATAACACCTGAAATAAGAAGATACGAGCCCATGTGCCCACGACAAAAGAGCTAGCTGAGGAAGAAAGAAATTAAGGAAAATCACGTCCATTTTTTAAATGCATGTTATAATTTAATATTTAATATAAAATAAAGACATTTGTAAAAAAAAAAGTTTTTTTATTATACCTATATAAGACATAAAATATCTCTAAACATAAAAGTTAAAAATAAAGTAAGAGTAGTATTGCGCACGCATTCATATATATATATATATATATATATATATATATATATATAGATAATTATTTCGTGACCTTTGTATGTTACGCTAAATTCAATTTGTTGGCGATTTAAGGTCTGGTTTTACTTCAAAATATATATATTTAAAACAATCCTACATGTTTCGGCAAATGATGCCTTTTTCAAGGAATATAAAATATTTATACTTTATATTTATATATACATTTTGAAATATATATATATATATAAATATGTATATATATATATATATATATATATATATATGGTAAACCTAATCAGTAGGCGATTAAAGGTCTGTATATTACTTCAAAATATATGTATTTAAAAAACTCTACATGTTTCGGCTGTGTACGCCTTTATCAAGAGAATACAAAATATGAATGACAGGATATATATATAAATTTATATATATCCTGTCATTCATATTTTATATTCTCTTGATAAAGGCGTATACAGCCGAAACATGTAGAGTTTTTTAAATACATATATTTTGAAGTAATATACAGACCTTTAATCGCCTACTGATTAGGTTTACCATATCATACCAAGGTCACGAAGTTATTATATATATATATATATATATATATATATATATATGAAAAACGCAATGTAAATGAAAATTAACTACTATTAAATTCCCACATTACATGTAATTGCCGCTCTAATTTGTTGTATTAATTTCTACAAATGACAAAATCACATTTGGCTAAGAATGCAGATACAACACATCGCGACGCAAACCTGGATAACCTGGATAGTTGGCGTTGGATGTTGTGCCGGTAATGAAGGAATAAAATAAAATGATTCAAAATCTTTAAGTGGTTTGCAAGTGAACACACTGTATATGAAAATTCGGTTATTGTTTTCAACAGTAAAATTTTTGAAATATAACAAATATATTGCACCAATAAAATTAATTAATAAAATACCCCAGCTATTTTGTGCTAGTACTAAACAACTGATGTGTCTGGCTAGCTTGTCTCAAGGTCGTAGGTTGCTGTTTTCTCAAAGGAATTTCTTTCAGAAGCGCCACTGTCTTTTTCTGTTACGAAAATACCAACGAACAATTATTTGAATCCAGTAGATTTTGTATAGTAAATATCCGTTTTTAACTATACTTGGTGGATTCGAATCAAGAGAATATCACAAGCAATGTACAATATTATCACGCCCAACTCAATAAAATATTTAGATTAACTTAAATGATTAGTTTCTTAGGAAAGTTTCCTGGCTGGTGTATTTTGTCTTATGTTATGTATTCGGTACATATGTGTGATGTTTAGACTGTTGGGTCTTATTTCTATTTATTTTCCGTTTAATCATTTTTGGGATCAGGTACTCGATGTTTGCAATAGTTTTAGTTGTCTCGACTTGACTTGACGCTATAGTTTACGAGCAATGTGTATTCGTGCAGCCACAAAGATATGTAAAAAGACATATCGCATGTTACCCGCGTTTCTTCTCTGCGGATCTTTATTTGCCGTTTTGATTGCCCTACATACGTTCAATCGCAAACATGTATATATATATATATATATATATATATATATATATATATATATATATATATATATTTGGTCTTTCACATCTGTCTTTCGCCGCTTTGTCTGCACTGCGTTACACGCATTATGTAACCTCAATATTTCTCGGCCTCGACATCCGTGTATTTATCAACAGACTGGCAGGCAAATGACCCGACATCAATTAATCGACGCCGGGCAAAACATAGGCATTCAAAAAGCACGGCGCCTAAATCCTACATGTATAAGACAACGAAAGTTGCTGCTGTCAAAATATGTTAAAAATATTGATAATACCAAATAATAAATATATTAGTGTTCAAATTGTGCAAAATAAAACATTAAACGAAATGAAATACAGGATGTTACAATATTCACGGACACAGACTATGGGGTGACATTAATAATCAAAAACTGAAAGGAATGTCCCTTTACCATTTTTTAATATGAGTGATATTTTCTGAAATTTAATAATTCTAGAAATGGAAAATTAAACAAGTTAACTTTTTTAATATTACACAATTAAAACCGTATAACACGAAACACTATAATATTTGCTCGTATTATCTACCGGGAGCAGCTATACATGCTTCAGCACACCTTTATATTGTTATGTTATGTGTTACTTGTTGCGTCGCTTGAAATACACGATGTTTCGTAAACTAACGATTACAATATACCCCAAAAAAGGAATCACAAGGTGTCAGATCTAGCGATCGAGGTGGCCAAGGTATTGGGCCATCCCTACCGATCCAACGGTTATCCAAATTATTATCCAGGTATCTCTTACAATTCGTGCAAAGCGGGACCTGCCCTGTCGTTCATAAAAATTATATTTTGCCGCAGATTTAGAAACACTTCATCCAAAAATTTTAGAAGCTGTTGTGTAGAAAATCTAAATGGTTTTCTCCTTTTATGGGGTACGGTAAAATATGAATAAACTAAATGTAATAAAAATAAAATAGTTTTGGCGTAATCCTACCATTCGTTCGCCAATAAACCACCCCAAATATTTAAATCAAAGCAATGTTGCCGATTTCTAGGTATAATTAAATGTGGATTCTAATAACTCCAATGATGTCGATTGTCAATATTGAAAATACCATCTTGGGTTTTAAACATTCATCTGTCCACGGAATGAAATTTTGAATGTGCAGATCGGTATTTGAATACAATTCACAGGACGCGTACCGAAGTGGACCGTTATTATCTTCCAAATGCTAGACTCCTGTGAAATAATATGGATGCTGCTGGTCACGTCTTAGCGTACGCCATACGCGAACTTGATTTGTTTTCAATTCCCTCTCAACGCACCTAGTACTTTAAAGATCGTTTGTTATCAAATCAATGATTGCATCATCACGTAAGACAGCATTTCTGCGTGGTTGTATTTTAATGCATCCAATGAAAATAATTCTATCTAGTCTTCTATTTGGCAAAGGACGCCCAGGAAATCGCATCACATACAATTGCTCTGCTTGACCTGTGTTATTAGTTTAAGCACCGAGAGCCATAACACTCACGATTTGAGTAGTTTTGGCCCATGACTTCATGCGCTAAATTTCAAAATACAAATAGCGTATCTTTTTAATATTAATTGTAGACATGGCAACTAGTTATTTACGCACCTCGTTTATTTTATGTATCTTCTTTGCTCATGTCTGTTCGTTGCCGGATGACAATTCAAACAAAGGTTATGTATTATGTACAAGTGTTTCGTGTTCAATTTTTCGTTTCTAAATTACTAAAATTCAGAAAATATCAGTTAGATTAAAAAATGGTAAAGGAACATTCGTTTCAGTTTTTGGTTATTAATATAATATGAATCAAGAATGAAATAATATTCTTAATTTATTCATTTAAAATGTGTTTGCCTTAATGTCTTTAATAGATCACGATATGAACAGTATTCACCGATTTCCGCCATAAAAATTGAAATATGTCATAACTAGAGCAGACCAATTTCCGTGGGCACCATGAACGCCGGTATGGGAGTGTAATTCGTAATATATTAGAGTATGCGATAGAATAGGCACGCAACATGAGCTTGTTACCGATATAAGTATAGAAGTAGAGATATTTATTCTATCAGAAATAATTAAATATACATTTGGTTTTCTGCTATTAAAGTAATATGCATAAACACACGAAAAATAAGAAAAGTACATATTATAGCAGCGTTGTATGTACCTACAAATAAAATGGAAAATGTATGAAATCAGTGATTGTGTGCACGGCAGAGGATTTAAAAAAACACTTACCGTCTTAAGCGTCTTCCAAGGATTGACAAACTGGAGAAACTCGATTGTATATGTTCAACATCAGGTCCGTTTCTAAGGTTATTTCTGAAAAACATGTCCGCAGTGAGGAAAAAATATGTTTGTATTCGGAAAACGAGCGTTCCACATCTAGTGATGTTATATTCGCATAATCAAAATACTTTTTTAAGCAACTTAACGCATCTGTAAACGTGTCCTCACAAATAGGTGTTAAGGTGTCAAAATCTGCATTTCCGTCTAAAACACTTTCAAATTGAATTAGAACACTTTCACTTTTTGCGTCTTCTACAGCACACAGTTGTGCGTGAACATCTTTAACGATTTGCAGTGCTTCCTCTAACGACAGCGACAAATTTTCTAATTTTGTTATTGCTTCTTCTAGTTCCAAGTAATTCTCACGAGTACTTTGCTACCAAGCCGCGACCAAAATAGAATTAACAAGCAAGAGGAAGGTAGCGCGATGTTCTGCTTGCTCTCTCCCCTCTGGCCTGAACCTACCTGAAGATGGTCGTCCCCAGGAAAATGCTCTGCCGGCTAACTCAGTATGGAATAGTAGAGAGTCGCGAGTCCATAGGGGTCGCTTGATGTAGGAAAGACGCCACCGCTTTCTATCTGCAGATATATCCTTGAAAACTGAAGCAGGCGGGACCCTGGTAGCTTCAAAATCAACCAGAGAGAGTCAGCCCCCTATTACTTGTTGCAATTACAATAGTGACTTTGCTTTACTCATCTCTTGCAGGAAAGGGATTTAAACAAACACAGACGTCAACAATAACAATATATATTTCAAGTTGGTTTAGTTTATCCTATAAATTGTGTAATTAAAAAAAAACAAAAAGCAGTTGTATGTTAGGAGAATTTACAAGATTCAAATGATGAAACAAAATAATATAATCAGTGATCTTAAGTTTAGAGGTATATATATATATATATATATATATATATATATATATATATAGCGAGGCTTTGCAGCTTTAAAGGCGCTTCTCGCATCCTAAGCGCCAACGCTCCTTATCACTCCAGTCTCCCTCCTGCAGATCTCGTTCTTTCATCTCTTTGTGTATATTTTGTGCCCATCGCTTCCGCTGTCTTCCCCGTTTGTTTCTTCGTGGAGGAATCCATTCTCATACTTTTCTGGGAATCCTTTCGTCACTCATGCGACGCAGGTGGCCGTACCACTTTAGCTGTTTTTCATTTATTGGGTCCAAGATAGTATCTGTAGCCCTCATTCTTTCTCTAATGTTCTCATTCCTAACGTGGTCGAATAAAGTTAAGCTACAGCATCGTCTCCAATAAGACATCTCTGCTGAAAGTATTTTCTGATTGATGTTTTTATTCATGTGGAATGAAAGTTTAGAGGTAAACAGTAAATTATTATCTAATTTGATATGAATAGAATCAAAAGGCAAATAATATAATTAAGAAAATTATCAGGTCTAGTAAATTAAGTTAGTAGAGTAAATAAATTGCATCAAAATTGCTTCTAGCCACAAAGTGAAAGATACCTGTCCAATTAAATTTCGAAAGCAACACCCTGTATAGACAGGTGTTTAAATCTGTGAGAAATAATGTAATGTACGTACATAGAACAAAACATATGTTATGCAGAACTCTATTATGTATATGTAACGGAGGTTCTTTACGAATAGTTTACACTGTATAATAAATTACATAGCAAAATGTGGGTCGAAACCCCAAGTAAATAAAGTTAACAAGACGTGGGCCCGTCTGAAGGAACCTACTACGTAAATATGCTCTACATAACCTGCAATGGATAGACAGAGAAACTGTCGTCCAGCCTTTAATTAGAGTACAAAATGATTGCTAGAAATCTGGTGAACTAGCCTCTATCAGTTAATATATATAAACAATAGATTAGTCAGTAATTAAAGAATGTAACTATACAGCGAAATATAGCTTTAGATAAGCAGCAGACGTAATAGATTAGGAAAGTAACAGGTTACAGAAAACTAACCAGAACCAGGTCTAGCAAGATAAAACCCGGGGGATACAAACCCGATAACTCAATCTAGGTTCTACGTTGCCAATTAAAAAGCCAAGAAAACAAATCTACTACTGCTACGATCTGAAGGACCGGCTTATCCAAAACCTATCTAAGGTGTGAACGTTTGTAATTTTAGAATGAATGTTAGAAATAGCTATGATTTAAATTAAGAGGTTAAAAATATTAGATTTTCTAAACCTACTTTATGTCAAGATCTAGAATTTGTGCCCTGAATTAGTCCTTGTTCTTCAAACCTTCTAAGAGTCAGCCTTCCCGGATATTGAACGAACAGTTTTTTTCCAAGCCACGCCAACAGAAAAGACGCCGCGTCTATACCGCCATATGCACGTTTATAAAACGTTTGCTGGTCGCCATCTTGGGTGCGTCGGTTTATATGCTTGAAATGTAAATTCAGGGTTGCCTCGATGTCCCCAATTACTCCCTCGAAGATGGAATCTGGTTTAAATTTTCGGTAATCCTCCAAAAGAAGATAAATGCTAAGAGATTGCGTCCTGAAGTTATCATGCGTGTACAAAGTAGACACGTCCCCTTCTTGGAGTAGATAACGATGAGTTTTCCAATATATTACAGCTTAATTACAGTAAAGAATGGAGGTCGCCCCAAAATATATCCTAGGGATAATTAAGAAACGCATAAGCAAAAGATAGAAAGTAAATGCTAACGCTTACCGCATGCCTCAGTACGAACACCAAATCACGTCAGCCACTAACGACGAACAAATACCAAGTGCGTCCAGAGATGTGAGAATATCGGATGGGGATCCGACATACGTCACGCGCAAGAACGCAGTTTGGTGGATCAGTTAGAAACGGATTTAATTTACAATATTCCTTAAACAGGTGCAAGTGTTTACAACAAAGCCAAAAAGCGTCAATGCGTTAATTAAAACTCCATGATATGGGTTATAAATCGATAAGATTGACCAAACGAATGACAGAAAACTGCAATTGATAGATAAATCAACAGATGTGAGATGGCGCACCAAGCGAGAGAATATATTAACGCAAAATAAAGTAAATTGATAGGGATAAATAGACAAATAAGCTCTAAAATAGGTTCTCGAAATTCTAGAAGAATTTCTACAATTTAAGTATAGATTTAGAGAAACAAGAACAGATTCAAAGTTCAAAAATAATACGAACATGACTAAGCATCTTATCATTCAAGATGTCGGCACACTGAAGTACAGGTAACCAAAAAAACGAATTAAAATATAAAACGAGTATATAGTGTCAGCCAAATTATTAGAACATAGGTAAATTCTGAGTAAGCACGAAGTTTAAAGAAGCCCAAAGCGTTAGTAAATTAAAACAAAATCAATAAAATTTTAAATACGCGAAAAAGGTGAAATATGAATGGACTAAATAGATAAACGTAGGAAAATAATGTAACAACTTCATTATAAATAACCGAATGGTCTCAAAGAGATTTTCGAGCGTAACAACTTTGTAAATCCATTTTAATCTGGGCATCTTGAAATTTTTTCTGGCTTGTATTGATAGCTGTACTTTCTTTCGGATCGAATGATAAACCCACGTCCTTAATTTTTTCAAAATGTTCATGATAGTAGAACCCCGCCCGTAACCATGTGCCCCAACGTGTCAGAATCGGTTGTGGTGGCTCAGGGGTATGGGGACACAATTCATGAAATTTCCGAATACGTTTTGGGGATTTCAGGAATACTGCCTTTGTACTCGATATTAAAGCATCTACCTCTGGATAACATCTACAAACCTGTTCTACCACAAGGTGTAGAGCATGGAGTTTACAAGTAATATGTAACAAGTTAGGACAATATTTTCTAAGAGACCGGCCTACAGAACACATGGTTGCGGCACCATCGGTCATAAACATTAATATTTGGTCTTTCGAAAGTTTAAATTTGTCTATCTAATAGCACCTCTGAAATTTTTTCGGAATTACATTGTTCTAGTAGTTTGGATGCTATTAAAATTGAAGACGTTAGTTGATGTGGTTTCATATTATGCGCCATCACATTAACTACACATTGTTTTTTGCTGTCAGTTGTTTCGTCCACACATAGCCTCAGTTTTTTATTTTTCATTTCGGCTTTGATTTTATTTTCAACCTGTTTACCTGATGAATTCCTTCGTAACGTTGTCGTGCTCGGTAATGTTTAATTCGCGTATTTATTCCAAAATGAAATAAATGAATCATTACTTAACAAGGATAGCGGCAGTGTACACACAATCATAGTTACACATAGTTCATATATAAACTGTTGTCGATTAATTTTGTTTTTATTGTACTTCGAACTGCCTACGTGTTATTTACAATGTGTTTTTGACCAACACAATAGATATGTATTGCACACTAAACATTAAATTTTTGAACCATCGTATATTAAGTCCGGGAAATCCATAATAAACTTATTCACTTCGTCTGACAACGGCCATTTTCTCGATTTTTGTGTCGACGACATTTTATTACGTATGCTTACACTTACATGAAGTCTAAGCAAGTACCAAACACATACTGAATGCCTTTTATTAGTTCTGATGCAATACAATCATCCTCACATCGGCGCACATGGCGCCCGGAAATTGGTCTGCTCTAGTCATAACGATTTATAAAATACGACTACTATAAGATTAATTGTGAAAAGTATGCCGCCGATAATTTAATAATACGCGCAGTCGACAAACCAGCAAGAAAATAGTATTATTGGCTGTAAAAAGAGAATTTAGGCCATGCATTTTTTTGGTAATTACTAAATCAAATATTTCCATTTCATTATAATTCGGTACATTTGAAGAGTATAAATTATATTTACTAAATATTGACAAGTATCAAGAAATATTAAAAACAAAATCTAAAATTTAAGTAATTGACAACTTTAAATTCAGAAATATAAGATAAGATATAAAAGATAAGACAAATATAGAGGAGAACTATTTGTGGTACTTTAATTCAGTTAAATAATAGTAAGTAATTAACCGTACCGTAGCAATCCTATTGTCTAAATGAGGTGACAACTATATACCTGGGGTCCTTGAAACAAAGGGATAATGTATGAAAAATGTAAAAAT
Source organism: Melolontha melolontha (assembly GCA_935421215.2). Classification (NCBI taxonomy): domain Eukaryota; kingdom Metazoa; phylum Arthropoda; class Insecta; order Coleoptera; family Scarabaeidae; genus Melolontha; species Melolontha melolontha. The sequence continues at coordinate 7,210,277 of OW285240.1, read as the reverse complement.
GGAATTATGTAGAATATACCAAAATCCAAAATATTTTCCCAAAATTCTCTCACAAGCGAGAAAAAGAATGGCGAAGATATTTAAAATTTTTTTGTTAGGCCACTTTGCGATCGACGATATTATAAAAGACGATATCTTAAAGTTAACTGACAATAACAAAAAGAATAGTTTTGTTATTGTCTATCTCGTTTCATTCAGATGTCGATCGTTACTTACGTTCGATACAATTCTTTCTTCGATTAAAGAGAGATTGTTACCAAATAGGACGTTAGAAGCCCATAGAGCACACATTTTACATGTTCTTTTAATACATCGCCTTTAAAAATTTACCAGTAAATATAAATAGATAACTTCTGTACCAAATTATACAACCCTTACCATACACGATGTTTCTTTTGGCGTTTTTGTAAACACAAACATTAGAGCGTTTGTATACAACAGCGGTCTTTATTTTATTACTTCTCGTAACAAAAAAAAACATTCCTGAAATACACAAGAAAAGAAAGGTGATTTAGGTTAGTTCTGAAAATTTTTATCTGTTTTAACCTGACTATCTTGCAATTTCGCAAATTCCACAAGGAAGGTGCACCATTAAGGCCCATAGTCAGCTCCATTGGGTCACCTCTTCAACAGTTGGCAAGATACCTAGCCCAACAACTACAACCACATGCCTAAGAAGCCGAGTCTTACGTCAAGAACGCAAGCCACTTCATCGAGATATTGTAGAAAGAGAAAGTGGAAACAGATTGGCTATTGGTAAGCTTCGACATAGTGTCACTGTTTACCAATATACAAGTAACCGAAGCTCTAGGGACCATCGAAAGAAAATACCAACCTCCACCATACATAATGAACCTGGTGAAACACAGCCTGGCAAACACCTACTTTGTCTACGGCGATCAACGTTACAAACAAATAGAAGGCGCACCGATGGGCTCTCCCCTGTCACCAGTAATAGCGAACCTCTTCATGGAAGACTTTGAGAAAACAGCATTAAGGATGGCCACCCGTAAACTCAAACTTTGGCTACGATATGTTGACGACACGTTAGTGATTTGGACACATGGAGAAGATCACCTTAAGAGCTTCCTAGAACATCTGAATAGTATCTATCCAAAAATAAAATTCACAATGGATGTAGAATCAAACAATCAACTACCACTCCTCGACGTTTTGATTAAGAAGAAAGAAAATGGAGAACTAAGCCATACAGTGTACCGGAAATCCACACATACAGATCGGTACCTCAACGCACAGTCTTACCACGACCCAGCTCAGTTGCAAGCAGTAGTGAAGAGCCTAGTAACAAGATCACAGAGATTAGCAGATGAAGACAACGTCATTCAAGAAATGGATAAACTCCACAATGCACTCCAGCAAAATGGCTTTAGCAAACGGGCAATCAACAAAGCATTAAAACCTAAACGAGCCACACCACAAAAGGAAAAAGAGGAATCAATAGCCAAAACCAACTTACCCTATGTCAAAGGTACCACCGACAGAATATCCAGAGTCCTACGAAGACACAACATTGAAACCACATTCAAGGCAGACAGAAAAACAGTACAGTCCTTCGGAATCCAAAAACAAGAATGCCTTTAGAAAACCAGGGAGTTTATGAAATTCCATCCCTTAATTGTGAGAAGACGCACATCGGCAAACAAACAGAAGGGTAAACGTAAGAAGAGATGAACACCAAAACTCCGAAAGAAAAGACGAGAAAACTTCATCTTTGGCTCAGCATGTAAATGAAACATCATACACGATAGACCTCAGCAATATCAAATTATTGGCGAACATAGAACATATGAAAACCAGAATAATCAGGGAAGCTATCGAAATTGAGAAACGTCCGGACAATTTGAATTCGCGAGATGATGATACCCAGAGGATACCAACAGCATGGAAACCAGTATTAAGCAAAGAAGTTGTCAACAACAAACACCAAACAAGAACACCTACACCGCAACCCAGCCAGTACACTCCAGCTACAGGCCCAACGACACGGAGCCGCTCACCCACTCAACCAAGTGTAACCAACCAGAACGCTAATCGGGTATATAACCACGATCCTAAACTCGACTACGTCAGTTTACGAGTAACCAGAAGCAGAAGCAGACAGTTATCGTAGACCTGAAGATGGCTAATGTGATTTATCCGGGTTTTCTTCCGCGTTTCCACTGTTTGGTCTTCGTAAAGACCGGTGCTGGTTTTTGGACGACGTTTCGGAAAAATCACATTAGCCATCTTCAGGTCTACGATAACTTTCTGCTTCTGCTTCTGGTTACTCGTAAACTGACGTAGTCGAGTTTACGAGCCGCCGGTGGGATGTTGCTCGAATAAACCTCTCTACTTACTGCCTATCCCCGGCGATACGTTAATGTTGTTATGAAATTCTCTGACTCATAATTTCGTACAATTGTGTCACATTGACAGTATTTATGATTAGACAGTGTATCATATAATACTGCGTCATCCAATGAGAAATTTTAAGGAATCTGTTTTTAAATTTGACCTAACATCAACTTGTCTACAGTTGCTAGGCGTTAATCTACTAGGTATCTCTCCATTGCAATTTTATAATTGATCGTCTACCGATATCGATTTTACTCAAACCTGTTTGAAGCTTAAGACTGTCGAAATGCACGATAATATGAAAGGTACTTTGTTACCGTCTATATCAATTTTTTGTGAACTGCAACATTCTGATCATATTCTAGTAACGCCATACCAAACTAGGCATACGTTATTTGAGTTGATATTAAACGATAAAAGATTAATATGTTTACCTGTAGATAGCAGGGAATAATGCTGATTTTCTCAGTTTGAAGTTGTCCTCCTCATTGAGTTTTTGTTCCTTTCGGAGATTTTCCTCCAAAAAACTTCCGGTTTTTAACCAATACTTAGAGAGTGAAAGCACCGTATGAGTTAATTCTTTCAATAATTTCGAACAGATTACTTCATTAACCCAGATATGTATAAAAACTTTCAAGGCAAACTTCCGCCATAACTTTGAAAAAATCCTATGTTTTATGAAATAAAGGACCAGTAAATTATAACTGCATATACAATGTGGTTATTAATTTACAGTCTGAAACGGTAGGCCTTTTAGTGGTCAAACCTCTAACAATTGACACTGTTATTTGACACAAATATTGACGTTTGGTTTTGGTTAGATGTTCTGATTCGTAAATAATGTTATCTACTGAAGAAAATGTCTTTTTAGTTGAGCAATATTTTCGCTCATACGGTTTAGGTATACAAAATGGTCCTAGCATTAAATTCGTCCACGATCAATTTTCAGAGCATTCCAATAAACAGGCACCGAGTAATGCTATTGTACTGAACATTATAACTAAATTTAAAAGAACTGAAAGTGTGCTACACCAAAGAAAAGGTAAAGCTGGACGAAAAAAACACTGGATACTAATTAAAATCACGAACGACTATTCAAATTATGGACTCATCATGTCGTAGTAAACGGAAATCTGCTGCAAAATTGATTATGAACAGGAGAACTTTTCAGAAGATATAGAAACAACTTAATGCCCATTCATACGTTAATCAGACGACTCAACAATTGAAAATGGGTGATTATCCCAGGTTCATTAGTAACATCTGGTACAGTGGCGAATGTCATTTTAATTTGTCACGCCAATAGATTTTTAGATTTCCAACGACCAGAAGAGCTGCAAGAAATACCGTTTCATAGTAAAAAAGTGACCTTCTTGTGCGCAATTTCCGTTAATAACCGTTAGTAACCGTTAATAAGGCACTATATTACTCAAATTCTCACACCGTTTGTAGATTTGAAGATCACGAAACTTACCCTTCGGTAGCCAGATTTTTCAGAAAGATGGGACAATGTGAAGAACCTTTCTGCGGGGGACATTTGGAAGCTATGTTTGGAACATTTAGCTGTGATCCGGATAAATTATTCATGTTTATAATATCTTCATCGATTGAATCTTCATCTGTTAGCTCGGTATATACATTATTAGAAGAAAAATAATCTTTTAATATAGTATGCGAATTTCAAGTGTAAAACCTTTAAAGTAAAGAAAATGTTCATAAATATAGATTTGCTATGCTATAGATAATGTACTATATACAGTATACCTTACAAAAGACCCCCAAAACAGCCTGTTACGATAGTGGTATATACTTACGTGGGTGGTATATACCCGTAGCGCTTTCACTCTCCTGTCGAACATGCGTGAAATGTCTCGCAGAGATAATACGTATTTACGTTGGACTTTGGTCACTACTAAAATATCGGCTAGACCAGTTGCCTTTTTGTTTGTTTGCCGCTGTGTGGTTTTTTGTATCGAGAAAATTTACACCGAAATAGGTGGTGTATTTGAAGGCGTACAGTGTTTCTTGAACTTCAATTTATATGATCGAATTATTGTCTTGGCGCAAGTTAAATTGTGCCCTCGAACATCTATAGCTTTTTTGCTAATTTTCTTTGTGACATATTTGCGCCGCAATCTACGTGCATCTGTATTTCTAATGCACAAAATGCCATCTGTAGGGTTCTTGATTCTGGTTCCTACTACCGACCTCTATAGCTAATTGATGATGAGATTTTCTGTTTAAATTTTACATCATCGGAACTGGAAAATCTGTTGAAGGAGTGAATAAAATCACGTGGACCGGAAGTTTCATCAAGGACCACGTGTGAAGCGGAAACGACTCCATTGCTGTGGGTTATCTTCGAACTATATCTACAACTCGCAATGTAGTGCTGTACTAATTACGCCGTTCCGACTCATTAAATATTTCTCAAAAACTTGCATATGTGCTATAAATCGTAGCATCTTTATCGTCAAATATCGAAAAATGAAAAATCATTAATTTAACTCCGTTTGTCTTGATAATTCTTTAACTTCTTTGCTCATATCACAAATGTATATAGTTAACATTAATTTATTTTTTTTGTCTTGGACACTTATTAATTTCTTTGATGATTTAAAAGTTTAGTATTGTTAGTACCGATTTGTTATTATTATTGTGTATTTAATATTTGTATTGATGCATATAGATTATATTAAAAATTTTTTTAAAAATTTAAAAATCAAATTATTTAAGAATAACCTATGTGCCTAAGGATGTATATATGTACTTATTTCTATTTTTAGTTAGGATCATAGGATACGTATTACTAAGTTTTCATGAATAAGGTTTAATTTCGACTGTGAATACGTAAAATAAAGTGTAAATCTAATACAACATTGTGTGTTTTTATCGTTTGATATGGATTTACATCAAGTAAAGGCAGAATCGATTCAATTTGTGAATACGTAATTGAGATCTCATGTAAACCTATATCGCTTTTCTTTTTTTTTTGTTTATATAATATATATGATATACTGATATTGTGGACTGTGCCAGAGTTTTAGTAACTAGAGAGTGTAGATATTTAACATTTATATATTTATTTAAATTATTAAATACCTAATTTAATTATATACAGGGCGTCACCCATCCACATATGTATTTTGAAACAATATACGTTTTTCTCTTCTACTGTAACTTGTAAATTTTCTTTTCTACGGAAACGTTCTTAATAAACAAGATTCTTTTCTTTAATGTGAGACATTTTCATTTACTTCATATCATCTTCTTGTATTTGGATTAACTAGTAGTTGTGGGTAAATTGACGCTACTACGTTCTCCTCAAGACGTACAATCCCTACAATAAGCAGATCTTAAATTGTAGCGCCCTTTTTAAATTATAATGAGTTTATCAATGTTTCGATAAGAATCGCACGAGCATCTTCGATAAGATCCGCGCCTTGTAACTGGCTGGCTGTCTTGTAAATTTAAGATCATCCCGCCCACGCAGGGTAAATCCGAAAAGGGTTGCTGGATTGCGCGCAATTTGTTTAAAGCTACTTTTCGTGTTCTTTTTTGCTTGCACCTGATATAGGTTACAAGCCCAAAACTCTAAAATATGTTTTGATATTACCTTTTACGCAAGATATTTTACATAAATTTAAATGCTTACTTTTCAAATTGGATACTAAACTCAGCCATGTTTTTAAATCTATTCTTTTTAACACACTGATATAACATACTTTTACAGAACAATACACACTGTTTGTCCATTCGTGTGCACTGTCAAATGTATACGGAACATAACGTATCGTATTATACAATGCCAGTCCGATGCCCGTGTACATATTAAGACTTGTTAGAAATGTACTACGAATATCATATTAGGTAGTATCTGGGTTAATATAATTGATTGTATACTGACTTCAAAGTTGAGAGTGTTCTCGCAAAATCATTTATTCATCATATTGATTGTTTCTTTTTCTATTTCCATTTCTATACATTGGAATTAACTTTTCTTGATTACCTTATTCTCATAACTGGAGACTTCAATGCTCCGAAGTATACCAGTTTTCTACTAGCGGATTTCAAAGCAAACATTATTAATACATTTTTCAGCTAGTTTTAACTTGAATCAACTTAATCGTATTAGTAACACTTAAAGTAGATTATTGGATCTCGTTTCTTCCAGCTTAGCTTTCGATATTTTGGTTGAGGAATAGAACTCGGCTTTGCTTCGGAGGATGCATGCTGCCGTTTTTTTCTGTACCGTCTACTTCCACTACTACTAATTTTCCGTTTAAAGCCAACATACGTTATAATTTTCGAAAAGCAAATTATGCTTATATATACTCGTAGAATTAATTACTTTTGATTTATCTATTGATTACCATAAATTGAGAAATATTGGTATATTATCGTTCCAGTATGAATTTTTATAAGTGAGTAAAATCTTGAACATGATTCTTGAAAATTGTGGCCCACTTTAGAGGGGGATAATCCAGATTTCGATCTGTAATGCATTGACCAGAAATTATTTTGCATTAGGCTAATTGAGAATATCCTCCTAGAAATACCGATCGCGGCAGTTTTCTTTGTGAACATTGAAGCTTTAATGCTGTTAGATACTAGACGCGTAATCGCCACTTCCAACTGTTTGTATTAAGTAGTGCATGATAAGATAGACGGCCCCTTTTTATTTGAGAGGAGTTGTTTCGTAGTGCCTCGATTTGTGTTACGAAACTCCCATGTGTATAAATAATGTTTTAATTAGAAGTCCAGATTCCCAGATGATCAAGAATGGAAATATATTTTTTTTTAATTCGAGGATCTATGACTTTTAAAATATCTTTTTATATTTTATTTTTTTAAATTTTTGTATAAGAGATTTTTTGTCTTTATTAATATTATATTTTTAATTTTCTTCCTGCGATTATGGAAGTAAAATCGACATCATGGACGTGAGTTAGGGAAACGGTGGATCAATAAGAATTTCTGCTGTCGGGAGGCTAAACGCATGGTGCGTTTAGCCTCCCGACACACAAAATTTAATGAATTTTAAAGTGTCATTTTGTATGTAATATAAACCGAAAATTCGTTATTTTTATTTGATTTTCTCTTTTTTTCTTCTCAGACTACTTTCATATTTTCCATCGATTTGTTGTTATATGGTGTATTCTACATTTTGCTAGTAACGTCTAGTCTAAAAATCAATTTATTAGATGAACACCGTCTAACAATCTAATCTAAAGATTTCTGTTTAGGACTTTTAAATACAGTATCACGTAGAATTAATGTACATTATGTAAGAAGAATGTAGTGCGATGACAGTTGCTATAAATTTTAGTCGTTTAACAGCAAATGAAACCATCTTTACTTAACCTTTCGATACCGAAGGGTGTAAAAATGACGCGGTTGACGAAGTGGGTACATTATGTACCCCATCTTGTAAGTAGGTAAGTATAAAAATGCTCATACAGCCGCTCATGAAAATAAAAGGGAATAAATAAAGCAATATTTTTCTAAAAAAATGTTTATATAATAAACATATATTTAGATGGCTCCTCTATTCTATTTGATGCAATTCGCATTTAGAACCTGTCATTGTTTGTACAGTTGTTTGGTGTTCGGGACAAACAAAATTTTTACACAAATGACATGTTTTTCTACTTTTACAATATTTTTTACGTGGACATAAAATACACTGTCCCAAAGATTTCAGTTGATCTTGTGTGTTACTAATTTGTGTGTGTGGTGGAGGAACCAACTCGTACATGACGTCGACAACGCGTTGTGGAATCTTCTTGGATTTTCCAGTCTCCTAGCCATATGTGGTTGAATAAGCTCCTGCGTCTGTGAGAAGCAGCCCGAAATGAAACAGAATTTTTAGTTATCCAGGTGATGTAAAAATTGAGACAAGCGATATCTATTACGTTTTGAAATAAAACAAAGCGCCATCTGGTAGAAGCCCTCTTACAACTATACTCGCTGACCATTTTGTCCAAGGTATCAATGGCGCCTTTTGTTGAATTATAATGCAAGATTATGTCTGGCTTATAATCCTTATCTTCAATGCTAATTTTATTGTCATGGTGTTCGGTGCTCAAAAGAATTACTGCTTTGTTTTTTTAGAATTATACGAAACCAAAGTAATATCCTCCAAAAATGTAAACACTGTTGACTTCTCTTCTCTAGATGGACGAGGTAGTAGAGCAGGAGGAATGTCTTGCTTGTTTTTATGAAGAGTGCCGCATAATGTCAGACGCCTATTTAGTAACCGCTTTTGCTAAGGGACAGCTAAGGGACAGGATACCAAATCAAGAGTTACTCGTTTGCCTTGTTCTTTTTCAGGTTTGTTGCCTTCCTTGCCGGTATAGATCTGAAGGTTGAGAGCGTAAACAGAATTTGCACCTACCAAAGCCCATATTTTGATGCCCTACTTGACAGGTTTCGATTTCATGTACACACAGAATGAACACTTGTCTCTAAAACTTATAAGTTGCTCTTCAATTGTGAGGTGCGAACTCGGGTAAAAATTTTCTTTGGAGTCTTCTACAAATTATTCAAACACATCTCTAAATGCAGCCAACTTGTCGACTTCTTTACATTCTATTCTAGTAACTAGATCATCAAATTATAAAAAACTGATGATATGTAAAAACCTGTCTCGCGATATGGCAGCCGGAAAAATACTTCTGCTATACAGAGGATTCTTGTAAGATTTCATCGTTTATAAATAATTTTAAACATTCGACAATTGTTGAAACATTCCTAGATTTTAGTGTAAACCCAGGTTATTCGTTATTATATTCTGAGAATGTGCGCGAGATGCTGTTAGAGGACGATTGTTCGACACAGCACTATTTTTGGAAATGAATTCCAATTCTGATTGCAAAAACTTCTTCTTCGTCACTATTTTCCGGAGAAGAAACCTGTAACAGAAACCATTCAAAATTAAATTCTTTGTAGTTCTAAATTACAAAAAAATATGTGTTGTATCTCTGGTTCGGATTCGGCTTCCTCTGTATTATCCCCAGACTCTGATGCATCTGACAAATTATTCTCATCTTGAAGAAAATCTTCATCGCTTTCTTCCGAACACTACGACTGCGGCACGATCTTCTTCTCGATATAAATATAATTTTCTTTTTTTTTTCATTATATTTGCACAAAAATACACTTCGAAGCAAAGTGAAAATAAACACAATAACAATACACCATCACTTCTGGGATTACGCGCAGAAACTATAGCAATACTGATATTACTGGTTTACCTTGACAAAGAACAAGTGATACAAGGTACATATTTCGTCAATTAAGTTGACATCATCAGCAGTTGAAGAAGAATTACATACAGAGCGCTTTATACAAGCGAAGCACATAAATAACTTACCGCCGACGTATATGTAATATATATACGAGGCTCTACACAGAAATTCCCGAAATGTGGAAAAAAAACTGTTCTTATAACTTATTCACTATGATCACCTTCAAAGTACTCCCCTTCCGCAAGAATACACCGATCCCATGGACTTGTCTATGAATGGAAGCAGTGCTAGAATTGTGGGTGTTAACATGTTCAACACTACTTGCGATTCGGCTTACATCTTATCAATCGTCAGGCAATCGCGCCCTATAAGCTTCCGTTTCAACTTTGGAAACAGGAAGAAGGCACAAAGGGTAAGATCTGGGGAGAAGGAAGCGTGGGGTAGTACGGCCGTTTTCGTTGAGGCCAAAAACTAGCGCACAAGAATTGACGTATCAGTTGGAGCATTGCCGTAGTGTAAGATCCTCAAATTGTTGCATTATTTGACAAGCCGCTTGCGTCGAATGTTTTCCCTTAGTCGCCGAAGAACATTGCAATAAAATCGTGCATTAACTGTTTCACCTGGTGGGATAAATTCTTGGTACGTGATGCTCAAGAAAGCTTACGACAAAGGTGAGGACTTGTTTGACATCGTATATGAATAATGTATATATTCAATGCAAAAACAATAATATTTGTAATTGTTATATGTTTTACATAGTATTGGTTTATCACATTATATATATTTAGCTAATTACTTTCTTTAAATTCATATACTTCAACGTATATAGTATACTTAATAAGATCTTGCATTTGGATCATACCATTCAATGTTAATTACCACTATAACCATGCAAAATGCCTAAATTTTCAAATTACTTAAAACTTCATAATTGATTTAATATAATAAATGTAATTCTGTAGCCTGTTACGTGCCTGTTATTTCTGTTAAATATGCAAAGTCGTAATTGAATGTAAAAGCCTACTATGGGTTTTGCGTTTATAGTTTATAGCCGTCTCTGCTCTGTTCATTAAATGTCTTTCATTGAAGGTCTTATTGATTAATATTCCAGATTTCTTACAATAAGTTTTACTTTAATTTTATTACCTTGTCGGAATAATTGTGGATGCGACCCCGTAATTTTCCTGGAACAAAAAACTAGTCAAATAGTATAAAGTATCTAGCAAGAACTCGTAAAGCATCGAGCTAGACAAAAACTCGGCCTTCGCTCAGATATTTAAAATAAACTACAATTAAATAACAATAATCTTTTATTGAATAATTAATTAAAATATTTTAGATCATAAAGGAGTGTTTTAGCGAAAAGATTCTCAAACCAGGGAGGCTTCAACACACGATACCATCGGCGTCAAGGAAAAAAATCAACATCGACGGCGTCTTCCACTTGCTTTTCTTCGTACCATTTCCGCACACCCATGATTCGTCACTAGTAATAATAATTCTGGTACTGAAATTCACGTACCTATCGGAAGGTTCTTTCAGCTCTTTGTACATATGAACACGTTTTCGTTTAATGCTGAGTAATATTGACACAAACTATGCAGCAATACACCGTGTGTTAAGGTCGCCCGACACAATACGCTGACAAACGCCGTACGACAAGCGGACAGTATTGCAAGTGTATGGATTCTTCTCCTTCGGTCTTGCAGGATAGCATTATATACTTTTAACACATTTTGTGACGTCTTTATCGTCAACAGACGACCCGAACGCTCATCATCATCAACCGAGTCCATTTTTAAAACGATTGTACCGCTTCGTTCGTCGCTGGCCAAAAACATCCACAAAAAACGCTTGTTTAAGCGTTTTCAAAGTTTTAGCTGCCATTTTAAATCATTTGAAGCAGAATTTGGTGTACGTTCTTGCTCTTTCACATCAGACATTGTATTGTCGCAGAATAACTCAAACACAACTCAACAAATATAAATACGAAAACTAGTTGTTACCACCTAGCAAAGTATCGTTTGACAAACTAGTTTAGTATAGACGTAGCTCGAATAATCTAGGGCCATAAAGCTGTACTACCATTCATTCCTTCGCGCATCACATTCAAATTCCAGGAATTTCTGAGTAGCACCTTGTAAACTATTCAAAAATGAATAAGGACTTTTTACTTTTTTGTATTTTTTAGATAGTATGGGTAAATATTTGTAGTGTATTATATTAGATACATAATTGTACACAACAATTTAAAATTTTCAAGTATATTTATTCAGAGAAATCGTTAGATTACTAAGAAATGATCAAAAATGAAATAAGCAACATTTTTAACAATAGCTAAAATAAACATTTTTCTGTAACAATTAATTCTAAAATCGTGTATAATGGCCACGGACATCTCTCACAGCTGTACATCTTCGGGGCATACTCATAATGCAATTATTAATGTGTTCTTGTGACACTTTTCTCCAACACAGCGGTAAAATTTCCCGCAAGTGTTGCACGTTAACTGGGGGTGGATTATGTTCGTTGAGCTGTTCTTGAAGTCTGTCCCAAATGTGCTCAATTGGATTCAAGTCGGGAGACGTTGGTGGTAAAGGTAGATGGTTAATATGGAGGTCATTTATTGCTTGCATTACAATTTGTGCACGATGAGGTCTTGCATTATCATCAATAAAAACCATGTTTTCATCCACAGCCTCACGAAAGTCGGCTACATATTGCTGAATAATGTCATCTCTGTATGTGTCCATTGACATTGTTTTCAAAGAGATGGAGGTTCGTACGTCCATTCAAACTAATGCCCGCCCACACCATGATACCACCGCCGCCAAAAGGCACCACAGCTTTTGTAAACTTGCGTCTATAACGGTCTCCTCGAGTTCTCCAGACCCTTACTCTACGATTATCACTAAATAAGCAGAATCTGGATTCATCGGTGTATATGCTCCCATTGAAAATTTTCTGCCAGTCGTGGGTAACCCAAGTTCTTCTAGCCATTCTATTGGCATTAGTTAATTTTGGGCATCTCACAGGCCTGCAGCTATGAAGATCCATTTCCCTCAGACGCTTTCTGATGGTTTGATCCGAAACTCTAACTCCAGTGGCGGCACGTAACTGTGTTTGCAACCATACAGCACTTCTAAACGGATTCATCCTTGTCTGAATTCGTATGTAGCGGTCTTGTCTCTGATTTGTTTTCCTCTCTGATCCACTACCGGGTCTTCTCCTTGCAGATCCTACCTCTTGGAATCTTGTTAGAGCCCTACTAACAACACTTGGAGACACATTAAAAATTGCGGCAATTTCTGCTTCAGATTGCCCTCGCTGATGCAATAACGCAATTAAATCAAAAGTTTCTTTATTTAAATGACGTCTTGGCATCGTGAAAATGTGAAATGACATTTAAAATGAATAATACTTGTCAAAAAATGCGACTTTTATAATTTTGTATTCTAAATTAATTTAAGGTTAAAATACAAGATTCAATATTTTATCACACAGAAAAGACATTTACCAAATAAAATGTCCACAAACGACTGTAGGCCTTCTAATTATCTATAGTTTGAGAAAATACGTTAAATTTAATCGAATTAATTAGATCTGTTAAAAAAAGATCTAATTCCCTATTTATTTTTGAGTAGTTTATATCAGCCGTTCAATGAACATAATTTATACTATGCAGTCTGAATATCATAACCGCATCGCTATCACTGTGTTGTACAAATTAATATAAGCGAACGTTTCGTATATCGAACTATTTTTCACTTTCAAGATCTCACTCATAACGGTTGTCGGCGTTTTACAGGCCCGCTAAATATTCAGGCAACTATTGGACAAGAATTGGACAAACAAAAATGCACTGCGAAAGCAAACAATCTTATCCCGCGAAATAAACATCGCACTCAGAAGAATATCTGGCAACATTTAGGCATGAAGGTTTACACACGAAGAAAATACCCTTTTGTAGTACCAGATGTGATCCGATGTGAGCCGTAAGATCCGAATAAGCCAAGAAATTACGGTAAAAGAATATATTGTAAAATTTTATATTCAAACGACGAAATCTCACTATTGAGGAACAATTAAACTGACAGTGATGGGGTGCACGCTTCAAGTTTCTTAGATGCCTGGAAGATTGTAACACTGGTTCAACTTAGTCACCATTAGGCATCAATAATAGTTTGTGTAAAAACATCGACAGGAGTGTATTGAGAACTTGTTTTGGGAAGCTTGATGAAAATTCAGACCAACTCCTTGTTTAGAAAGAAGCAATTAGAATGTCAACAAGATTTAAAATCCGCCCACCAAGAAAAAACGATCCAAACATGAGTGGAAAACAACGTTTCTGAGTAAATTAAGCCTTCTGGTTGGCTGTCTGGAAGCTGTGATCGGAACCATGGACGATCTGTCGATTTTGAAGTGACGTTCTCGAAGTTTTGTAACTTGATCCAAACAAGTATGCAAAACAAAGTATTCTTGAAGCTGTAACAAGAGATCAAAAAAATCTGTTACAACAGTGTGTCCAATCGATAGATGGTCGCGCAACTCCATTTGCTATTTTCGAATACTTCGAATAAATTATGTATCGTTTTAAACCTTTTTTCCGTACTTTTTAAAATATGTATTTTATTTTTGTGAGACGGGTTTTTCTTTTTTACTCGCCATTAAAATACTGACAGTATGGATGGTTAGATTGTGTATATAAACATATATTGTTTATATAATTCGTATATACACTACGTATACAGGTGTCCTTGATAGAAAAAGACAACATATGCAAAATGTAAAGATGTAAAAGTATATAGAATATGAACCCTAAATATTTTCCGGAAATTCCTTCAAAGACGCGAGAAAAAAGTAACAAAGATATTTAAAAAATATTTTTCCCGTCACTGAATTCTGGTCCAACTATAACTAAGAGTTTATAAATAATTCACAGCTGACATACTCTTACATAATCGTATTGAGATTATTGAACCCCAAGCGACAAATTTGATATCTTGTAGAGTTTTTTTTAACATTGACAGCTGTCTAAGCAATGTTATCTTCTAGTGTTTTTATAAACATAAACATCGCAGCGTATTTTTGGGTGTAAATTCAATAGAGGTATTTTTATAGATATTCTTAATTTATTGGTGGCACATAATACAATTTTCAGGGGTTAATGTTAATTTTAGGGTTCGTCCTAGACGTAGCTCACACCATCTAGCGCTATAGATTTGTAATACCATCCCTTCGCGGGTTAAGTTCAAATTCCGGGTATTTCTGAGTAGTACCTCGTATAGTAATGTGCTTGGTTAAAAAGTATTTCACATGAAGCTCTAGTACAGTTTTCACATAAGCAAATGATATTAATGTACAACCGACGTGTTAATATTGTGTATATTAATACGACGGTTGTATAGTGATGACCGAAATATCTATCCAGAGCTAAAGCATTAAAGCTTGTGATAAAGGTTATTTTCAATTAGTTTTTACAGAATCAAATAGATTAAATGATTTAATCCATTTTATTTTATTCTTTTAAAATTTTATACCAGGGAATTATTCCATCAAGTATGTCAAATCGCAACGATATAAACCTACATTAACTGTCATTATTTTGGACTTGAATTGAAAATAGAATTGAAGTCCTATTTATTTTCGATTGCTTAAGTCGTGCTCTTTATTCTAGATATTGTAATATTACGTGTGCTGTAAATACTATAATAAGTTAACGGCATGAAACTTTTCCACCGGGTCAACTAATTTTTACCCGTATATTTGCTTGGTGAACTACTCCAAAATGAAAACTAAACATATAAAACAAATATTACTATAAAGACGAAGAGTACAATTACTTACGTCTAGACCGAAGTACAAAAAGCTAATAGTTCAACGTACAGTTTAAAAACTTGCATTGACTGAGTAGTGGAAAAGGAATAACAACGAAACATACATAAGAAGTCGGTTTTTAATTTTGCCACAGTTTTGCAGTGACCTTAACACTTCTTAATGTATTTATCCATATTACTACTGCCCAAAAACTGGCCCTACATTGTTTATTTTACTAAAATTTTATTTATTTAATTATTAGTAATTATTTAATATCATAAAATAAATAAAAAGAAATTTAACAACCTGTCGCTTGTACAAATGGTAAATATTTACTATAAAAGTCATGATTAAAAAGTTTATCGTCAATGTTTATAAGTTAATGGAAAAAGGATTATGGGGTAACCACTTTGTAAATACCGTACATATTCCGACGTATGTACGCAGACAAAGTACTGATGCGCTTCTGCTTTGTTCCAGTCACAGCTAGAGCCACTGAGGAAATCTTCCGTATATCGATCGGTGAGTGCCTGGCTGTTGCCCAGCAACCGGGAGTCAATCTGGCCAACACAGGGAAAAGAAGGATATTTTTTTATTTATTATCCTCCATTATCCCTTCGGTTCGGTTTAGGTCGGCAACGTTCGGTATACTGAGGGACACACACATACACAAAGTACGACCGGAGGACCTAACGGGGCCGACATCGGCAGTAGAACCACGTTGACAGGCGGCGGGGTGATGATGAAATATAGGACACGTGGTTAGACTTGAAACGACGTCACTAGACGGCGAATCGACGCCGCGGCGCCCTCCGTGATACCACATTAACTTGCCGCCACCGCGGACATTGAGAAGCTTTCTATGTACGTTAGGAAAACGTTCGCGACATGACTTCATGCTGGTGTACTCCGCCAGTCTTGAAAGAGTAACATTGTGATGCACTTTTTGAAAGTTATTCCTTCGACTATTCACATACATGGGATTAAATTTACTTTAAATGAAAATAAGCGTTATCCATTTATATTGTTTTTTGTTTGCAGTGACATCTATGGTTGCCCATTTTAGAACTATGTAAGGTAGGAATGATCATATTTGGCCAGTTAGGTCAATGCATAACGGTTAGTGGAGTTACACTATTTTGGGACATAAATGCAACTCTTGGTAAATTTGATCAAATTTTCGACTTTTCATTCTATAAATCTTGCTCAGGACTTGCAAATTTTTACAATGTCGTTTTATATATTAAAGGAATTGTATAAATATATTGTTATACTATCTCATTGAAACACTTAAGGAAATTTGCGTGCACCTTCCTCAACAATAACAAAATCTAACATATTTTAATCATGTAGATTTAGACTTAAAAAACACTTTATGTGAAACATTCAAATATTACTTTCCCACTATTTAAAATACATTATATTAATTTTGAAGTTAAATTAGAAAATTTATACTTCTTATCTTAAATGATGGACAAAAAATTAAACATTGAGACACAAATATCTTGGACTACATGTGTCACAGGACGGTACTTTAGATAAGGTCATACGATATAGGAACACTAAGGCTAGAAAAGCCATAACTCACTTAAATAGTATTCTATGGGATGAATAGATCGTAATATATAGAATAATTGTTGGAAGCATAGCAACTTATATTTCTGAACTCTGGCCACTTAACGATAAAACAGTAAAAGCTTTGCTGCTGGCAGAAATAGACTTCTGGAGAAGAGCTCCAGGTAGATTTAGAAGGAACAGATTTCAAAAATGAGAGGATAAGGGAAATCATGGGAGTCAAGCATACCATGACATTTCAGTAGATGGTATCAGACAGAAACAACTTCAATGTTATGGACATGAGCAAAGAATGACAGGTGAACGACTGCCTAAGCTAGTAATAGAATAGACTCCACAAGAAAAGCGCAAGAGATGGAGACCTTGAAGAACTAGGTGGGAAGGAATCGACAAAGAGATAGAATTAAGAAGTTTGGAAAACAACTTATGCTAAGACAAGGACCAATGGAGATTGTGTATCGGAAGACGGCGAAGAACGTTTTAAACCGATATATATATATATATATATATATATATATGATAATTTTGATGTTCTCGCGGTTGTATGATGAAATTATGGTTTCTCGGGTTCTTGGTCGCGTGTGAGATGTGTCCTGAGAAGGATTGTTGTCTCGACGTTTCGACGGGATCGCACTCGTCATTTTCTAGAGTTGTTCTTTCACTTGACGCTGAAGAGTAACTGCCGATCGTGTCCTCGGGTGTCTGCTATTATGTTGCACTATTGGAGGTGGGGGTTGCGCTGCTGCCGTCGTACGTACACGGCTTCGCGTGATTGGTCCGGGTGTCTGTGATTCCTGTGTGGGGGCGTGTACCTGTCTCGATGTGTTGTGTTTCGCATGAGTCTTGATTTGCATGCCGGCTAGGAGTGGCTTCCAGGTGTACGGTAAACGTTGGCCGTCGTCGCGTTTGTTTAGACTTTTGGGTCTCTTTTCTATTTCAATCGCTTCTCTAGTAATTCTAGTAGATAGACTTTCGATCTTCGCTAGGATCTTCGTATTCTCGAAGTCAATAGTGTGCCCCGTTAGGAGGCGGTGTTGTGCTAGAGATGATGTTGTTTGTTTCTTGAAGACTGCGTTTATGTGTTCCTCTTTTCTCACGCTTATTCGCCTGTTCGTCTGGCCTACATAGGATTGTTCGCATTCTGAGCACGGCACTTCGTAAACGCCTTGGTCTTCAAGTGGAATTTTATCTTTCGCGTTGACTATTTTATCGGCTTTTTTTCCCTGTGCTGTAAAGATGGTGTCTATGTTGTGTTTTCTTAGTATTCTACCGATTTTGTCTGTGGTACCCTTTATATATGGTAGAAAGGCCTTTGATGTAAATTCCTCTTTTTCCCGTTTTTCTGCTCTATTGTGTCTGGCTTTGTCTATTGTTCTTTGTGAATACCCGTTATCAAGAAGAGCGTTTCTAATATTTCTTCTTTCTTCGTTTTTATGTTCATCGTCTGTTAGTCGTTCGGATCGTAGAACTAGGGTTTTCACTACTGAGTTCAATTGTGCCGGATGATGATGCGATTGTGCTTTTAAGTACCTATTTGTGTGTGTAGGTTTCCGGTAAACGGTGTGTCCCAATGTTCCATTTTCTTTTTTGATCACTAACACATCTAGAAAAGGTAGCTTCCCTTGTTCTTCTACCTCCATTGTAAACTTAATTTTCGGATGTTCGCAGTTTAGTTGGTGTAAAAAGTCTTGTAGTTTTTCTTTGCCATGTGTCCATATTACAAATGTATCGTCGACGTAGCGCAGCCACATTTTCGGTTTGTTCTTACAGGTGTTTAGAAAGTTTGTTTAGCTACGTCGACGATACATTTGTAATATGGACACATGGCAAAGAAAAACTACAAGACTTTTTACACCAACTAAACTGCGAACATCCGAAAATTTAGTTTACAATGGAGGTAGAAGAACAAGGGAAGCTACTTTTTCTAGATGTGTTAGTTATCCAAAAAGAAAATGGAACATTGGGACACACCGTTTACCGGAAACCTACACACACAAATAGGTACTTAAAAGCACAATCGCATCATCATCCGGCACAATTGAACTCAGTAGTGAAAACCCTAGTTCTACGATCCGAACGACTAACAGACGATGAACATAAAAACGAAGAAAGAAGAAATATTAGAAACGCTCTTCTTGATAACGGGTATTCACAAAGAACAATAGACAAAGCCAGACACAATAGAGCAGAAAAACGGGAAAAAGAGGAATTTACATCAAAGGCCTTTCTACCATATATAAAGGGTACCACAGACAAAATCGGTAGAATACTAAGAAAACACAACATAGACACCATCTTTACAGCACAGGGAAAAAAGGCCGATAAAATAGTCAACGCGAAAGATAAAATTCCACTTGAAGACCAAGGCGTTTACGAAGTGCCGTGCTCAGAATGCGAACAATCCTATGTAGGCCAGACGAACAGGCGAATAAGCGTGAGAAAAGAGGAACACATAAACGCAGTCTTCAAGAAACAAACAACATCATCTCTAGCACAACACCGCCTCCTAACGGGGCACACTATTGACTTCGAGAATACGAAGATCCTAGCGAAGAGCAAAAGTCTATCTACTAGAATTACTAGAGAAGCGATTGAAATAGAAAAGAGACCCAAAAGTCTAAACAAACGCGACGACGGCCAACGTTTACCGTACACCTGGAAGCCACTCCTAGCCGGCATGCAAATCAAGACTCATGCGAAACACAACACATCGAGACAGGTACACGCCCTCACACAGGAATCACAGACACCTGGACCAATCACGCGAAGCCGTGTACGCACGACGGCAGCAGCGCAACCCCCACCTCCCATAGTGCAACATAATAGCAGACACCCGAGGACACGATCGGCAGTTACTCTTCAGCGTCAAGTGAAAGAACAACTCTAGAAAATGACGAGTGCGATCCCGTCGAAACGTCGAGACAACAATCCTTCTCAGGACACATCTCACACGCGGCCAAGAACCCGAGAAACCATCATTTCATATATATATATATATATATATATATATATATATATATGTATATAGTAAGACTATTGGGTTGGTAATATCTAGAAGATTAAGCCCTAGATGTTACCAACACGCAAAAATCTAAAATCTTTTCTTCTTGGTCGCCAACGTATGTAGGAAAATACTGCACATGGTGCTAAGATTACAAGTGAATTTGAAATGTCTATCCTTATGTCTATACAGAAAACCTTTTAAGAAAAAATTATTTTGGAATGCTTGAACAAGGACCTTCAGATCATATCTTGATGTCTAAAATGCGTTTTCCTTCGCGCTTATGGTGCACAGTTAGCAAATGCGGCATCTATCTAGCACATAATTTTCTCATATCTAATTTATTATAAAAAAATCTAAATTATGTAAAAATTGGTTATAGGTTAGAATACAAGCAGTGTACCTTATTACATTTCATTCATTACATATATTATTTTTGCAATTTGCACATTGATTGCTTCATTTGTGTGAGCTGTAGGAGAATCAGAGATAAAGATAAATTTTTTTCATACACTCGACAATGCTGCATGATAAGGTTAGTCTAGTTTGTGAGTGGCACCTGCGTTATAATTTCAATATTCTTTGGTAAAAAGAGTAAACGCATTTAGTGGTGCCACGTCGATTATATTGAAGAAAACTGTCATAGACCATCGCTTACTTTTACCTTTTACATGTGTATGTACATATCATTCGATCCATAATATCGATACGGTCTTTTGTTTTATTGTAATACATAGTAGATAATTTGGGGCTTCGTTTAAAAACCCAGTGTCAGATTTATTTAATCGTAGAAAGTTTTCGCATAATATAGGTTAGATCTATCAGATCTATCAGAATAATTGAAACATACATGAGTAGGTAAACCCCACCAGTTTTGCATAATACAAAGGTATTTTTAATAATATAAAATATTATTAAAAATCTGGTGTGAAGAACAGTCGTTACTTCACATTGGTTATGTGGACGGGGCGAGGTACTTCGGCCGTCTGACAACAGGCAGCGCTGTATTTACTTCTACGCCCGGTCTGGATAATTTCGGTGATGTGGCGATGTGGTTCTTTTTTGTGAATGTGTCTGAGAATATCCTTTCTCCAGCAGGGGCGTACCGATGAGCCTGTAGAAAGGCGAAATACGTATCTACGTCTCTGGGGAGGGAGATGTTCGGACAACGTTCACAAAAATATTAATAGTGAACCTGTATTTGTGTACTTCACACCAGATTTTTAATAATATTTTATATTATTAAAAATAGGTTAGATCTTGTTAGACAGTTGATATTCGCATTCTTTCATGCTTTTGATCACAATTTTTGGCATCCACCATGTTGACACCTTGCACATGCTCAATTTTATGTCTAAAATGTAATGTAAAGGTTCAGCCAATACACTCCTTAATGTCAGTTCTTCCGTCGCTCAAAACAATATTATTACTTTAATTTATCATTTGTAGAGAAATGTAGTTTTAAGCACAATATCTTCGATACTCATATCGCCACACTTACTTTGGTTCATTCTCACTTAAAGTTTGTTCCTTATCGGCGTTATGCTATGAATTTGACTACCGTATTTCTTTAGGACAGTGTATAAATATTTTGAACTGTCTGGTATAATTTATATCTATATAAATATATATATCTATAACGTAGAAATGTCATCAAACAGCGATTTTCTTCTCCTTTAATTAATTTTAATACGTACTAGTCTAGATCATTCTTAATACATTGTACCTCGAGTATATTATTTAAACATCTTAGATTTTGTTAGTTAGCTTCTAATTATGCTTTCATTTTACAGCATAAACGTCTGGTTGCGTCACGTATATATTTGTTATTATTATAGATAATTATTTTGAATATTCGTTCCCTAAAAATGCTATCTTAATTAGAGGATTGGTTAGACATTATGTAAAATGTACCTTGAATTCTCATCCTGTCTGGGTACGGCTTCTTAGTTTATCTAAATCATTTCTGTGTTTGGTTTGTTTAGATTGTCAACGACTCAGGTTAAGATACATGATTCTGACGGTTGAGTTGTGCATGGTCAATAGGATATCGGTCGACGTGTCTACACGTACATGTGTATGTGTGTGTGTGTGTGTGTGTATCTGATATGCGTATAAAATGGCGGCTTAATGTTTTATCGCAAATACATTTATTTAAATTAAAATATTATATTTTGAAGTACCATCATAATTAAATCTCTTGTCGTTTTGACTGTTTAGAAAGAAAGATGTCGCTGTTATTCGAATACAATAAAGAAAAAATTCTAATTGAACAAGAAGGAATTACTACCTGAAAATTCTAAACAGTAAAACAACAAGACATTTAATTATGTAACTTCTTCAAAATATAGTATTTTTCTTTTAATTAGAAATTCTTTATGCCATGTATCTAACTACAATTTTCTATCAATTGAGCTTTGTTTTGTTTTTTCTTCTCTATCTTAATTTAGATGTAGCGAAATACACTTCTAATTAGACTTTCATCTTTAACTTTTGTCGATCGTGTTTACATCTGTTTTGGATTTTTCGAAAAAACTGAGCAGCTTTTCTGTATAAGATCAAACCTGCTAGGTAATTGTTCCTTTTGTCGTATGAAAGTTGTCGGGCCAAGAAATCATCTGAAAAGTGCGTCACTTGGAAATTAAAATTAGAAATAACTTTTTAAAGTAATGGAATTTTGCTCGCTCTGCGGTTTTTTTGTCATTGTAATTTATTTTAAACAATAAAGGATTTCCGCAATATTGTTTAATGTTAGTAACGACGGATGTAAAAAGATTTCCTGAACTGATATCTGCACGTGGGTCGTGATTTCGAATTCCCTTCGACCATTACTTGCGTTAGGTGAGAATACTATTATTACACGATGTTTTTGGGTAAAGGCATTGTTTCTTTCACAATAGTTTATTTCGTTACATTGCCTTTTTTTTCTTTCTGCAATTTAACAGGGAGCCAGTAGAGGCTACATTTGCCAGTAGAGGCTACGTTTTGCTAGTTTCTGTAGAGGATACGTTGCCAATAAAAGTTATTTCGCTGGTTTCTATAGAGACTGTTGTTGCTAGAACGTGCTACTTTTGTTAGGACCAGATTAATTTTACGAGTACATGGTCACATTTCATGTCCAATGTGGATAGAAAACTTGCAAAGGTAGGAACTCTATTGTTCCCAATTTTACCTGACGACTGCAGGCAGTTCAATTCAACTTCTTACTACGAATTGGTTTATGTAAATTGTACATTATCGTAGATTAGATTCATTAATTTTGTTTTGTATATATAGTTCTTTAGTAAATTTAACAAAACGATACCCATACCTTTGCATATAAAGGGTTATCGAAATATTCCATGTCATACTAGGATCATGTCCAATTTTGTAATTTTGAAATATTAGTCATTCTTGTAAAAGTCATTTAATTATTATTTTTTTAAAATTTAGTATCATTTTGCAGAAGGGTATAGACCAACGCATTTCATAAAATTATAATATATTTTCATTGTTTAATTTTCTTATTACGATTGAAGCTGTCGCTCATTTAATTTTTGTATTATATTTAATAATTTATGAATATACTGCATGTACAAGAATGTCAATGTGACATTTATCCAAGATCTTAGATAAACTACCTATAAAATTATTTATGTTCAGCAAATAGCAGGCTTAACCTAAATAATTTGATAAATATTTATTACTCAATCATTTAAATGTTAAAATCTTATTATTATTTAAATCTTAGTAACATATTTAATTTGTCTAAAATTCAGTTATATTCTTTGCTTATTACTCAATTTAACGTTAGTAGTCAATTATTGCTGTTAAGGCATATTTTATTGTGCACGATTTAGTTTTTCATAAAACTTGCTATACGGGGTGAGTCTTTAAGTCCAGTTACTACTTTTGAGTCAATTTTATTTATATACTTATTTTGCATTGATTTATCAAGTTGGGCAATAATACATTGATTTTTATTCATTAATTATTGTGGCTCGTAAACCTTATGTAGATATTTACAACATTTTGGTCTTGTTGGTTTTGTTTATATATTTCAGCTTTGTTCTTATATGCTTAGGACTTTTCTTGTTTGTTTTGGGTTATTGTTAATACACTCTCTTTTGTTATTGTTATTATATTTGCTGTTTTATTGTTATGGTAACAACTGTCTACATATATACCTACGATTTAGTTAACTTACCGTCGGCAGTGTCTATGTTCACTGTAACGGCTCGAGAGTTTAAACACCATGGCGCCTATATTATAAGAACCTTCCCTTCTCTCGCCTCTTAAATGACCTGGTCTCTCAGCCGAAGATCTCCGGGGCAATCGGGGGGCAATAATTGGAGTAAGTTGATAAATCATAAGTTGGTATTACGTTGAGTACAGAGGCGCAGAATAATTGCTTGTGAGAGCACACAGTATCAGCTAAAATTGTTTTTAAAATGAATATTTTATTACACCGTGACACAATTGCGAGTTTATCCATTTTAGGATTTTAAATTTAATCACTTTATTCACAGTGATCTAATAAATATAAATAGATAAATAATATCAGAATAATAAACATACATGAGTAGGTAAACCCCACCAGTTTTGTATAATGCAAAGGTATTTTTAATAATATAAAATATTATTATTATTATTATAAACCTTTGTATTAGATAAATAATATATCAAAAATGAACAAAATTTTATTGGGCACCATAAAAAAAGGTCTCATAATGCCAACTTTTCCGAAATATGTTGCTAGTATTGAGATCTCATTTACCGCCAAATCATTCTTGTAAATTCAACTATATTAATTTTTGCAATTCGATAAATAAAAGCGTACAAAAACAATTTTTTTAAATATAAAAGCTCGAAAGGGCTTTGAGCATTGAAATTAGACTGTCTATTTAATAAATTTTTCCTAATATCTAACTTATGTGACTGAGAAAATACTTCGCCGACTGGAGACTAATCCCAAATATGAATAAAACAGAAATGTCGTGCTTTCCCTTCATTACTAAACAATCACGTCTAGAGCCGCAGGTGTACTTTGATAACAACTTGCTACATTATAATCCTTACCCAAAATATCTGGGAGTAATGATGGGTCGAACATATCGTATCTCATAAAAAATATGTAGAGAACGCCGCAGCTAAAATAAACACTAGAAATGACATAATACACAAACTCTGCGGTACTATTTTGAATGCGAACGCATCCACCCTTAGAACGTTAGCTCTTGGCCTTATTTACTCAGTAGCTGAATACTGCGCCCCAGTCAGGCTAAACAGCTGCCACGCAAAGAAGACCGACATCATACTCAACGGTTGTTTAAAAAGTATACCACTTCCTTGGCTCTCGGTTCGAAGCCATATTGCACCATTATCCGAAGATAGAAAAGCCTGGTAAGAGAATATAATAAAATAATATCGAATCCCCACCTTCCAGTACACAGTGCACCCCTAGCGGGTCATTGACGATCCATATAAAATTTCTAAACTATCCAATACTTTTCGTTTCTGATGTTATTTTCTTGATATGTGTGGCCTTAGTACTCATTAGCTTGATTTTCACAAACTTTGAAAAAAACAACCTAATTCGAGCTTAAATGGGTTAAAACAAAAAGAAACGGAATCTACACCATTATAACCATGAGGATAGTTATTTCTGTCACCGGAATTGAAAACACTCGAGTCGCTAGGCTCTATCTGACATACTCACTGTAAAATTTAAAATTTTTGACGTTATACGTACATAATGTTTTGTCACGTGTTTATTAAATATAACAATTGATATATTATTGGAGTTTTTCGGCTTTTATATGAAATATTTACAAGTATCAAGTTAGTATGTATGTAATTGCAAAGTAAGTGGGGATGTAAACATTGCTGTCTACAAATTACAAAGCAAATCATACGAAATTTTTAATTGAAGAATATTGTCTATGTTGGGACTCGAACCCAAGTCTACAGCTTGCCGGACTGTCGCTTTTACCACTTAGCCACATAGATCTAGGTTCAAGCTATTTAGAAATGCATTATAAAGTGACAGTGTTAATGAATCAGATGTCAGTTATTGAATGTAGATGTCAAGTTGAAAAAAGGAGTCAGTTTTGAAAGCTGATGTCAGTTTTGATAGCAGATGTCAGTTAGTGAAAGCAAATGTCAGTTATTGAAAGCAGATGTCTGTTTTGAAAGCAGGTGTCAGTTATGAAATCAAACGTCAGATTTGAAAGCAGATGCCTATTTTGAAAGTAGATGTCAGTTATTGAAAGCATATGTCAGTATTTTGAGAGCAGATGTCAGATTTGAATGTTTGAAAATGCTAATTATTACTCCATAGTTATATGAGTGTATCGATAGTTTCTATATATATATATATATATATATATATATATACATACATAAACAATACTCCTTTTGCATTCCAGAATACTGATTCAAATACCTTTCCCGCAGATAAAACTGTCTTGGTCTTCTTTGTAGTAGGTTCTCCTAGTTTGGTCCACATCTTCGACTGTTGTTTAGATTCGAATGTATAATAATGAACCCATATTTCGCCACGAGTAACAAATTACCGCAAAAAAAATTGTTGTGTTGCGTTTAAAAAAATTCTAAATTGTTCATCGAGTTCTTCGTGCAAAATATAAAGCAGCTGTTCCTTTGAAATGCCCACTGCCTCTATCTATTTCTAAAGCTTTCAATCGTTCGTCACTTCATCCATTATTTCAGGAGTTGTAGCCGTTTTTGGCCGTCCAATGCGGGGATCATCTTCTACGCTGCTCCAGGCATGCTTAAATTAATTCCCATTTTTTGATAGTTGCATACAAAGGACAAGCCTCACAAAGTGTACCCCACTTATCATCATGGATTTAGGTAAAGGAAATGCCTTTCAATAAATGATAATCACTGCAGGATGTTAAAAATTATCCATTTATACTTAATTAGTGGCGAAGTAAAATTAAAGGAAATGTCTACGAAACACGCTATGTCACAATTTGATCAAATATTAACAGTAATCTGACAAGGCAGCGGTTGTCAAAATGTGATGTGTATTTTTCTTTTATTTCACGGCCTACTCTAGACAATCGGGTGAATAAGTCAATCCGCCTTCGTAGTTAGCAAAAAAAGATGTACCTAAATTTGTTCTATGCCGAATATAATTAAGTAATTTTAGTTCTTAGTCATAGTATTATAATTGAAAAGCAGGAGTCATAAATTTAAAACAACTATTTATATCCAATGCTCTATTATTCACAGGACTTAAATAATTCTAATTTTGTGTCAAGGTAAGATGGTAGTTCAAATCCTAATATCCACATATGTTTGACGAACAACTGCGAATTTATAAACACAAAATTTAGGCACGTGTATATCTAAATATTTATTTTATATCCAAAAGCAAATATAAACGCCAGGGCAAGATGATTCATATGTCCATTACGAAGTGTGTGTTTCTGGAAACTATTTTCATTTTTCTCTACAATTTTAATAAACTCAGGTAAATGTTTACTAAACGTTTGACTGTTTACGTTGAGGTGTACCCGTTTCGCTATATTTTAATAAGAAAATATGTGAACGATTCTGATGACCTGGTTTTGTTTTCAAAACAAGACACTTTAAACTTATACGCATATTAAGTACAAACATACATTTGCACATGGGTATGCATATGTATATTGAATAGTCGACCGTCTGCAGAGCAATCAAAGGTTTTCGACCTGCTTAATCGATGGACTGGAGAACATAAATTAAAATTTTAGGTGTCATTATACTAAAGTGATCTAAAATTATTATACACAGTCTAGTCATAAATATTATCAATGTTCCACAGCTGCAGAAATTTTTGAGTAAAAGACTTTATAACAACATTGACGTATTACCTGATATATACGAGGTGCTACCCAGAAATTCCTGGAATGTAAAAAAAACACAATAAACTATCCTTACAACTTCAATACAATTCCCTTCAAAGTACCCTCCTTCTGCCGGAATACACCGATCCCAGCGAGTTATCCATAATTGGAAGCAGTGCTGGAAGTCAATGCGTGTTTGCGTGTTTAGCACTGCCTGCGATTCGGTCTGAATCTCCTCAGTTCTTTTAAAACGGAACCTCTTGAATTTCAGTTTAAACTTCAGAAACAGGAAGAAGTCATAAAGGACAAGATATTGGGAGTAGCAGGGTTGGGTAGTACTACCGTCTTCGTTTAAGCTAGAAACTGATACACAACAAGTGACACGTTGGATGCTGTCGCGGTTTAGGATCAATGAATTGTTGCGCCACTTGGCAGGCCATTTGCGTCAAACGACAAGCCGACAATGTTACAAATGTTATGGATTGTTCTTCCTCGGTCTTGCAGGAAAGTATCACGCACTTTTGCCACATTTTGAGGCATTTTTTCCGTAGATGAAGACCGGAACGCTCATCATCATCAACCGATACATATTCATTTTTAAAACGGTAGTAGAGGAAGAGGGGCACAGAGGCCCGCTTAAGAAATTTTGATTTATGTTTCCTAAAAAAAATAACTAAAAATGAGTAAACCTAACTGTATCTAGTACATATATACATTAGCTTACAGATTTTGAACCGTAAATTTGATATAAAGAATAACCTCAAACAATCAAACAGTCGTTTTCTGGATACTTTACGCTGAGCCAATGTGCCTCTTAGTGCTGGGTATAGGGGACTATGTGTTTAATAATTAATTTTGAAATAAGGCTTCGACAAAACGACTTAAAATAGTGTTTGATATATTTTAGGAACTTTACAGTTAGAAAACAAATATTTTTAATGAAATCTCAAGAACACTTTAAACAAATAAATTCTCCATCGTTCTCCGACACTCCTGCACAAGCATCGTGTGCCCAACCTCGGCAATTCTGGCATTAAATCCATCCCTCTTGTCCCTGATTCTCCATACCTGCTTGGATAATAAATGCATATGGCGTCTTCTTCTTCACTATCACTACTTGAAACCTCTACGACTTTCTTTTGCACAGTTTTATTTTTTCTTATAAGAAGATTTCCATCGGCATTTTTAGTTTTCTTTTCACATTTTTGGTAACTTGTTAAAACCTAGCAGAGCAAGTATTGTTGACCAAATAAATTAAGAAACGAAAGGTGCCATTCGTCGTATAGTGCACAATTATTTTCAAAGAAATGAACTACCAATATTAAATAAGTTGGTAGTGGCCGTTCAAACAGATGCTAACATACCTACATTTAGTCGATCTTCATTGTACAATATTTTAAAATAACTTGATTTCACGTTAGAAAATTGTAATATATTATTTATGTGTTTACTTAATGTTTTTGTGGTAGGTGTGTTACACATAGCAGAAAAAGTATGCTAATTGAAGAAGATTTGGCGAAGAAATTATTTACGTCAGTTAAACAAGCATAGATAGGAAAATCGAGAAATGTTTTACCTTGATGAAACTTGGATAAACGCTGGGCATACTACATCGAAAGTGTGGGTTGTTGAAACAGTCAAACATAAGAGGCACGCTTTTGCAGAAGGCTTGTCAACAGGTCTAAAGAATCCATCAGGAAAGGGTAAACAATTTATAATAGCACTTGTAGGCAGTGATAAAGGTTTTGTTAAAAATAGGTTACTGTTATTTGAATTAAAAAAAAACAGGAAATTACTGCAGTGATATGAATTCAGAAGTATTTGAAAATGTTTTCTGACATTCTGATACATATCCCCGAAAAATCAGTGGTTGTTTTAGATAATGCCAGTCACCATAAAAGGCGCAGAGAAGAAATTACATGTACTTCTTGAACCAAAAAATAATAATATAGGATTTAATGAAGAAATTGTGAAAGCAGAACTCCTGCAATTAAATAAGTTGTAGAAACCAAGTAAGTTGATGAAATGGCAAAACAACAAAATAAAACTGTATTAAGGTTACCACCTTTTGTGAGCTAAATCCTATAGAGCTAATTTGGGCTCAAGTTAAGGGAGACTTAGTGAGAAATCAAATTACCAGATGTCAAAGTACTATTTCACAACGCTTTAAGTAAAGTCACTGAGCATAACTTGAAGAATGCTTTTGAGCATACAAAGGAAACTGAGAAAGAAATGTGGACAACTGATATCGCAGTAGATGCTACAATTGACAAACTTCAATTTACAGTAAATACTGGAGATTAAAGTGAGGAGTTTTCTCTGTCTGAAGCGTCGAATAAACATTAACTATATGTTGATACATAGATATACATAATTATGTAATTTACTTGAATTTTATGAAATACTTTTCCTTCTAATTTCTTTTTATATTTTTATTTTATGATATCAACTATTGTTATTTATAAAAAATCTGATATTTAAAAAGGTTTTGGTTGAGCTATATATAAAATCTGACAAAAGATAAAAATTGAGGTAGTATAATGTTATATTTATTTGTAATAATATAATATAAATAAAGTATACGTCTGTCTAAAAAAAGAGTACATTTATTAAACACTTTGTCATCTTTATTTATTTCTCTTTATCAAAATTTGTATTTATATAATATATGATGTAAGTACAAATGTTCAAAATACGTTTTTTCATATAATTCCATATATTTTACAAAAATATTTACTGTATATTATATTTTACGCTATAATTAATACATATTATATACATGTTTTTCTAAAACGTATGAAATTATATCAGAAATTATTTTTTAAATGTTTTCAATATTTGCTTCCAAAAAGGTAATTTTTGTTATATATTATTTAAAAGTATACAGTTTTCTGTTTATAATGTGAACTATATCACATAAAGCGCCTACAGAGAATGATAATGATGAAGAGAAACAAAAGTTCTATGAAAATCTGGAAGAAATAATTGACAAAATAACAAGTAATTAAATAAGAATCCTATTGGGGGATTTTATTGTTAAAATTGGAATGGAGCAAAGTTATGAAGATGTGGGAGATAGGCAAACAATACATGATGCAAAAAATAATAATTGTGAGAGGTTGTGTAATATGGAGGCGGCTACTGACATGTACACAAGATAACATGGATGATACCCGATACTGTTGAAGGAAACCAGATAGACCATTTTTTAGTCGCAAGATCTTATTGTGGGGCAAATATAGATTCAGACAATTTAATGTTTGTGGCAAAATGCAAATTTACGGTAAGTGAAAATAGAGGGAAGACAGAAGTGAATAAGCAATGGGACAGGGAAAAGTTGAAACAGGAGGAATGGAGCGCTATAAAGGGTTGCATTGTACGGTCAGCAGAAGAAACCATATCCTAGAATAAATATCTATAATATATAATATAACAATAGAAAGAAGCAAGTGTTCGATATTGAATGCGATAATATGATAGCAGATTAAAAAACAAAAAAGGAATACTTGGATAAAATCTAGAAAACCTGAAGATTATAATTAGAGACTGGACACGAGAGGTTGATGAGTCATCGCCCACGAGCGTACTATTGAACATTTGTATTTTTAAAGGCTTTAATTTTATTTATATAATTATATATATACGGCTACAAAATACAAAATACATTTTTATTTGTTCATTTTGTAGTTCAAGGTGAGTAAAGGAGTATTAATATTTACTAGCTATACTTTCACAAGGTTTCTCTTCTGTAATATTTGCTCTCTTTGAATAAAATACATTCTTGTTAATAGAAAACGTCCCTTCTACATCGCAACTGGTTATAGGTTCATACTGGAAATATTCTTTTATTTCCGCGTATTTTGCAGTTAGATGTTGTGGCATTGTCTCCATACACAATTGCCGCAATGTTATTAAATATATAATTCTATTAAACACTGCGTCTAACTTTTGTCGAAGGCCACATCCGAAGCCACGTGGAATATTTTTCAAATTCTATAGTCACATCTAATGTCGTTAAACCATCATTTAGTTTGAGATTTCGATTTTCAAAATAAGTGATTACTTTTGGCAAATTTCCAAAGTGCTTGCACTCAGAAATACTCCGAGTATCGTCATTTAAACATGCAAGGAAATTTAGTAAACTATAGAAATTCTCTTCATAAAAACTAGTAGCTTCCAACCATGTCCCCATCTAGTTATTACTGGAGAGGGAGGCTGTGACAAAAATGGCAGTTTTTCCATGTAAAGAGCTACTCTCTATGGTGCTTTTCTGAAAATTTCTTAAAAGCGGATACAAGTCTATCAACTTCTGGAAAGGTGTCTGATATATTCACAGATTCTGTGGAGAGCATGTGCTACACAAGTAATATGCAGCCTTATGCTTCCTTTAATAGTCTGCCTGTTGTCAACATACATGTAGCACTGTCACTTACAAATAGAAATACTTTTTCTTTGTACCTGTCGTCCCAATGAAGTATTTTTTGAATATTCTCGTTAATGGTTTTAGCAATTGTTTCCGCATCAACTGTATTTATAACTTTTGTTGCTATTACATATGCGTTATATGGAATAGTTGGATGTAGTACACCAGCTACAACATTTACCACACATCGTTCTAATATATTGACAGTTTCGTCGCCATTTATCCAGATGTACTGATTTGAAAGATGGCTTCTAATGCGTTCTACTGCTTTCGTGTAGCACTTAGAAACACAATATTTGCTTAAGGTGGATTCATCAGGAACATTTCGAACAGTATATTTTTGGAGAAATCTTTTTAAAGTGGGATTGTTAAGTTTATTTAATGGAATATTAGCCGCCATAAAAGTTTCACAGAGTTCTTCGTTAAAATTGTCAGATTCCCACGGTTCCAATTTCTGTGCATGTGCATGTGTTTGCGATGCTAAGTGGCGTTGTATGTGCCATTTAATGGAATTTTTTAACGATATTTTACAGATTTTGAAATAAATTTCAGAATCACTGACAATGGACATACAATCAGTATGATGATCAATCCAACTCGCCATTATTTTACGATGCCGTTCTCGACGTTCTTCTATGTTATATCTGAAAAAGTAACTTAAACAATGCTCTAGATCTAAATAAATGTAAACTAAAAGTGTATGCGCAAGTTATTGAAACTGAACGAAATTCAATGCACACTTACGTCGAAATAATTGGGAGAGGTAGATTCAATCAAACAATATTAATCAGGATCTATCAAAAAATAACGACGTAATTAGCAATTAAAACTATGAAAACAAGAAACTAAGTCACAGCACTTTATTTATCTTATGAAATATAATCTAAATAGACTAAATTATTAAAACTCCACAGGCTTCTATCTACGCCCATGAAAACAGAAATTTTCAATAAATATCCAACCATAAACGTCGCACTTTTTGATGAAAGCATATGTGCGCGCTGGCCAGATCAATAGTGCATTCATTAACTGCGTGATGTGCTTACAGATGTTGTAGACTATATCGTCCGTCGTAATGACGACGTCATTTCAACCCGATGTGTCCGGTCTCTGGTTACAATATATACAAAGAATGCAGAAAAATGACAACGAAGTTGTGTAAAAAGAAAAAAAAATAGGTGGATGGAAGATGTAATGGATGAAATAGAGGAAGAGACAGGGAAGGGAAATATGAATGCAATTTACAAGCGCATAACTAAACGGAAAAGAAAGACAGCAACAACTACAATTAAAACAGAAGCATGGGCAAATTACTTCAAGGAAATGTATGATAAAGAACACAGCGAAGAATGGGCGAAGGTGTTGGAAGAAGAATATGAAGAGACAAGGAGTGAGAGTGTAAGAGAAACCGCTAGGAAGAAGTTATCGTAGCGATTAAAAAGCTCAAAACAGAAGGCTGCTAGAATGGATGAAATATGCGCAGAACGCATATTTTTGAAGAGAAGTCAACTATCTGGGATAGACGGAATGAAGCAGTTGATATAAAAGCAAAAATCCAGAAAGAATATAGAACCTACTATTTTAATAAAAAGCTGCTGACAAGAAATTAAGTATGAAGAACAAACTGAGATTATATAAGACACTCATTAGGCCAGTAGTAACATACGCCAAGGAGACGGCATCACTTACAGTGGGAGAAGAAGAAATTCAATTCACATAGTTAACTAATTCATTGCACAAGCAATATTAAAGTCACAATATCTTGGGGTGATATACAGTTTTAATAATATACCCAAAAATATCATGTTGTTTATAATCATTTGTGGTATAACCTCCATTTTGTAAAACATTATTGTATAACTACAAGTAAAATAGTTCATGCAACTAGTTAATCAGTACCAATATTTTTATTTAAGGTATGAAAGCGCAACACATTACTCTTTCAAGCATTGATTTCTGATGTTAATTGTTATTTTTTATGTTTCTGCTTAAGAGCCATAAATTTCTTTCATGTTTATATTTTTCTATTTAAGAGTCTCACGTAATAAATTTTAAAATTTGTACCTCATTGTCGTTACATAATAAAAAGAAGTATTGTATGTAGTTTATGTGCTTGCTTTCTTGCATCTAGATAAAAAATCACATATAGGGGTATCGCGAAAGTTTGAAACGTACTTTGGTATTCCCCAAAGGGAAAAAGATTGAGAACCGCTGGTCTAGAGTATAATACCTTCTTATAGAACTTAGTAATAGAAATCGGGCTATAATTACCAATCGATGCACGATCTACTTTCTTATGCACGAGAATAATTCATTTCTACTTCCATCGATGAGAAAAAATATTTGTTATCAAGGGTACGTCAATAAGTAGTTTCAGAGGTTACGCCAGGACGAATCTATAGGGTAACTTTTAGTGTAATTTTGGCTTGTACCTACAACATCGGATATCCCTCCTATACATATATTAAAAGCGTATTCAATTTTTGAAGTCACTTAATAGTATCATATTTGTAATGCAAAACTGAATTTTGTGTTCACAAATCAATTGTAACATTAAATAGAAATTCTAGAAATATTTTACTGGATTCTTACGGTTATTTAATAATTTAATTTGAACCTTTCCAAATGGCTGATACAACAAATGGAAACTAAATAGTTTGTATTCTAATTTGTCGAATCAAAACCATTCTCACCCTTGCATACTCGAAAACCCTAAATTGTAAACATCTTTATGATATTAGCATCAGATAAGGAAAGCACAAATTTAATCTGGTCCTGCTAGAATATGAGAGAAATATCCCTCCACCTTCGCACCGCGACTCTCCTCCTTTTCACTCATTTACCCTCCGACACATAACGGGCCACAATGAGAGAGGAGAGCCCGGGGAAGGGAAAGCTGCATCTCTCAACGAATGATGATGGGAACTAAACACCGCCCGTAGTCACAGTTAAAACGGGGGCTACAAATCATAACTACCCTCCTGTCGGGTCGTGCAGAGCCGACTCGTCGACATGCGACGATGTATTGTGTAACTTGTTTGCGGCGAACGCGAGCAACAGTTTAATTTTTAAACTTGTGCGAAGGTTTATATGTACTATTGTATTAATATATTTTTAATTTTTAAACAGAAAACAATGTAAGAAAATAAGTGCGAATCCATTTTAAAGCCGAGTAATAATAGAATTGTTTCTGTATGTATTGAATAAATAAAATAATTAATTGAAATGTAAATTTGTTGTTTTATGCACTAACATTTAGAATATGGTACGATGGTAATATAACTGGTTTCGACGATGGAAGAATTATCCAAAAATACTCATTTTACGATTATGCCGAACTTCAAATAAATATACAGTGCAGTATCGATAACGTGAGCTAATTATGGACGACTGTGTTCATATACAGTGAAATCCACTTAACCCATATATGTTTGGAAAATTTCGTGGCTTTTGGGTGAAAAAGTAATAAAAAGCAGTCATAATGAAAATATTTGTCATTTATTCCTAAAAAGTCAACGAACAAATGTCTGTACAGGTGTCGTACATATAGGACAATAAGGCACTTCTATTTTATTGAGTATGATATTTTACAAAGAATTTAACAAGTAAACCATTGTTACATTTATTGCACCGGGTGGTTGTTTTTGAATGACATAAGCCGCATCTAGTATGTTTCTCTTGTAGTACCACAAAATGATCAAGACAGTTGAACCTCAGTTCATTATTTTGTTGAATTTCTCCTCTTCACAAAGCAAAAGATTTTTTATTTTGTGTCAAAATGGTAATGGCTACACCTCCTCTAAAGGCGAGTTGGTCCATTGTACCTCCTTGTTCTTTGTGAAGATGCCAAGCATTTGTCATTGCTATCTTAAGACACTGGTCAATAAGGGAAAAGTACCACTTCTTTCCACGTATCTATACTCTATTACTGAGATATATTTTGGTCGGATCGGTCAACGCCTCCCATATTTTTATTGTACAATTCCAATCATTCCACTTAACAAATATGATGTTTTTATCACTTATTTTTGTATAGTCGAAAATACCTCGGTTCTCCTTTTTCATAGTGGCGCTGGATTTCAAAGTTGACATAGGTATGCGACTTTTGCACATTGTTCCCGTGATAACGATTCCTTTTTCAAGAAGGGCTTCCGTTAGAGCAGGCGAAGAGAAAACGTTGTAGAAGAAAAAATGAAATTTGGGCTCCGGCCATCTCGTCCTAATTATATCTGCATAACTTAGCACAACCGATGCTTCAACTCCAAGAACTTTATAGTCCAAATTCACATAGGTCGACGCTCCTTGCTAGGGTTTAAACTAATTTATGGATCCTAGACGTGTGGTTCCAACCCAAAGTTTGAATCCATAGCGAATTGGTTTGTTATGAATAAATTGTTTACAGCCATGTTGGCCATTATAAGGTATCATCGCTTCGTCAATGCTATGGTTCTCCTCCATAGGAGCCTTTTCCAAAAATGTTTGGTTTAGATGAACAAAGAGCGGGCGAAGTTTAACAAATTTATCGTTTCTGGCTAGGTTCATATTATTGGCTATGTGTACGTGGCTCATAATAAATTCAAGCCAGTCACGAGAAATAGCTTCACGCACCAACATATTACACAAGCATCTTTTGAATTTTCCCAGTATATTCTTCTTTTGGAAACACTTGAATATCCACTTAGAAGCAAAATACCGAAGAAACATCTTATTTCGGAAACATCAGCCAATGCACTTTTATTTTTTTGTTGAGCATACCTATTTGTTTCTTCCACAGACATAGACAAGGTTTCATCATCAAAAAAACATACAAAAAGTTCAGTCGGTGTCGATAAATTTGCAAATATTGTGTCGTCAGCAGTATAGTCGTCAGCTGGCAGATCCTGTTAGACAAACCGGTACACTTTTTTTTTCTTAGCTTGTGCTTTTCCTTATTCTGTAGAGTACTTAGTGGCAATTCATCTTTAGAGCTCCAATTTTCCCCGTTAACTCGAAAGTTAACTTCTACCTGATATTGGATCATATTTGGTGGCAAATTGTTTATGTGTAGTTGATCCTCATGCCCACAATCCTCATCGGTGATGTTATTTGGTGGTAGCAACGAAATTGACTCCACATTGGTGTCATTTTCCTCAAACATTGCCAATGCTTCGTGTAAGCTAAATCCCCTAAAACAAAAACTCATATATACCTATATGCCTATTGATCTATATTATAGAACATCAACATTTAATACCACGTGGATCACACCATACAACAACAATATTTCAAAATCAACAAAAAATAAACGCAACAGTTATTTGAGATTACATTTATACCCAAAACATGAAATAAAAAAAATATTTAAAAAATGCACACTCACCTTGTAAACTGTATCCCCATTCTGCCATTTTTTTTAATTATTTAAACTCAAATTTTGTTTATTTTTCACCTGTTCACTATTTGTCGTTCAAACACTGCTTACGCAACAACATCTAACCAGTAACTGATCTACGACTAGCATCTGCATCCAAAGTTGCGCTAGTCTGGACAGGAATCGATAAGATTTGACCGTCCTACATATAGGTCAATAGGCATATATGGGTCAATGTGAGCACGGATAATATTATCAATCGGTTATCATTTTGGCTAGGAACCGACCGTTTTAATTAGTTTACATGCAAAAATCACCAGATAATGTTCTCAAAAAAGTCGCTTATTATTATCACTTTGAAGAAATTTGGCAATTGAAAATCTCACAGCCACTATTGTGCAAAATTTTGAAATCGCGAGATGAAATCCAACATGTCTTAATTAGCAATCCTAACGTTGAAAAGAAGAGACGTCGAATGGGAAAAGAACCACAAATTGAAGGTGCTATGAAAGGTTGGTTTACCAAAGTTCGAAACAAAAATGCGAGAGTAAATGGACCTCTTCTCAAATAAAAAATGGGACGAGTTTGTAGTGTCCGAGGGTTGGATGAATCGTGGGACGAAAAGAGAAAAATATTATTTCAACCGATGATACGGTGAACAGAAAGATGCTGATTCGAATGCCCCAAATGCTTGGATTGAGAACGAATGGCCGAAGATTATTGAAAAATATGATCTGCCACAAATCTACAACGCCGACGAGACCGGAATTTACTTCAGAACATTAAAGTGAGTCCACGTAAGGTTGCAAAGTTACCAAAGAATAACGGTTCTTTGCACCGTATATATGGCAGGAAAAAATTAAAAATTGTTGGTCATAAGGAAAAGTGAAAGTCCACGATACTTTGAAGGCGTGAAGACTTTACCAGTGCAATACAAGGCCAATAGAAATGCTTAGATGACGTTGTCGATCTTCGGTGAATGGTTGGCAAATTGGGATTAAAAATTAACACGAAACATTGTCTTGTTAGTTGACAATTGTACCACCGTTCATTCTGTAAATCTAACACTGGGAAACATCAAATTGGTCTTTCTTCCACCGAACACTACTTCTATCATTAAACCTTGTGAGCAATGTATAATAAGAACATTGAAGGTATACTATCGTCACGAGATGCGTTCTTAAATTTTAGAAAGCCTGGATGAAAATAAAGAGAATGGATTAACCGCTAATAAACTAGCCAAAAAAACCAACGTTCTGGAAGCTCTATGCTTTCTAAATAAGTCGTGGAAAAAAGTTAAAGTAGAAACAATAATAAATTGTTTTCAGCGCAGAGTGTTTATTACAGTTGCAAGTGATGAAAATGAAGAAAGTGGCGGTGCTGAAGAAAATTTGCAACGAAATGACTTAACCCAAGAACAATATGAGAATTTGGCTAAATTTCGATAGTGAACTGGAAGTGTCACAACCCAGCACTCAAGAACCAATTTGCGCTACAATCATGAAAGAAAATAACGAAGGGGCAACAAAAAAATTGACTCAAAATTCGGATGAGGGTGATGATGATGAAGAAGGAATCAAATGCCAAACTAACAAGGAAATTCGTACTGCATTAGACGTTTTACGTAAATGCGTAATTTATAAGAAAACGAAGAGAATTTTCAAACATTTACGAACTATGAAAATTTTATCAATAGATTTCTTACTTGTAACAAGCAATCAACTTTAGATTACATATTTTCTTCTACGAATATAAAGTAATGTAATGTGCAAATAATGTGTATAATACATAGTTATACAATTACTGTAAATTAAGATTCTCTAAAATTTTGACTTTTTTCTAAAATTCTCTTACTGTTGCCAGTCGGTTAATGTTATCAGAATGTATCTGGCCTAAAGTGATCACATTAAGTGGATTTCACTGTATTTGCGAAGTTTATATTACTGGATAAAGTCAATTACAAACAGAGATGCCATTAAAACTTAAATGTGTAATATGCTTAAAACATACTTTATTTAAAAATCGAACAAATCAAATAAACAAATCTAATTAATTCTTCTTTAGAAAGTCTTTGTTTGACAGATACGTTGTTTGGTTGAAAGTATAGTAGCATGTTTATGTAATTTTTATAGACTGAATATTCTGTCAGCATTATTTTGCTCAGCCCATTTCAAACCTCCAGTAAATATATGAATTGCTTCTACGTGGCTGATTTTAATTTGTACACACTTTTCTTTGTAGTTTGATGAGCCCACCGGTATTATGTATTTTCATTCGGATAATATTTTCTGATATGTCAGCTAAAGAAGAATTGTTAACGTTGCTGTCTCTGAAAGAAAGAACCCGCGGAGAAGATATTTACAAAGTTTTCATAAATTTTGTAATACAATATAAGCTACCCATTTACAAACTCGTGTCCATGACAAGTAATGGAGCACCATCAATGACAGGCAATCAAATTGGGTTTGCTACATTGTGTCGAACTAACGAAGTCTACCCTTCATTTTTCGCATTCAATTGTATCATTCATCAGCAAGTTCTATGGTCAAAAATACTAAATATAAATGATGTCGTGGATATTCCCACAAAGATCGTGAATTCAATCCGTGCGCGAAGCTTGCAACGATGCCTCTTCAAAGTGCAATTGGAAGCTAACGACTCTAACGAGCACACTTATTTACTTCTTTATATACACATAAGATGATTGAGCCGCGGAAAATATTTAGAGAGATTTCAAGAACTATTATCTGAAATCATTTCCTTTCTTCACGAACGAGGTGACGACACTGAGATACATAAAATTTAAAAAAGGTATGTAACCCCTTACCACAATTATTAATCGTATCCTAAATACGTATTTCGACAACTAAGTTGTCATCATCAGTAGGTAAAAACTACTAATAAAAAGGCCCCCATGGGGCACAGTAAAGCAAGAGAACCGCTTACGCACAACTACTTTACACCGCCAATCTAAACTACGAGGGAGGTCGAGACAAACACTTACCCACTTAAGGAAAAAGGTCTAAATATGTGTTTATTGTCGAACAAAGGAACGGCAATAAACACATGTTTAGACCTTTTTCCTTAAGTAGGTAAGTGTTTGTCTCGACCTCCCTCGTAGTTTACATTGGCATGTTAAATTTAGTCTATACGTGGACGCGGTGTAACGTAGTTGTGCGTAAGCGGTTCTCTTGCTTTACCCCATGTGCGACTTTTTAATTAGTAGTTTTTACCTACTGATGATGACAACTTAGTTGTCGAAATACGTATTTAGGATACGATTAATAATTGTGGTAAGGGGTTATATACCTTTTTTAAATTTTTACTTAACCACAGTCTCCATTGAAAGAATTTTCACCGAGATACATACTTAAAAATGAAACATAGCTCCGCGATTTAGCTTTCCTATCGGATGTGACAAATCATTCGAATATCATTAATTTGGAACTACAGGGAAAGAATAAAACTATTATTTATATGGTTAGCTTAACACACGATTTTATCAATAACTTGAAGCTGTTGATTAATCAGCTAAACCAAAAGCACTATACAAATTTTCCAGCTTTGAAAAGAAGGCCAAGTTCTCATTCATATTATGACAGCTACAAGACACATCTAAGAAACATTCGGAGTGAATTTGAAAGACGCTTCTCTGATATTAAGCAATCGACGGATATTGTAACTTTCATGGATTATCCATTTTTGGTGAAGATGTT
The DNA here is from genome assembly GCA_935421215.2 of Melolontha melolontha. Classification (NCBI taxonomy): domain Eukaryota; kingdom Metazoa; phylum Arthropoda; class Insecta; order Coleoptera; family Scarabaeidae; genus Melolontha; species Melolontha melolontha. The sequence goes on along the minus strand of OW285240.1, from coordinate 7,168,958 downwards.
GAAAAAATTGCTACTGAAATATCAAACACTTTCAATATGGAGATATCTTCAGTACAAAATGAGGTATTGCAGATAATTTCAGATACACATCTCAAAGCCAGAGCAACTGATGCCAAATTTGGTCTTTCATATTGGAAAACAAATATCTGTGTTTGAAACAAATAGCTCTTGAGTTATGTGCAGTGCCATGCAACAACATCTAAATTCTAAATGAAGGCTAAATGAAGACTAAAAAAATTTCTGACATTGCAATTTTATTAGATGTTTAATTTATACAAGTATAATATACATTGTATTTATACCAGTAATTGCAATAAATCATTTTTATTAATCTGCTTTTTTATTGTAACAAGGCTACTGCTAGTAGTCGATAGTCGTACGTGTCGATCGCTTAACACCTAAATGTTTTGTGCTAGATCGCAATGTCTAAAAGTCTGAGCACCCCTGATCTACTGTTATACCAAATTCAGTATGCTATATGTGGATATATTAGGTTCATGCATAAGCTCGTAACGTTCCTACTGAACTCAAAATTTATCAATTTCTTAACAAATATAATACGTAAACTATCGAGAATATATTATCATTTACGATTACCTCTTAACGATATTAAAATATTTCGATTCCACGGATGAAGAAATAAGGCAGTTTGAAAGTGAAGAAGTTCTTAAGCGATCTTTGAAGCACGATATTATTATTAAATGAAATTCCGGGAAGGTTGTTTGATAGAGAACGAAAGAGGTGTAAATCTGATGAGGCGAGATCAGGAGAATATTACGGATGTTAAATGGTCTCTTAACCTGTTTTTTTATTGTAAACAGTGTGAGTTGCTATATTGTTAAGACTAAGCTTTCTTGATGCTAACCTGAAGACACCATTTTTCGTCACCAGTAACAATGTTGGATAAAACTCTCGATGCTTACAATTTACAAATTTTGACACGCTGAGTTTTGTTATTTTACCAAAAAATACTTCAACCAAACAATCAGTTTTTTAACTTTGCCCATGGAATCAAAATGTCGAATTATGGTCAATCGATTACGATCCATTGTAATGGCCAAGTCCGGAGTTAATTGGCGTGAATAATTATAAATTAAAGCTCTCAGACGTTCTTCAACAAAGTTCGATGGTCTTCCTGAACTTTGAGAATCGGTTATGGATCAACACCATATTTTGCTTTCGAAGAAAATGGTTTCGATAAAACATAAAAATTTTAAATATCAACGTTAAATTAAGTAACTTCAGATTTCGGATGCCTATACATATTTCTTAATGTACTTGCTTGAGCCTTTAAAAGAATTATTCAAATTCAAACACGACTTCTAGGGAGGTGTAAATCAAATTTCGTATATTCCCCTCACGCAGAAGTAGTGTGCGATATTGTGTAATATTTATTATTCTGTATATTTAGCAACTATATCTATCTATCTAATTCTTTGAATTGGGCGCCAGTAAGTCCTGGCAACTTAACACATTGCACTTTGTGCCGCTTCCAATAGATCTCTCAGTTATACTGTGTTAGTCTTGAAACCTCGATAAGAGCTACTATCCTCCTCAGGTGAAATTTGAGTATCTTTGTAAGATCCAATGGATCTCTTCCGAAATGTTTTCTGTCTATGTCCCTTCAGTTCTTCAAACGTGCATATTACATGAATACTAGGTTTCATATCTCCTACAGCAGGGCTAACCGAGCCCCTGTACAGATGTTTCCTTAAAGGACAGTGCCTTGGTATCAAACCTGTAAGAGTCTTAATTTCTTTTTTACTACTACCAATTAGGTTGGTTAAGAGCCTAGCGTTCAGCTCCACTAGTAGTATTTTACTATGGGGTTGACCTTCCGGTAACCTTCATTTTCTTTTGTTTTTGTTTCTGGAAACTCATCAGTTTCTATTACCAGAAGAGTCTCATTAGAATCCTCGAGTTTTGGATTCTCTCCAGACTCCATCCTTCTTCAGAGTTTATTTTGTTTTATATCTCGGTTCATTCTATTCCTCCAAGTATGGAAGAAGTGTGAAGTTAATGCTCGCAGATCTTCAGTAGACATTCAGATTTGAGTGTATTGCCTTACACCGTAGCTTGGGAGATTTTGTCCGCGGTGACGGCTTTCGCCAAGGATTAGAAGATTTTAACGTCTACCCATCCCGCTTATGACTGGCATTAATCAGGTTTCCTAAGAGATATCTGACCGTCCTCTTATCCGTCACCTAGGGACGTGCGTGGTAGGTACTTCACCCGCCGCGGAAGGAGTCCGCGAATCAGGATATTTGGCACCTATTTCATTCAAGTACATATTCACCTGCTTACATGTTTTTTGGATGATACAAGGTGGACATAAATGAAATACATATTATATATATGATAAGTTAATATACGCAATATGAAATTAAATTTGGAAATAATTAGTCAGTCCCAGCTTATATTATAGGTAGATTTCATAGTGGGGAGACGGTACGGGAACGAATTGCAGAGAGTGTGTGAAAGCGACTTACGTTAAACTAAGCCTTAATGTAAACCTTAAATCTTTATCGATAAGAAAGTTTTAAAGGCTAGTCGAAGATGAGTCTGAGTATAACGCAATAAAACTTGCATTTTTGTTTGTTTTAGGCAAAGATAAAAAGTGGAATAAACGGGTACCTTAATAACTTTCTAGGACAAACAAGATGGAATGATTAAGTGATTAGAAATTATTTTTATTAATAACATTTTGTTTCTTAAAAATGAAATCGATGAGCAAAAGCACTTAATTTACAAAAATATACAGAATTTAATAAAAGAAGGAATCGAATTTCCGTTTAATAAAACATTGAGAAAATTTTAACGTATAATATATCATAGTATTAATTTCTTTTATATTGAAAGGTGACAGGTGAAACCATTGCATAACTAGTACTTTATTGCTATATTTATATTTTAAATACAATTTTTAACATGCGTTTATTAGTAAATGGGTTCAATTCATAGTGTGTGAGCTGCTTATATTTACATAAATTCATGTTCATAGACTTTCCTTCAATAAATTGTATATAAAGCTAATATTCTAAACTTACACTTAGGATTTACAATTAATATTAAACTAACATTATTTCAGAAGACACAAGTTATCAGGAATCGGTAATTTTTGAAAATTCTCGAATTATATTGTTACTTAGCTGCACACCTGATCCCGTCCACTTTTATTAACTATTTAATAGTTTATCACATCAAAAGAATATCATCATAACAGCAGAAGATGAGAGTTAATTACGTCACTAAAACAGCATACAATATCAAATCAGTGACGGAAGTAAAGGACAAGTAAAATAAGTAAAGTCAACGCGTTAAAGGAATTTAAAAATTTTAGCAAGTTACTCTGTTTTCGAAACGATCTAATTTATTAAAATTATTTAAAATGGCAATGTCAATAATTTGGATTATATGTATTCTTACATGTTTGAATAATTTGATTAGGGTTTGGAAGAATAAATGAATGTATTGGCTTAGAATTGTTGTATACGCTTTGTGTAACAGTTGTTTTCAATTCTTTTAACATAGTTTTTATCTTTCTAGTAAATCAATAATAAATCATTGATTAGTTGATTAATTTGACTCATATGGTAGTGAATTATAAACAAAACACGTCTATACAACAACTTTCGGCAATAGATATGATCAGAATAATACATGGTTTGAGTTAATAAGTTAATATATCATGTAATCCATTCATTACAAATGTTTCCGTTTAACAGGTAAGAAAGTAAATAGAAACAGACATTTGCATTTCATTTGTCATAAATCAAGTATTGGAAAAATTGAAAGAACACTTCAGTATGGAAACCGCACCTATGTATTTGTGTCAAGACGTCTGTCCGCAACTTGTTCGTACACATAAATATTCTTTAATAGTTGTGTATGTGCAAATATAATAATTAATAGGCACTCGATTGAGAGATTGAGATAAAATCTCATTAAGATTTATAGCTTCTAGTTGTTAATATTCTTTAATTAATCATAATAGATAATAATTTTTCATTTTAGTACTATAATTATGTAATTAATGTCTTTATTAATAGGAAATGTCACTTATCTGCGCTTGGTGTTTTCCTTAATTTAATAAATTTGCTAATATATAATTACATGCATATATTTTTTTATTTGATTTCTACTAGTTATATGGACAATTACATGGTTTTTAGATAGTCAAGGGTCCTTATTTTAACGTGTCATATGTATACGAGAGTAACTAGTTAAGAAGGTAGATATTGTGAAACCGCTGAAATTTATTTAACTGCGTATGACGACGTTTCTAATAACTAAACATCATAAATATAATAAAAATACGACGTCAATTTCCTAGATATTGTCATATTATTGACAATATACTTTTTGTGTTTATTTAGCCCATTTATCATATTCTGAACAATAAGTCTTGGCTTAATATAGCAGTTATACTCGTATTTTTTTAATTATTTATAACTCCACAAATTGACGAATCACAATATGTGCAGTCTTCTTATAAGAACAATGAACAGATTATTGGAAATCCAAATTGTGCACGTAGCATTTGTGCAGCTAGGAGCATGGAATTCTAGACACAAATAATTGGCTACTATAAATTTGCCTTTCATATAGAGTTTTAGTGACATCAGACATTTATAAATGTTTCATTGACTTTTAATAATATGAGATTTTCGTAATGAAGCGCAAGAATCAAGAGCAATAGCAAAACTTGAGAAAGGATGGTCTTTAAGAGCTATTGCCGCGCACCTTAATGTGAGTAAGACAGTAAGTTTAGACTGTCGTTGAAGCGAAATCCCTAACACAATTTCCTGAATCTAAGTGGACTGGTCGGAAAAGCTTAAAGGAGCAGGATTAAGATGTAAAATTGCCGCTAAGAAACCATTCTTGAGAGGCATAGATAAAGAGGTAACTTTAGAATTCGCTAATTTCTAATTGTATCGTGACGAAGATTTTTGGAGTACTGTTGTTTTCAGCGATAAAAAGGTTTTTAGCTATAGTTATAATGGGAAATTACGTTTTATAGACCTCCAAATTCTCAGTATCAAGAAAGATATGTTCAGCAAGATCGATCAAGCGGGAGATTCTCCATTAACGTGTGGGCATGGATAACTTTTGAAAGTTTAGGGATTTGCCATCAAATTGAAGAACGATTAGCGGGACTTGTATATAGAAATTTATTGGAAAATTTAATGCTATATTCGGTCTTGAAAAGTTTTCAAGATGTTAACTTTACATTTCAACATGATACCATTAGGGAATGGTTGGCCACCCAAAATATTCAAGTTTTGCGGTGGCCTGCGGAGAGTCCAGACTTGAACCCAATTGAGGATGTTTGGGAATATATCGTCGGAAAGCTATATAGAAATAATGTTAGACCGATGAATAGAAACGAGTTTTGGCAGGCTTTTCATGGTGCTTGGCAAGAAGCTTAATTCACACAATGAGGAGACGACTACAATTGATATTAGATCATTGAATACTTATTTAATCATTAAATTTCTTCAGTATCTCGACATAAAATTTTTATTGAACTGTTTATGACTTACGCACGCATGACATTGATACATAACCTAAAGCAACAAGTGACAGTAAAATACCCATTTATAATAATAGATATTTTGAAACAATTGTTATACTAGTCTAGTTGTCTGAAATTAAATGGAATTATGGAAATTGGACGAACTTCTAATAAGTAACAAATTAAAAATAAAGTATTTAACTCATAATTAAACTAATTAGCTATAATAAAGGATTCTGTATTTCCTAATGCTTTTTGTAATATATCAATATAATACCTAATACATAACATAGTAAACCAGAATGAAAATATTGAAGACGAAATAAACAGAATTCAGGCAGGTGATGTAAAATACCTCGGAACCTCAGAATAGGTCGAATAGAGAAAACTAACAATATCAAAATAGGAAACCACTAAAAGAAAATATAGAAAAGAAGAAATTGACATGGTATCTCAGACGAAAAGACTGAAATATGTAGGTCAAGAGAGTGACGTGGTGTAATAATAGTAATAATAATAGTAATATCTATTAAATTGTCCAACAGGTCACCCCAATACAGACAACATAAACAAATAATAAATATAATACATATGTTAAAAAATTAAAAACAAATTATAATTCAATAAAACAAGCAAAGTACCGTAATACAAAAGAACAGGGAAAAAAATTAAACGAAGAAAAACTAGCGAGAAATTTCTGCAGAAAAATTATTTGAACGATTAAAGTCCTTGTCCTTGCACGATGGAAGCCCTCATCAAAATATTCGTTCTAATCGTTGGAAGTAGAAGCGGTTCATTCATCTTGAGCTTGGACGAGGTACTCGAAAATTCATTTCTGCAAGTAAATCAACTGAGACGATCTTTATAAAGAATTACATTTCTTTTTAAGTCTGAATTAATTTGGTGTTGTCTTGCTTCTTGCGAATCAACTTCATGACGATCCAAGAGCAATCTTCAGTCCAAACCACGAGGAGAGTATGCTCCTAAGTTTTATAATTGCGCTATATGGATTCAATTGGATTAATATAGCAATCATATATTGTGAACTACACGACAACGACATATTCTAACTTGCTTACAAGCAGCGCATAAAAGAGTAAGTTGAGAGAAGCTATGTTGTCGAAGTCTTTACATGTACGGATAATAAAACCCAATGATCGATATGCTGATCTAGTGATTTGGGAAACATGATGGGTGAAGGTTAGCTTTTCATAAAAAGTAACTCCAAGAGCATTGATACGCGTTTTTCGGTTAATTTCGGTGTTGTCAACAGAATAATTGGAAAGAAATCTATTGGGTTTTCTGGTGAAATATGTGAAACAGCATCTGTCGATTTTTAAGTTGAATTTGTTTGAAGAGCACCAATTTGTGATACGATCCAGGTTCTCTTGAAGAAAGGCAGCATCTGAGAATGCAGAGATCGCAGAAATTCTACAAAAGATGCGAAGGGTTTCTTATAGGACAAATTCATTACGACTACACCCTTTTTAAACATTAAGACGATAACGTGATTAGCGCCTCTCCTCTCTATAACTATTATTCCTAGAGTTACGTTCAGATTGATATTCAAGTATGGGGGATTTGTAGTTTAGCTATATACCTATCGGACTTATTTAGGCTCTTTGTTTTACAATATGTGTCTCTTATAATATTACTGTTTATAATTTATTAAAGATATTAAGAACTGTGCTATTAATTGAGAAGAAAAATATTTTATTTTTTACTGTTCTGTTTTAAATTTATTTTTTATTGCACTTATTTCCTTTTGCTTTCATATTTTTGTAGTCGTGCATATTCTGTATGTCAAGGGATCGATTCTGGCCTGCTTGACCGACTCCATCACGGTTGTTGCCGGCCAATCGCGTAGTGCTCCCCTAATAGGTGCACGGTTGATAGTACCGAAAATTCGCACAAAATTGGGATACATGAATACCACGATACATTGAATCCAGCTATCTCGAACTGTTGTATTATACATGTATCTCCATATATCGAACAATTCGCTGTTCATAATAAATTGAAAAAGACATTTTCTTGTTTTATTTCAATTAGAGAGCTTTCAAAACAGAATGTTTCATGAACAATACCTTATATTACTTTTTGGATAAGATATTAATCAGGGCATAAAACATAATACCTATCCTTGAATTTTACTTTTTTTCGAAGTACAACTAAGGTTTGTCTTCTATTTCCAAGTTATAATCAGAATTAGCTGCAATAACTGAGAGTGTGAGTGAGTTAAACTAAAAAGTAATTTATAACTAACCATTCCTATTACCTCATAGATATCTATTATCTCTTTCATGCCAATATCTAAATTATCGCCGATAGTTATTGTTTAAGTTATTCACATAAATGAAATAACATAATATAATGTACTGCAGTGATCAAAAAGTACCAAAACTGGTTAAATAAAACGCTAAATATTTCTTTAAAATTTATTTTCTTTAATATAGTTTCCTTTCGAGACAATACATTTATTAATGATTGTTGAATCCTCATAGTAGTTCTGAAAGTTTATGGTATGGGCTCAGAGCGTGTCTCACATTTTGTTTTATATCTTCAAGTAGCTCAAAACGGAATGCACGAAGTGAACTTATGAACTACGAAAATAGAAAAGAATAAGTAGTAAATCAAGCGAATACAGTAGCTGTGAAACAATGTGTGTTGAATACTTAGCTAAGCTTTATCACAAGCTTTATCAAATAAAGTTAAAAAAAACCAAGCTTCATATTTAAAAAAATATTGATGACGTCATAACTTTGACAAATTAGACGTTTTATTTTTTTGACTTATGTTAAAAGACGCGGAATAAAATAAACTGTTTGACGTGTTTTTGCATTTTTTTCAAAAATGAACATTGTACGTTTTATGAATTTTGTGCGTTACTTTATCATAACCCTGTATATAATAACCTACAAAATTGTGTTAAAATAAGTACAAGCAAATGCATCGCACTCTTTATGAGACATAACTTCAAATTTCCATGGATTACTTTAATGTCTAATTTTCTGAACCCCCGATATTTAAAATAATTTGCAGAGATCTATAATATTTACTAATATTTCTACAGGTTTTTGCTAATTGTTTTTTGCTCTTCGTTAGCTTAATTTTCAACTCGGATATCATTCGGAAAACCTTTAATAAGTTACTTATTTTAGTGTAAATCTATATATATATATATATATATATATATATATATATATATATATATATATATATATATATATATATATTGTTGTCGCACCACTTATGCGTATACAGATGTTACGTAGGAATGAGAAAGATATAAATCAGTTAAACAGAAAGGTAAAAGTAAATGGGGAATACAACTATATATGGATGTAAAAATGTAAAAATTAATATCAAACTGTTATTAAATTAATATCCCGACTATTTCTGGTACTTTGCACATAATTATATTTAATTTAATATTATCTTTTCATCTTTCCATTATTTATAATTCAGTAAATTCATTAACGCGAGAAAAAGACTATTTAATTTATTAATATTCAAAATTGTATAGACATTAGTTTAGACACGCCCATCGTTTAAACAGCAAAAGCCCGCGAACTAATCAAGGTGTAATACGCGCAGCTCACCTAATTAGTTGTTAAAAATACATTCATAAACATTTGTAAAATCTAAAAATAATTTTATGAACCTAGTTAAATGATTTTTATGTTCAAAATTCAATTTAAATAATAATTTATTTCATGATAAAAGTCAAGATAATTTGCTTAAAATAAGGTTTTTAAATAAACTGGGGTCTTGAAATTTGATACCACCCACATCGGAATTTTACGTGCTCTTTATATTTTCATAAAAATTTAATTAAAAGCCATAATCGAAATAAATGTTATTCACATACGTGCCTAATTATTATAATCGTCTTTTACACATATATAAAACTATCAAAAAGTATTTTTCTACGAGATATCTAGAAAGCATCATTAGGGGACGCTCTTTCTAGAAACCGAATATTTACGAAGAAATAAATCTAAAAGGTATCTGGAAAACGTATCCAAAGTGCCATAAATAATAAATACAGTTTAAAACCTGGAATAACCTTATCCCATATCTTTCATGAGTCCTTGAATTTTGAATCGTGGTCGAAGATTGCCTCCATTTCCACTCCGTTGTTATGTATCTCCCAGGGTTGTGATGTGTTTGTGTCTGATTAATTTCGTGCGTTGTTGTGTTTGTTTTTGTGCGGTCATGTGTTTTGTATGTGCAGTCCGTGCGTCAGTCGCGTTTTTGCGTTTAAGTCGTGTGTGTTTGTTTGTTGGTCATTATCACATTTTTTTTTTGCGTTTCAGTTGTGTGTGTTTAATGTGTTTTGTTGTATAGTGTTATTATTGTCTGTGTCTGTGTAACGAAGTGTTGCATTTGTTCGCTTGTTGCGTTAGTCGAGTGTAGTGTTATTAGCATGTTGCCTAAGGCAAGTGCTAATTCGTCAACTGTGTTAAGTTTTCTCTTGTTTTGTCTTTGTGTCCATGGATTACTTGTTGGGGGTGGTGCTGGTACGTATTTAGGTTGAGGTGTGGTTTTATTTGTAGGATTGTTTGGGTTATTGGGACAGTTTATGAAAGTGGATAGATGAGGACCACCGCAGTTTGCACACTTTGGTGGGGTTGTTTTTGTCTTAGTACATAGATGTGTCGAATGTCCGTCTCCGCATTTCATACATTTGTAGTTTATGTTGCAATTCCGTTGGTGATGTCCGAATGTCTGGCATTTGTGGCATTGTATAATGTCTGTCCGTTTATTTAAGGGTTCTATTTTGATTGCAAGTCCGCAGCAGTCGCGTAAGTTGTAAATTGACTTGTACTGTCTCGTCAGTTCGATTAATGCCAGTGGTGCAGGTATGCCGTGTTTGCCGTTCATCCGTTTAATTTTTAAGTCGGGTATCCTTGGTCAGTCAAGCCGTCTGTAATGTCAGTGTCTGTTATAAAGGTAGGAATGCCACGCATCACCACCTTTAATGTCTTTTCGCTTCTCAATTGAAAAGTGTAATATTGTATTTGTTCATTGTCTAGTGTGTGTTTGAGTTTTCGGTAGTCTTCGTCAGTTGTCGGTTCGATGTGTATTCCTGGTTTCACCATTTTGTTTTCTACTGTATTAATGTTATTTGATTTAAGTAAGTGTCGTATGTGTGTCCATTTGTCCTCTTCGGTTATAATAATTGGTGCGATTTTGTGTGTTTTTTTTGTTTCAGTTTTTGTGTTTTGTGTAGTGTATGTCTTGTCACTTACCCTGGGAGTGCTGTTGTATGAAGTTGACGGTTGTGGAGTAATTTCGATTTCTTCTTCCATCTTTTCCTCGGCGTTTGTTTTTTAGAGTGCGCTGAATAAGTTTTTTGTTTCAATTGGTGTATTTTCGTGCTCGGTTTTTTGTTTTTTTGACGTTTTCTTCGGATTTTTGAAACTGTTTAAGATTGAGATGGTGAATTTGTCAAACTCTTCTATGTTGATGTTGGGCGGGTTTACCGGGCTTGCTTCTTTGGGCGATTCTGTTATTTCAATTAGTACCGTCGGCTCATCGGGATCAATGATAAATATTTGCGGTTGTTTTTCTAGGATATTTTTTATATCCTTTTCCTCCGTGGTTTCGTTTATAATTGCTAACGCGTCCTAGCGTTGCTGCGGAGTACATCTTCTTTTGAAGTTCGGATTCAACGCTAGGTTGGTAATCGTTTTGGTAATATGTCGTCCGGCCATTGCTTCCGGGTTCGTATGACGTTGTATCGTCGTAGATGCTCTCAACTGCGATGTTGAGTGAACAGATATCGCAGTGAGAATGTATATCCCATATCCCATATAAACGCCAATTAAGTTGGCGCGAGGAGGGGTAAGTTCGCGCAGGATTAAAAGTAGTGGGGAGATTTGTATTTGGTCTTACATCAAATGTCAGATAATTCTAACATCTGAGCGTGTATTACTTTATGATCCCCTAGCAAAGACATTATGTTCCGTCAAACATCAATGACAAATGTATTCTGACAATTACTTGAGTAGTGGGGGTGGACGTTTTTAAAAACGGCTTCTGCGCACCCCCTCCTCGCGCCAACTTAATTGGCGCTTGCTATACTAACCTTTACCTTCTCTGGCCGTTCACCGAGTCTAAGGGCTGACGCTACCTGCATCCTGTCCAGACAAAATACCTACAATCACAGGTCGTTTGTAATACAAACATCAATTCACCTTATTCTAAATATTTAACGTTCACAAATTACTCAAAATCTTAATTAAAAACCAAAATGTAGAAAACATTTAAATATAGCTTAGATATAGAGAATATTTATTTAAACACGTAAGAACAAACTTACCTGAATTGTTTACACCATTTAATTTGTCAAATGTTAGATTTCTTTGTAATTTATTGATTTTACTTTACTACATTACTTAAGCAAAGATATATAAATCATCAATCTACAGATAAGACCAAAACAGCTTTCTATATGTATACAGATTTCTTTAATTAAATAAATAATTTTGACTATAAAATATAATAGTAATAGTTTTTTATTCATGCTCATTGAAGTAAATATATTTCATAATCTGTTATGTCACTATTACAGCTATTTTTTCTTATGCTCTCTGCGACATCTGACAACTACATTACAAATTGCTACATAAACAGCTGATGGGAAAAAGAGATAAATTTTAAAATCAATTAAGGCGCCCAATAATTATTGTTATACTTTAATATACATATCTAAAATATTATTTAGAACATACATCAGCTCACCATCTTATCATTTAGGTGACCCAATGTGTGACCAATAAACAGTATCTTTACACTTGAAGCCTCAAAGTGAATGCATATAGTTATTATTATACTTTAGTTACATTCAATATCACTTTAACCTTACTAACAGTACATCAGAGTTGTTACATTATATATATATATATATATATATATATATATATATATATATATACATAATTATTTCTTGACTTTTGTATATTATAGTAGATTTAGATAGTCGACGATTTAAGGTCTGCTTTACTTTAATATGTATATATTTAAAATTATCTCTTACATGTTTCGGCAATTTTGAATTTAAATAATTTAAAATTCTTTGATAGAGGCATTAATTTCCGAAACATGTAAGAGATTATTTTAGATATAGACACATATTAAAGTAAAACAGACCTTAAATTGTCAACTATCTAAATCTACTATATATATATTTCAAATTTCTTTGGAAAAGGCATCATATGCCGAAACGTGTAAGGTAGTTTTAAATATAAACATATTGAAGTAAAACCAGACCTTAAATCGTCAACTAATTGAATCTACCATAACATACTAAGGTCAAGAAATATATATCTAACTTAAAAACTGTTGGCTCAATTTACGCGCGGTTGGAAAATGATCCGCATTATTCGGAAAAGGTTTAAAGCTATGGAAATCCTCGATCCGGCCAGAAGAAAGAAGGTTAGGGTCTAATAATTTAATATCAATAGTAGCAGTACTATTATTTAAGTGTAGATTGCGCCACTTGACAGTACTTCTCAAATTAAAGTTCACATGAACAATTATACGTTGCGCTCCGATGTAGAAAACCAACGATACTTTCCAAATGAAATCACCAAAAATATTGTATATCCAAGAGCATTGTAATGAACTTAAAGGTGAATACAATAGTAATTGCAAGTTATGTAATCCAAAACATAATGTTTAGGTAAATATCTTAGTTTCAACTAAAAATTGATATCGAACTATCAATTGTGTTCAGCTAATCTATATACAAACTCAAATAGATACTGAAATCTAACAATAGCAAAACATTACCGAGTTCAGTTAGTAGAATATGAAATATTATACTAGTACATTCTATTGCGATATTAAATCCAATAAGATTCAATTATCTTAGACGATTTAGCTTCACTATAATAAAGAAATTTAATAGACTATAAACTATTCAACTTTTTCTACGACAACTTGATCTAAAACTACAAAAGATTGTGTTGTACAATTATTATTCTTGATTTGACACAAAACGAAAAATATAAGATGGTAAAGCAATTTAAGAAAAAAGAACTTCTCGTTCAATAAATACAGAAAGAGCCACCTTATGTACAAATGGCAAGGCGGCGCATATTCTTGGAACGCAGTCGTTCATTGTGTCTCACTTGTTCACGAGGCAGGCATATTATGTATACTTTACGTTGTACAAGTTTATTTGACCGCTCACTGACTATACGATTAAAAATATTTTCTCCAAGAAGACTCCCGTCCAACATCCCACAATATGTATACGCATATAAGTTTGTCAGGGCCGTATTAAAAAACAAACAAGTTGTCTGTACATTAAGAATATTTGAAAGAATGCGACAGTTTTCTATATTGTGTTGGATAATATCAATGATTGCGCCTTCTCTCTTTGTGCAAATGTTCGTCATTAGATTTTTTTTCCCTGAAAAAGTTATTCCGTACTAAATAAGTGAAACGTCTATGGTTGCGATATCCAACGTATGTCGAAGCTGCAATTTCCCATTATGTCTTTTTAAAGTCATGCATACCTTGATAACTTGTAAAACAGTTCCAACATTATTCATTTTATTATCTGTCAGTTCGTGTTGCCGTACAGCTAGGAGCATGAAATTCCAGACACAAATAATTGGCTACTGCAAATATGCTTTTCATATAGAATTTTATTGACATTAGACATTTATTAATGTTTCATGAACATTTAAAAATATGTATCAGAATAATCGAAACATACATGAGTGCGTAAAACCCCACCAGTTTTGTATAATACAAAATGTATCTTTAATAATATAAAAAAAGAACCTCATCGCAATATCACAGAAATTATACATACCGAGCGTAGAAGTAAATTCAGCGCTGCCTGTTGTCAGACAGCCGAAGTACCTCACCCTGTCCCTGTGCCCGTCCACATGGATAGGGTGCATACCTTAATGTGTCTGAAGATATTCTTTCTTCAGCAGGAGCGTACCGATGATCCTGTAGAAAGGCGAAATACGTGTCTGCGTCTCTGGGGAGGGATATGTTCGGACACGTTCACGAAAAATATTAATAGTGAACCTGTATTTGTGTTCTTCACACCAGATTTTTAATAATATTTTATATTATTAAAAATACCTTTGTATTTAAAAATATGCCCGGAGTTTTTTATAATGAAGCGCAAGAATCAAGTGCAATAGCAAAACTTGAGGAAGGGTGGTCTTTAAGAGCTGTTGCCGTGCTCTTTAATGTGAATAAGTCTTGTATAGAACACATAAAATATACTGGGAGCATTACCACAAGGTTCAAACAGCTCCAAGTTCTGGTGGTCGACGTGTTACTAATGTGGGCGAAGACCTCGCTTTAATTAACCATATGAGAGTACAACCTTTTCAGACGGTTGTTAAAGAAAAATCCCTAACACAATTTCCTAGATCTAAGAGGACTGATCGGAGAAGAATAAAGGAGCATGGATTAAGATGTAAAATTACTGTCAAGAACCCATTTTTGAGTGGCATACATAAAGAGGCACGTTTAAAGTTAGCTAAGTATTGTTGTTTTCATCGATAAGAACGTTTTTAGCCCTAGTTATAATAGGAAATTACGTGTTTACAGACCTCCAAATTCTCGGTATCAAGAAAGATAGGTTCAGCGAGATCGATCGAGCGACAGATTCTCTGTTAACGTGTGAGCATGGATAACTTTTGAAAGATTAGGGATTTGCCATCAAACTGAAGAACGATTAAGAGGACTTGTACATAGAAACTTATTGAAAAATTTAATGCTACCTTCGGTCTTGCAAACATTTGCAGATGGTAACTTTACATTTCAACATGATAATTGCCCATACCATACCGCCTTAACCGTTAGGGAATGTTTATCTACTCAAAATATTCAAGTTTTGCGGTCACCTGCGAAGAGTCCAGACTTGAACACAAGTGAGAATGTTCGGGGAGATATCGTCAAAAAGCTATATAGAAATAATTTTAAACGATAAATAGAAACGAGCCTTGGCTAACTGTTCAAGGTACTGGGCAAGATTATGACACAAGAAGCTTAATTCAAAGAATCAGCAGACGACAACAATTGGTATTAGATCATAATAGTGCTTCAATAAAACATCAAATTTCTTCAGTATCTTGACGTACAATTGAATTGTTTATGACTTACGAACGCATGATATTGTTACATAACATAAAGCTACAAGTGACAGTAAAATGCACGTTTACAATAGTAAATATTTTGAAAAAACTGCTATACTAGTCTGGAATTCCATGCTCGCGACTGTACATTCATTTTACATCAGAAGGAACAAAATCGAATATAGAGCCGTTACAAGTTTCCTTATAAAACAGGGAAAGGCTCTAAAAATTATTCTTGAAGAAAATTTGAAGAAAAAAGCTTCGTGGCTTTATAGAGTATAAAAGATTTGGATGATAAATCTGTTATACTCTAGATGCCAAAGAAACTGTTTTCCTCAAATTTTCTTCAATGTGGGCACATGTTTTTATTTTGACAAATAATTACATATGTTGATTGCATCTGGGATTCCGAGCTGAAACCACGTCCTTGGCATCGCTTGCTTCTTGACCTACATTTCGTCCACTGTTGCAGGAGACACCTTCAGATCTGCTACAATGGTTATCTACTAGGTAGCTTAATTATATGCATTTCTTAAATTTTGTGATATACTTGCCTCAAACACATTTCGAATAGCGGCTATACAAGGGATGTCTTTTCTATTTTGCATACTGGGACATAGAAGGCGCCACTAATCAAATGTCGGTACTAAAAATTAACCTCTAGCTTTAGTTAGTCTAATTCCAAAGTTTCAGTGTGATATGTGTAGTGTTATAGCTTCAATGAACTGTCAAAGTTGAAAGTTAGTTGAAAAATTGAATTAAATCGTGAAAATTTTCGCCCAATAATTTTTTATAATTTTCGAAAACAATTATGTCAACAAGAATACCTCACCGTGTTTGCTGGTTTCTATGTTCGATAATGAACCACCACATCAGTCAACGATTTCTCGTTGGTATGGAGAATTCAAACGTGGACGGATTACTCTTGGCGACCATCCAAGAGCAGGTGCACTAAAAACGGCAGTCACTCAGGAAAACGTCGATGCTGTGCGCGAGCTCATCACCGAAGATCGACATGTGCCATATCGCGAAATTGAGACATAACTGGGGATTTTAAAGACCTTAATTCAAAAAATTTTATGTGAAGAATCTTGTGTAAAAAATAGTTTCCCGTTAGATACCGCATCCGTTGACCGAAGAACAGAAAACAGTGAGAGTGAATTGATGTTCAAAAGTCTATACCGCTTCATCGCAGGAAACTTTAAAAACGTGTATAATATCGTGAGTGGTGGGGTATGTTGGATTTACTCAAGCGAACCAGAAAAAAATAAGCGCCAGTCGTCTGTTTGGGTGTTCGAAGATAAAGAAAAGCCGACAAAAGTAATCCGTTCTCGAAGTGTCTCCAAAAAGATGGTCGCGACATTTGTCTCGATGTCCATGTAGCAACAATTTCTCTACAAGATCGAAGAATTTGTTTGCTGCAAGTCATTGCTGAGCTCCGAGGAACCAACTCACAACGACGAATCATCCTCCACCAAGACAATGTAAGTTTGCACACAGTTCGCAAGACAATTGAATTTTTAACTCAACAAAACGTCAAATTGTTAGACCATCTTCATTTAAGTACCAACGATTTCATCACCTTTGCGAAAATCAAGTAAGAACTGCGTGGTCAAATGTTCCAGTCGTTAGAAGAAGCAGTCTAGAGTTTCTAGAGTTGGTTCGAGCTCATGCAAAAATGCATTAACCTTCGTGGAGAATACCTCGGAAAACAATAAAGTTTTTTAAAAGCTATCTACTGTTTTATTCCAGCTCTATATGCAAAATATAAAAGACTACTATAGTATATTAGCAGAAAAACTTATAGCAGAAAATTTCGATTCAAATGATAGATGGAGAAAGAATTGGGAAGCCTTGAAACCTGCTCAAACGACCTGTAGCACTGATCCTACCGTATCCTCACCAGGAATGGAGTAGCCGCGCCACGAAGAAGAAACAGAATAAGAACGTGCAACGGCATCTGTTGTGACTCATTCTACAAATGGGGACTGACTGAGATACCGAGTTGCGATAGTGGAGAACCTCGCCAGACTATTCGCCTCTTGAGAGGAGTGACTTCTTTGACAACTACTGACCGTGTTGGACTGGACCAATTGCCTTGATTTTAAAATTTAATTCTGTTCTGTGTAGTTATGTAACAGTAAATTTCAATCCATGTAAGACCATCCGTTAAATAATAATAATAAACTTCTTTTCACAACTTTCTATTCTAATTTTCCATTTAGCTTTCTGTGGACCTTTCTTTTTGATTACTTTTGTTTTAGCTGTACTCTATGTAGTTTCATTTTTGTTATTATACATCTGCTTTTCTTAATTTCTGATTTGTAATTATTTTTATAAAAATTTCGATATCCCTTTTTTTTTTCTATAGTTCTAGAATTCAGAACATCTTCTCTATTAATATTGATCATATCTACATCTCATATGTTTGATAAGATACTTCGCGCTTTAAATAACTTGTAAAATCAATATTGTCACTTTCTCTGGCAAGACATCTTCCTGAGTCACATAATTGTAGAAGAGGTTTCTGTGATTGACAGAGATCGTCTTCTAGTAACTAATCATCATCTTCGGGAATAGCCAACTCTCTAACACATTTAACCTTTCTCACATAAACTGCGGATTGATTCTTGCACGCAATGGGTTTATCCCAATTATCCCCGTTGCAAAGCTCTAGCTTTGGTATATCTTTGCAACGATTTGGTGAAACTTTTTCCAATTTTGTTTCGATACAAGCGGGTTCACCTATTTTTACGCAAAACCACAACGGGCAGAACATTTTCCTTATTAGACTATCGCATTTGACTACTATACCCAGTTATTACTTGGGCTGAAATTTTGGGGTACGTTCGGGGGATCAGACTACTTATAAGGGCAGTCTACATCACCAGAATTGTAGGAGCATATATATAAAGCTAAATTTCAATTCTTCGAGGGTGTATACAAATAGAATTTTGCCATTTGCGGGTCTGAATGACCGTAAATTCCACCATGAAAGTTTTTGGACTTTTCATGATGTATCTCATTTGTAGAATTTATAAAAAGTCCGTTGGTAATAGTATTAGACGCAGGAGCCATTTCCTTAAGCTCTAAATTTAGAACATCTCTTGCCATGACAGCAATTGCTATGTAATCAGAACCACCTGGTTCATTAAATCTCTAATGACTTTACAAGTTGATCCATCATATTTTACATAAATAAATATTTCTTTCTCTAACGACAAAAAAAAATTAATAACTAAACTTCTAGTTTCAAAATTTTTTTATTATAAATCCACTACAATATTATTTCGACAGACAACGGCTTCATGAGGTGGAAGAAAAACTGAATATTTAAAATATAAAAACTGAATATTTGAATATGTATGCACAAAATTATTGGGGGAAATGGTGGTGGAAAAGTATTTACATTCTTAAATTTAATAGACGCGAGTTGTTTAAATCAATTGGTAATTTGAAGCTAATCCTAAATTATTATATCTGTTAATTTCTAAGTTTTCTAAGAAGTTAAGTTTTTTGCTTTTATCTTGAATATGTAAACTTTTCAAATCTATATTGAATCTATGATTAATTTCTAAACAATGATTTCCGCAAGTTGAATCTATTTTCTTTTCTTTATGACTTCTCTCGTGTTCTTTCATCATAATTTTTAACGTCCTCCCCGTTTGTCCTATTTATACCTTATTACAATCTTCACATGTTAACTTATATACACCAGAGTTTGACTATTTGTTTTTTTTTTAATAATGTTCTGTATAGTATTGTCTGTTTTAAATCATGTATGTTCGTTATTAAGTTTTGTAATGAAAATACCAATTTTTCTCAAGTAAGTGTTCATGAAAATTTCGGATTATAAGGGCCTTACAGCCGGTATTATCAACTGATATTAAAAGTAGTTTTATTCAAAAGACATTTAAATAAATGTCTCTTAAATTAGGCATTCTGTATTATGAAATGTATTTAAGTAGTATTTAATTTAGGAAGGTTGGTAATACTTTTAGAATAAAAATACGAATGTAGCACATTTGGACAGTTTGTGTCTGGTTTCGCTTTGGCTTGTGTTGCTTTTAATTCAAAAGCGCAGATATTTAATATTGTTATATGTTTCCTTAGAATTAAGTTTTAGTTGTAAAATGGTTTTTAAATGATGTACATTTTTTTGTATACTGTAATAACAAAGTAAACAATATTTAACAGCTGCATTAATAATATATGATCAATATGTCTTAGGATCGCGATAGCCATGAAATGTAGAAACCATCTATAGAATTATTTATTTCTGTATTTTGAAGTACACATAAGTCACAAATAAAATATATTTTAGGTTATGGTAATTAGTTGCATTTTATGTATAACGTGTGTTCATTTGAAAAGTCAATCTAGGTTACTTTGAAATTTTGATAGAATAAGACGCATATATATTAGTATGTGTTTGTTGTTCCGTAAACGTAAATCCAAATGACATTGGATAATGTCAATCACAAATATCAGTTAGTGCATAAAATAATCGTGCGTCGATTCTGGTTTAAATAAATTGCTTCTCAGTTTTAAAATGGCTTTCCCTTTAGAACATAAAATTTTTTTAGTCCAGGCTTATTTTCGAAGTGGTAATAAAATTGATGGTTTATGGGTTTATTCAGTTCAACATTGCATGGTAGAATTTCAAGTTGAGTTTCCACATTTTGTAATAGATTATATATACTTTAAGAATACTTTGGATAGAACTTTAAAACTTTTTTCTGAAACTGGTAGTCTTTTAAGAAAATCAGGCAGAGAAGTAGTTAGCAGTTAAGAAACGTACACCTCAAGTTGTCAATCGTATTGAAGAAATAATGGAAAATGAACAACAAACATCTGTTCGACATTTGAGTCAACAATTAAACCTTTCTGTTGGTACAACTCACAAGTTATTTATAAAAGATATGCAACTTTATCCATACTGTGTCACAGCAGTACAAGAATTGTTAGAAATTGATTACCCACGTAGATTACAGTTTTGTAATTGGTTTGTAAATATGAACAATAATGGAGAACTTTCGCAAAAAGTCATCTTTACTGATGAAGCATGGTTTTATAAAACGGAATACCTAAATTCACAAAATACAAGAATTTGGAGAAGTGAAAATCCACATGTAATTAATGAAGAATCGCTACATCCAAAGAAAATTGGTGTTTGGGCAGCATTAAGCCAAAGGCGAATCATTGGACCTATATTTTTTCAGGGAACATTAACTGCTCAAAGGTACCGGACGGAAATTTTACAACCATTTGTCAATCAGTTGCATGATGATGAACTTCAAACCGCATATTTCCAACAAGACGGAGCACCTTGTCACTGTACTGCAGAATCTTTGGATTCTTTAAGAGAATTTTTTGATGAGCGTATAATTAGTCGATATACTGAAATTGCCTGGCCTGCACGTTCATGCGATTTAACACCTTGCGACTTCTTTTTGTGGCCTTGTGTAAAAAATAACATATTTCGAACACCTATAATTTGAATGATATGCTACAGAGAATCGAACAGAAATGCATTGAAATTAATAACAATCCAGTAATGTTGCAGTATATCATCAGAAATTTTGATCGGAGGATTTTAAAGTGCATTGATCCTGAAGGACAACATTTTCAACATTTGTTATAGTTTTCAATAAATACCTATTATTTCTTATTTATTTGCATGTATGAAACTGTCAAAATATACGACTTCGTAGGTTAAGTAGTAAATTTTAATTTACGACATACTTCAAAATGTTCTTAGTAAACCACATGCTACTAGATTGACTTAGATTGACCAGCTGACTTGAAAGTTGTCAAGTAAATGTCAAAACTAATTGAAATAAATAATTTCATAGATATCTCGTAAATTCCACGGCCATAGCGATCCAAAGACTTTTTGATCATACGATATATTACAAACTTTTGCAGGAAGTAAAAAATTCATACCATAATGAAATTTTCTTTAAAAAATCACAATAAATTTTGAAAATTTATTCGTAGAGCAATTAATATTAAACAGAAAATATATAGCCTATAACGCATGAAAGTACACATAAATTTCGAGGCTATGTAAGTATATCTGAGTTACAGATTACAAAAGTACATACAAACATGTATATACATAAACACGTTTGCGTTAATTCTCCTTTTAATACTTGAGTAGTCCAATTAAGGCACTTAGGTCTAAATGCTCGTTTAGAGTTAAATGCTCTTTTAAACATATTGATAATACACTTGCGTTACTTTTAAACGTCATTTAATATAAATGTCCTTTTAAATATGTTGATAATACCGGCATTACTAGATCTTCTGTATGTTTATATTTTTTTTTTAAATTGAAATAGTCAACAAAAATCCAAAACCCTTTTTTAGTTTACCCAAAATTAAAAAAAAAACAATATAACTAATTGCTACAATTCAATCGCTCACTTGCAATAAATTGGTACTTTATTACTTTACTACATTCAAAAACTTAATAACGAACATATATCACTTAAAACAGACCATACTACATACAATATTATTAAAAACAACAAAGATAAAATAGATAAAGGAGAACTCCGGTGTATATAAGTTAATATGTGAAGATTGTAATAAGGTATACATAGGACAAACGGGGGGACGTTTAAAATTAGGATAAAAGAACACGAGAGAAGTCATAAAGAATAGAAAATAGATACAACTTTCGCAAATGAATGTTTAGAAATTAATCATAGATTTAATATAGATTTCAAAATTTTATATATTCAAGATAAAAACAAAAAACCTAGTTAGAAAACTTAGAAATTAATAGATATAATAATTTAGAATTGGCTTTAAATTACCAATTAGATTTAAACCCCTATACTAAATTTAAGATTGTAAAAATGTTTTCAGCACCATTTTTTTCAATAATTTGTACAAAAATATTCAAACTTGTATTTTAAATATTCAGTAATTCATTAACCTGATGAAGCGATTTTACGGCGAAACAATAGTGTTGGATTTACAATAAAAAAATTTTGAAACTAGAAGTTTGGTACTTATTATTTGTATCGTTATAATAAAGTTTCAACAAGTATTTCCTTCGTCAATCAACGAATTCTTTCTCTTATTTTGATTAGTATGGAAATATTAAGGGAAAGTTAGTCTTTGCTAGAAAATGATAAAAAACACAAATCCTGTTGTATTAGATTTACACTTTATTTAATAATAACTATATGACAGCTGTTTCACCGTACAACGGTATCTTCAGATATTTGAAGATACCGTTGTACAGTGAAACAGCTGTCATATAGTTATTATTAAATAAAGTGTAAATCTAATACAACAGTGTTTGTGTTTTTTATCATTTGATATGGATTTACATCAAGTAAAGGCAGAATCGATTCAATCTTTGCTAGAAAGCCACTTTAATATTGACTGTAAATGCATGTATTTGTATTTCATTTCACTTCATTTATTCAAGTATGTATAGGTATAATTATTTCAATAAATCAAAGTGATTTAATTTTTATTTATACGTCTATACGTTGAAAGATCTTCTTACAGCGTGCCCTAATTATAAAATTCAGTAAATACAGCACTGAAATGTACACGTATATGTACTATCGCAACCTCGTTATATAGCTATATATCCGTCTCATTCTGTATTATATTCAAGATGTTCAGGTTCGGCAGGCCGCTGTTGTCACTCTTTTCTTTACAGGTCATACCACAAGAAGGGCGTACAAGATAGGTCGATCGACCCTATTTCTCAGAATTTAAAGGATAACAAATACCGACCAACCGCACGTTTCGATATATTTCGAGAGTACGAAGAAAATCTCTCGAAAAATTGTCGGTATTTTAAGAAGTTCTGAGTGTTTTCGTTAAACTTATACTTACCAAACAGATTTCTGTACGTTTTAGACGATATCGTAAAACACTATCAGTTTTATTGTAATATTAATTCAACCCATCTATATATCTCGATTATTAAATAGTTTTAATAGAACTTCTAAAGACAAATTTGACAAACTAAAAGTCTGTATATGAATCATGCATGTTGTCTTCAAATTTGGCAAATAAATGATTAATTTGACATATTTTTGAGACGCTTTCACCTATCTTCCTTTGTTTAACAATAACGATATAAATTATTATTATTGGTAAGATCTAGTTGGTTAATAATTTCAATTTTTAATGTACTTGCTTTAATTTCGCAAACACATTAATAATTATTAAATATTTAAGTACGAATGCTACCTCTATCAAGCTTAAAACATGCAATTTGGTTCTACATATCTATGTTATATTATAGGGTTATTCCAAAATAAGCTCCCTGTATAAAATGGCCATAATTTTGATTAATTTTAAATGTACCACCTTATTGTTGAGATCTTCTTAACTTACTATTGTACCAATTAATATTTAAGTGCTTTTCTTGATTTTCGACACTAAAATTTTGCCTTCTATCGCTTCAAATATTTTTATATGTTGAAAACGTACTTTCGACATCAACTGAAGTGATAGGTGCATATTTTAATGACGCTAAATGTTCGAGGTTTAAATGTAAATTATTATCTCTAACAGTCGAACTTTATGATAATGATAAAATCTTTGATATTTCTGTTAACTTTTGAAAACCATCAATCTTTGTTATAACACTATAAAATTTATCTAGTGTAACTTTACCAGTTCGACCTGAAAAATTTTTCAATAAAATTTCACAATGTTGTATAATAGAAATTGACTCTAATAAAGATATTTGGTTAGTTTTTAATTTATTAATTCATTCACTTAGAAAACTATAGTCAACTCATCTAGAATCTTAGGGTTTTCGAATAAACTTTTGAATTTTATAATTGATTCAGGTGAATCAGAAAAACCTAATACAATGTTTTTTTTTTTATATAATTATAGTTATTCGCGTGGAATATGGCTCCATCTAACCACGTTCCCCATCGGGTAATTACTGGTTCAGGAGGTAAAGGAACACTCGGCAATTTTTCTTTATATACTTAGACTCGTAGAGGTGCTTTCTTAAATATTTTTTACGTTCGAAATTAAAGAATTCACTAAAAGAAACTGACTTCCGATTTCCTAGCAAATTCTATTTATTTCATGCGCTAGACAAGTCACAAGTTTTGTAAAAAAATGTTAAATTTGCTTGTGCTTTAGTCATATACGCTGCAGCATCTCTGACAAAAAGAAGACTTTTGTCAGTCGGCAGAATATCAGGAGTAAAAATAGTCATCAAACTTTCAATAACAAAGCAAACAATTTCTACGTTATTGGTTTTCTCTCATTCATACTGATTAAAAAATATTTTGGCTAATTATTTTGGTTCAGAGCACCAACTAATAAATTTATAATATAGCGACCACGAACATCAAAAATATGCGATTTTATGTTGAAAATTTAAGAAATATTCACTTTATGCACACAAACTAAAAATATTAGCTAAAGCTTAATTTTATGCAAAATATGTAATTTTTTTATACCGTTAATCGCATTGTTTCAGTAGAGAATGAATATATCCATAATATTGGAATGATATTCGTAATAATAAAAAATACGTTTTCTACATAAAATCCGAACTTTGCTTATGACCATTTCAACTGGGAACTTACTTTAGAATAACCTTTAGAATAACATCGATATCTAGGACCAAATTGCATATTTTAAGCTTTATAAAGGTAACATTCGTATTTAAATATTTAATAATTTATTACTAATATATTTGCGAAATTAAAGCAAGTACATTTAAAATTGAAATTATTAACCAACGAGATCTTGTCAATAATAATAATTTATATATAAGGTTATTCTAAAGTAAGTTCCCAGTTTGAAATGGCTATAAGTTTGGAAAATTTGTAATATGTAAAAAAATAATAACACTAATTTTAAGATATGTAAATTTTTTACATGTCTGTTTCATATAGTAACACTAATTTGTTTAAGTATATCAATACGTTAAGTACGTATCACGCATTTGTTACAAATGAAACAGACATGCAATAATATACACGGCTTCGGTACACATGGACAATACACCTCGTATTTTCCAGCATTTACTTCTGCTTAAGACACGTGTTTCTGCCATCTACTATTAGGCGTCATCAGTTAAGCTAGTGAAGTAAGTAAAGCTTTGTCATCAGTAGAGCTGAGGATGTTTGCGGTACGGCAGGACCGTATTTTTATATTATATGATATAATATAAAAAAGCATCTTGAAGATTAGATTTAGGTTTCGCTAAAATTTAGTAAGTAAAATATATAAATGTGTTCTTAAAATATACAGGGTTAGTTAAAAGTATAGAGACGGCGATTTATTGTCGTTAATATTCATTTTAGGGAATTATGTTCAATTTGAAAGTTTGTTAGGATATTTTGATGTACATTTGAGAATATTTGAATTTTTTTTTTCTTCAATTGTTTTTTAACAAATCGGAGACTGTGGCTTATAAGTGAATAAAATAAAATTAAAAAATCCTTACCACAATAGAATTTAATGATTCTAAATACGTATTTCTACAACCACGTTGTCATCTTCAGTAGAAAAAAAAGTGTAACACTTGAACGCACAGAAACACTCACAGAAGGATTGTCCTGAACGTCTTCTAGTTTAACACTAAATTCTTCAATCAATTTAAGAAGCATTTAGTGTTAAACTAGAAGAAGTTCAGAACAATCCTTCTGTGAGTGTTTTTGTGCGTTCAAGTGTTACACTGTTTTTTCTACTGAAGATGACAACGTGGTTGTAGAAATATGTATTTAGAATCATTAAATTCTATTGTGGTAAGGGTTTTTTAATTTAATTTATTCAATTGTTTATTAGTTACGCCTGTTCGCGCAGTTTTTTTAAATGGGAACTAGTAAATTTTACTCTACCATTCGATAGAGATTTTTTTCTCTTTACAAAATTTTTTTTGTTTGTTTTAAAATTCATTTTAATAACTTTTTTATAAGAAAAGGCCGGTTCATGTGTTTAACAGATGTTCGGTACATCGCAGATAGACAGAAGCGTAGCGATAAACAAACTTTAGCGACATAATTTTATCAGTGGTTATTGTGTACGTCAAACCTTTGACAGAAATAATTCATTTGTGCAATTTGTTGCCGTTAATATTAACAATGGCGAGTTTAAGTGAACATGAACGAATTGAAATACTTATGATGTTGGGTTATGGAGATAGACGCAGAAGTTTACAAGACGTTTGTAATTTATTTAATGATACGCATCCAAATAGAAATCCAATTTCTAAATCCGTTGTTGGTAAAACTTTAAGACGCTTTGAACAAACGGGTAGCGTTAAAGATTTGCCAAGGAGTGGAAGACCTAGAACAGCAAAAAGCGATGATAACAAACTGGATATTTTATTGGCTGTATCTGAATATCCCCATTTATCAACCAATCATTGGCGGCCAATTTCAATATTTCAGAGTCATCGATCGTGTCATTTTTTAAAAGTGAAAAGTATAAACCTTATACAGGTACATCTTGTACACGAGTTAACGGAAGATGATTTTGATAGGAGATTACAATTTTCTGAAGAAATGTTAAATATTTGCAATAATAATGAAAATTTTGTCAACAATATTCTTTTCTCTGACGAAGCTACTTTTTGCCTTACCGGTGAAGTGAACAGACATAACTGCAGATACTGGTCATCGGAAAATCCCTCATTGTTTTTGGAACACCATACGCAGTACCCCCAAAAAGGTTAGTGTTTGGGTTGGCATTCTAGGCGGTCATATTATCGGTCTCTTTTTCATCAATGGCAATTTAACTTCGGCTCTGTATTTGTAGTAATTGCAAAATGAAATAATACCTGCTTGTGCTACGCTCTATCATCATGAAAACAATGAACACCTGCCCAATGACAGTATCTGGTTCCAGAAGATGGCGCCCCACCACATTATGGTGTAAATGTTCGTCAATATCTGAGCAACGTTTTTCCCCAGAGATGGATTGGAAGACGAGGAACCATTGAATGGCCAGCCCGTTCGCCAGATTTAAGTCCTTTAGATTTTTTTCTTTGGGGATACGTAAAAAACAAAGTTTACAAAGTTAAGCCCGATAATGTCGAAGATTTACAAATCCGAATTACCAGAACGATACAAGAAATTCCCCGAGATTTTTTACAGAACTCTGTTCGGGGTTTTGTAAATCGATTGGGTCATTGTCAAATTACTAATCGACGACAATTTGAACACTTACTTTAATTTACTTTGTTATTAATTTGCTCTATTTCTCTTGTAAAAAAAGTTATTACAATGAATTTAAAAAATACAAAAATATTATTGTAAAGAGAAAAAAATTCTCTATCGAATGGTAGAGTAAAATTTACTAGTTCCCATTTTAAAAAACTGCGCGAACAGGCGTAACTAAAAAACAATTGAAGAAAAAAAATATTCAAATATTCTCAAATGTGCATCAAAATATCCTAACAAACTTTCATATTGAACATAATTCCCTAAAATGAATATTAACGACAATAAATCGCCGTCTCCATACTTTTAACTAACCCTGTATATTTTAAGAACACATTTATATATTCTCCTTACTAAATTTTAGCGAAACCTAAATCTAATCTTCAAGATGCTTTTTTATATTATATCATATAATATAAAAATACGGTCCTGCCGTACCGCAAACATCCTCAGCTCTAGTCATCAGTGAAGCTAGTGAAGTAAGTAAAGCTTTACTTACTGTCTTTTGGATATTTGTGACCATTTAAATTGTATGCTATAAA
The DNA here is from genome assembly GCA_935421215.2 of Melolontha melolontha. Classification (NCBI taxonomy): domain Eukaryota; kingdom Metazoa; phylum Arthropoda; class Insecta; order Coleoptera; family Scarabaeidae; genus Melolontha; species Melolontha melolontha. Next base: position 7,140,607 of record OW285240.1, on the reverse strand, counting down.
CTACGTGTGATTTTCTTTCAGTTAGAATGGCTGTATCAAATTTTGGGTAAGTTTGTAGCACTACACTTGATTACGATCGCAACAATTAACATTAGCATCCCATTTTGTAATCACTTTCGATATAATTACAAAAATGATTTGATAAAATCAAACATAATTCCGAGTGATTATAAATGATTCAACCAAACATTTCATTTGGCAACCATGAGAAATTGTCTTGCCTGGTCATTCGTGCCAAATTAAATTTTTGTTCATTTATAATCACTCGGAATTATGTTTGATTTTATCAAATCATTTTTGTTGCAGTAACTAAACCGGGTCATGTATTGACCTACATATCCTCTTCAAGGTACGACCCCGGTCTTGTTTCTATTCAATACAAACACGACCTTGGTGCGTCCAAATACGACCTCGGTATGTGTTACATCTTTCACCACTTTGTTGTTCTTGAAACGAGGCCACTAGGCTAAAGCAGGACACACTCAAGTATATAATGGGATCTCTTTAGATCTAGAGATACACACACACACACTGAGTCCGAGAGAGTGTATTATAGAAACCTCCTTAAGACTAGTGTCTAATTTAGTACTATGTTATATTGTTAATTGTTGATTCTTTATAATGGTGTTATTTAATTATATTTTGTTATCCAAACGCTGACCATCTATTATTTATTATATCGGCGAATCTGCGTACCAACGCAGCAATGTGCCCTCCGGTACCAGGTCACATCACATGGCGATCCTGCCCACGTCTGACATCACATGGCGATCCTGCCTTTAGTTAGATGATCAGATATCACATGGCGACGCTGCCCACGTCAGATATCACATTGTAATTATATCGAAAATGATTGCTGCATGGGACGCTAATGTTAATTGTTGCGATCATAATCAAGTGTAGTGTTACAAACTTAGCCAATGTTTGATACATGCTATCGGCTTCAATCATTAATCAACATCCGTTAATAGAATTACCATTAAAAACCCACTTTGCTGACAGTTTGGACATGCCTAATGTTACGTGTAAAATATGATGAACGCGTACAGTCTATATGTTTATACCATCTCCTTGACGTCAATTTTTCGGTCGTTCAAAACAATATCATTAATTTTATTAATCATTCAGAGCCTTTCTATTTTTAATGCACCATCGTCCACAACCCAGCGAAAAATTGTGACATCCGAGGAAATATTGTCATCCAAAGTTTGTCGCATATCAGTCAAAATTTCAGATGTGTTTGTCCTTTAAAAATAAATATTAAATTACACAGCAAACTGCAAGTTTATCGTTTTCATAATTTTTCACTTAAACACTTTATTCAAACTACTGTAACTTTCAAATACAATGATATAAATTAACCAAAGTTCACCTGTCACCATAAAAAATATAGCAGAATTAGAATTCTTTGCCGGTTTTTTTGCTATACGATGTATTTGCTCAATAGTTGCATATTGTGGTTTAAAGCTAAATTGGTGTTTAAATATAATCTGGTGCCCTGTTATGCTCTGAATTTGCTGCATTTCTTTTTTGACTGCGTATAAATATTTTTACTGTCTGATATAATTATAATCGTTGAACTAAAGCTACCTGTAACAATTGCTTTGCGTGTCATTTACTTTTGAATGTCCAGGTATATATCGTGGGAATTTTCGATATTATATTATTTTTCCTACATCTAGAGTCGTTTCTGCTTCTACTTATTTTCTACACATTTATTAGGGCCCTATACTATGCAAGTATTTTGATTTTTGCTATCTGTAACATTGAGATGTTATCAAACAGCGATATTTTCTCTCATTTAGTTAATTTCATACGTACTAATTCTAGTTATTTATCCATAATTGTACCTCGAGAATATTATTTAATCATCTTAATCTTCCTCTAGCTAGCTTCAAATTATGTATTCTTTTCCACGCCATAAATCTTATATTTTCTATGTTCCCAGTTATTTTCTTGCATAAGGTGGTCTGAAATTCTATCTTAATTAGAAGATTGGTTGGATATTATTTTATAATTATCTGCTATTAATTTTTGGACATTTTACGACTTTCTAGTTTAATTATAACCATTTTCTGTTTGTTTTGGTTCGTTGTCATTGGCTTAGGTTAAGATACATGATTCTGACAGATAAGGCTGCACGTTTCGAAACGCGTAATTAGTAGAGTATGATATTTGAAATGGCGGTCTAAATATTAATCGCAGATATATTTTATAAATTAAAATATTATAGAGAAACGCGACATCTCCTGGACCATCTTTCTTTTTAATTAGAAATTCTTTATGCATGAATTTAACTAAAATTTCCTATCTATTGAGCTTTGTTGGTTTTTTCTTCTCTATCTTAATTGTGATGTAACGAAATGATTTCCTAATTACGACTTTCATGGTTAACTTTCCTCGACAGTGTCTTCATCTGTCTTTGAATTTTCGTCCGAACTACGCAGCTTCTTTTCGTATATAAAATCGAGCATGATAAGTACTCTTCCCTTTTGTATTGTAACAATTGCTGGGCCTAGAAATGATCTGAAGCGTATATCGCTAGGAAATTTAAATTAGTAATGACTGCTTAATTGTATTTTACTTATTCTGCGACTTTTAGTCATTGTAATTTATTTTAAACAATAGAAGGATTTTTTTCCGAAGTATTGTCTAACGTTGGATTTGACGTATTTAAAAAAATTCCTTAGTGATTATCCACGTGGCCGTGATGTCGAATTCCCTTCGATCTTTGACTTTGCATTAGGTGAGTTCTTTTACACGATGTCCTTGTGTAAAGGCATTGCTTTTTCATTATGATTTTATTTCATTACATTAGTTTTTTTTTCTTTCTGGAATTTAACAATTAACAGTTCTAGTTCTAGTAGAGGCTACATTTATTAATTAGTACTAGATAATTTCTACAAGCACGTGGTATTTATCAAGCAAGAGGTTATATTATGCAGCACGTGGTAATTTTACAAGCACATGGTAATCGTTTACGTACAAGGAGGATAGTTAGTACAATCGTTTGGTGAACATTTCGATTCACGCACATTGGAATCGCAAGATAGGGACTATTGTTCACTATTTTACAGGCAGACTGCAAAGAGTTTAATTCAGCTCCTTACGACGAACTATTTAGTGAATATTGTACATAGTATCGTAGATTGGAATCATTATTTTTTTTTGGTTTATGTAGTTTTTAGTAAAATTCAAGAAATCGATACCCATAATTTTGCATATGCAAGGATATTTAAATCGTAAGTGTCATACTAGGATCATGTCCGATTTTGTATTTGTGAATTATTAGTCGTTCTCATAAGAGCCATTTCTTAATTTTAAAATTTAAGTATCATTTTTCAGAAAGGTATAGACCAACGCATGTCAGAAAAAATATGTACATTTTTTACTGTTCAGTTCTCTTTATTACGCTTGAAACTGTTGATGATTTAATTTTTGTGTTATATTTAACAATTTAATGTGTATACTGTATGTACAAGAATGCCTCTTTTGAGATTTATTAAAGATCTTAAATAAGTTACTAACCAAATTATTTAGTTTAAACCTACCATTTAAATATTTAGGACTCAATTATTTAAATATTAAAATCTTATTGCCTATATAGTAACAACAATTTGATTTTTTTAAAATTTAGTTATATCCTTTGCAATTAAACATCAGTAGTTAATTATTGCTGTTAAGGCATATTTTACTGGACACGATATAGTTTTTTTATACAACTTACTATACTGGGTGCCAGTTATAACTTTTGAATCAATTTTGTTTATATACCTGCTTAGCACTGATTTACCAAGTTGGTCATTAATATTGTTGATTTTATTATTCATTAATTATTCTGGCTCGTAAGCCTTATGTAGATTTTTTTTGCAACATTTTGGTCTTGTGAATTTTATATAATTCAGCATTTTTAACATATATGCTTATGATTTCCTTGTTTTGTTTTTGTTTGCTGTTAATAAACTCTTATTATTATTGTTATTATACTTGTTGTTTTATTGTAATGGTAACAACTGTCCACGTATATACCTACGATTTAGTTAATTTACTGTCGGCAGTGTCTGTGTGGCGGTGGCGCCTATTATAAGAACCTCCTCGCTCGCCTCTTAACTGAGCTGGTCTCTTGGCCGAATATTTCCGGGGCAATGGTGTTATTGGGGTAAGTTGATAAATCCTAAGTAAGTATTACGTTGAGTGGGAAGGCGCAGAATTAGTGCTCGTAAGGGCAAATATCAGCCCTTTCGGTATAGGTTCTAATTTTTCCATCAGAAGTCTCTCAAACAATTTTGGTGGAATAGATAGAAAGCTGATGGGCCTGTAAGATGTTATCTGTATATTCACTAGGCTTTGGAATAAGAATGACATAGGCTACCGGGTAAATGGCCTATCCTTCAGATTATATTCAAAACTTGCACTAAGTAAACCCTTGTTGATAGTTCTTTTAGAATAGTACTCTTAATTAAATCATATCCTCTTGATTTTTTAGAGTTCAGAACTCTATTAATTGTATTTTTAACATTATATTCAAATTTACTAGAGGTGCTTTAGGTTAATTTGATACAGTCCAGAATCTAAATTCTATTAATAGAGTGTCACTTCCAGTTAAATCATCTTTGTATATGTGAAAATATTTACAAAAATGAAAGTTACGGTTTTATTCTAAAATCTCTGTGTTTACATTTTTTATTAAAACTATTTAGTTTGATATGACATTGTCCGCTTACTCTAGCTTATTTCGTCTTATTAAGCGCTTTCTTATGTCTAATAGAAATTTTTTACGAATGATACACAATAGATATTACGTAATTGAAAGTGACTCGATATCGTTTAGAAAGCAAGACAATCTAAAAAGCTATTGATGAACAACTTTCCCATGTGATATAAAGAAACTTACTTCGAGGTTGCTCTTGTATCCACAGTTATAAAATGCATAACTTTGTTATCTTCGCACATGACGCTTACATAATCATTTACATGGCATATTTATAATTTTTCCCGGTTGAATACAAATGCTTTTCACTTTTGTTTATTTAACCTTTTACGAATTATGTAAATATTACTTACATTAACGTCGAAAAAAAAATCTAAATATTACTTTTTTGTTAATCGAAGTAGCTTTACTTGATGGAAATTCATAGATGATGAAAAAATGAGAAAATAATATCAATTAATTTTCCCTTTATGAGTAAAACTGGTAAAATACCTTCCTCAGATGGAGTTGTATTTCAAACTAAACCTAAAAGGTGTTAACAAATTTAAACTTAACCGAATTTATATAATTAAGAAATACTTGGAAGGATAGTTTAATAATGGCTTCTTATGTTCTAGATGCAAACTTTATTACACGATGGGACCAAATTAAATTTACTAAGTACAAACATAAAAACGGGAGATCAAAAATACAATAATGATTAGATGTGAAATAGGCCTAATGAAGGAGAATTTCCGAATTCCGTTTGATTATTAAATAAATTATTGGTATTTTTATTTTTCAAAATTTCCGTAGCTAGTAAAATTTTAAAGTTATAGTTAAAATTATGGGCATCTTCTCTCAGATGTATTGTATAAAGTGAGTAATTCTTATTATTAATATAACTTCGTTCATGTTCTTTAATTCTTTTAGAAAAAGATCTACCTGTCTGACCTATATAAAATTTAGGGCACGAACTTCATACAAGTTTGTAAACTCCTAATTTATTATTTTTATCTATTTTTTTGTTAACCGTTTTTAATAATTGAACCTAAATAGCTATTGATTTTAAAGCTAGTTTATAATTATTTCTCTTTAAGAGTTTAGAAATTTTGTGTGTAGAATTACCAGTATAAGTATGCGTTTTATACCTGAACACGTTTTTGCATAAAGAGCATAAGTCATAAAAACTTGTTTTTAAGTAACGAGTGTAACGAAAGTTTTCGGACTATTTCGAAATGAAAATTTTACAACTTCGAAAAACTTTATTATTTAGAATTTTTCAATAACATTTAACAAGATTTGTACATTGTAAACTTAACATTATAAAACACTTAACGGTTCTAGTTGCTCAATGCGACGCAGTTTTGCTCGAAAGCCTTGCATAAGTCGTTCCTGTTCCTTAATTGATATTCATTTTGTGCTTCCCAACCATTCTCGTAGATTTTCTGATATAATAAAGCCCATAAAGGTTTAAATAGGCATAGCTTGAGGCAGATTTGGCGAGTAATGCGCACGAAGCACGAAATATATGTTTTGCGCTTCCAACCATTGTTTTGTCTCTCTGGCGTAATGACTTGAAGTCAAGTCATGCCAAAACATGATATCATCATTTGGATAATGTTCATTGATGAAATGAACCAATTTTGTTCTTGTAAAAACCAGCATTTCCCAGAGTTTCCGCATTGATAAGCGGAAAATGCCTTTCATCATCCATAATGATTATTTCGTTTCCAGCAAAATGCTCTTGTCTCAAATTTCGGCAACATCTAGGAATTCTTACAAGTTGAGCTGCCGTGTGTTTTGGACACTTTTGTCTTTTTCTACATTTTGAGTTATTTTTTTTTATTTCTCTTGCAATGGTGACGTTAAAAACATGAAAACGGTGAGCTAATTTACGGGTAGACGCTCCAATATGGATTTCAACAAAGTGAAGAAGTCTTTCTTGATTTCTGGCTGCAGCGAGCTTTCGTGATCGGCCACTTTTCAGAAGGTTCAGACAGGTTATACCCTCCTCGCACTGATATATGGTACTTCGAAAAATATTTTTGTTCTCAAGAAGATACAATTTGCTGTTTAGGCATTTTACCAACTAAATTACAAATATACTTTCGTAGCTCTACGTTCTAAGCCATATTTCTACAACTTAGAAGAAAAATTACATGTGAAATAAATATAGCTTACTCTTCAAAACTGTGTTTATGTATTTGAAGAAAACGTTTTAAAATAGTCGGAAAACTTTCGCTACAAACGTTAAAAAAAACAAAAACCTGTTTAAGAATTATATTTCTGTTAATTTAAACATTTCGCAGGTAGTACCTGATACACCCATTCAAATGTGTTAAAAAATCGTAGTGTTCATCTTTTCAAAATATTCCGTCTTTTGAAAAAAATTAAAAATTAAACATGACTTAAGTCATTTGTGCATAAAAAATGCTGATATTTTTTGGAACTATTATTTATTTTTGCAAACAAATTGAAAAATTTAATTTTACATAAAGATTAAATTATCATAACATAATAACATTATTCGTCATCGTTTTCTGTGGCTGTAGTGGGCCAAGTTGAAATGATATCGTTATAAAACTCCTTGTAAGTATTCTCTACAAACTCTATACACTCTTTGATCCCATTCATCTTTTTCTATTTAAGTGACACTTTCCCCAATGTATAACATGGTGTTTTTGGTAAAAGGACGGCATTATTTTCACTGTGTTTAAGGTTAAAGGTATGTTCTACCAGACCTTTGGTAAACGCTGAAACCTTAACACATCCAGGATGCTCAGAGTCATACACAAAATAATATAACTTGCTGATGCTAAAGTGCATTTTTTTATATCTATCGAATTTCCATTGAAACTGCAATCTTCTTGTAATATCTCGGCTACCATTACTTGAAATCTGTTATCTCAGCTGTATTAATTTCCTTCACCTCAAACTTATACGTTCTGGAGGCGTTAGCAATGATTTCAACATTGTAAATTCGATCACGTTTTGTAAGTGCCCTTTTGATCATAGAAAAATCTCTGTCGCAAGGCAGAAAGGAATGCCCCCTTATCGTAAAATATTGTACTATTTTGGAAAATCTTTTAGTGTCAGTTAGTGCAAGAAACATTCTATTTCCCTCAATTTATTTTGCCCCTAATAATTATCACAATAGATGAAGTTCAGTCACGCCTTTAGAATTGTTGGAAATGTAATCGAATAAAAACGAGTAAACTTCACTGGGTGTATTTTTTGCTATACCTTCATGGTAAATATATCAAGCAGCTTTTTTTTTTTTTTACATCGTGGATACAAAACATGTTAGTGGTTGGTTCATTGTAATAAATAGTCTCTCCTACTGGTGTAACTTGAAGTTTAATGTTCTGCATTAAATCGAATCACAATGAAAGAACGTGTGGCTCGTCGTTTTTAACCTCTTTTGCGCTGAATAATTAAGAATAAAATCTTTTGGTTCTTCTTTTATGTACCATATACTCAGAAACAGCCACTCTTTATGCTTTTTCATTTATATTAACGTCTTTTATTTTAATTTTATAAGTTTCACAGGTACTGCAAACATCGACTTGTGGTCTCAAAGGAGAGCTTGGAATCCGTGGAGTATCCACTACTCGTTCCGTGCTGTTATTATAAAGCAATATTTATTATTTTTAAGTTGGGTACGCTTGGCCGGATATGACAGATAACAGTTTAATTTATACACAATTTGTTGGTTATGTTAATAAATAGTTCTAAAAGGTGTCCCAACAGGAACTTGGTGATTTAAATTTCACATTATTTTCAAATAAGGTAACTTATCAACCTAATATTTGGTATATGTCATCTATAAACTTGTAAAAAAATCATCATGCAACGTTTCACGACTGAAGAACGTATCCAAATTGTTCAAATTTATTATGAAAATGGTCGTTCCATTACGAACACAATTCGTCGACTACGCGTTGTTTTTCATCAGAATCATATTCCCAGCAATACGGCAATTAGAAATTTAATGGCAAAATTTGAGCGAACTGGATCTGTTCTCGATGTAAAGACACCACTACGTCCTCGTAACGTTCGGTCAGTTGAAGATATCGCTATGGTGAATGAAAGTGTTACCGAAAGTCCAAAAACTTCAATTCGTCATCGGTCACAGCAATTGGCCATCTCAAGATCATCTCTGCAATGAATTTTAACAAAGACCTTCGGCTACACGCATACAAGATCCAGTTAACACAAGAATTGAAGCCCAGGGACCATCACCACCGCCGTATCTTTGCCAATTTGATTTTGGAGCAAACTGATTTTGATGACGAATTCTGTAAGCGAATCATATTCAGTGACGAAGCCCATTTTCACATAGGGGGTTACGTAAATAAACAAAACTGCCGCATTTGGGGGCGTGAACATCCTCGAGAGATTATTGAAAAACCCATGCACCCACTACGTGTCACTGTATGGTGCGGTTTCTCGGCCAATGGTGTTCTTGGACCTTACTTTTTTGAAAATGAGAATGGAGAAGCAGAAACTGTAAATGGGGAGCGGTATCGACAGATCTTGAATAACTTTCTATGGCCTCGTTTGGAAGATATGGACCTCAACAATCTTTACTTTCAACAAGATGGGGCCACTTGTCACACTGCCAGGGAAACTCTAAATTTACTGCAGGAGAAATTCCCTCGCCGTGTGATTTCTCGTAATGGTGACGTGGATTGGCCTGCAAGATCCTGCGACATAACACCGCTGGACTTTTTCCTTTGGGGTTTCCTTAAGTATCAAGTCTACACAAATAATCCACAGACAATTGATGAATTAAAAAATAACATTCGTGCGGTTATTGGCGAGATTAACTTGCATATGTGTGATAAAGTCATTGAAAATTTTAAAAAAAGAATCGCTGTGTGCAATAGAAGTCACGGTGGACATTTATCCGATATCTTGCTCCACATATAATTTTAGGGTTTCTATTTTATGTTTACGTTAATAAATCGTTGAATTTCTAAATACTACGCATGTTATTTAGAATTTAAATCGCCAAGTTCCTGTTGGGACACCTTATATAAATGAATTCTAAATTGTTTTATAGTCCTAAAATAATGCAAATGAGTTATTTAAGGTTTATGTATATGAATGAAATGATAAAATATCTGTTCAAAGATTTCTTAGAGAGAAATTGTTATAGAAAAAATAGAAATTTTACTTATTTTACTTATCGCCTCATAGGTATAGCAAATTTTGTCCTATCAGGTGGCGCCAGATAATCTAGTGACATCTGACGGACAAAGGAGAGTACACTGAAAATAGCGATTGCTAGACCTATCAGGCGATCCATCAAACTTTACTTCACTAGCCAAACTGATGACGTCTATGTGAGACAGAAACACGGGTCTTTGGCTGAAGAAAATGTTGAAAAATACGAGGTGTATGTCCATGTGTATAGATGCAGATGTGCGTAATACATGCCTTCTTCATATGTTCAGTTGTTTAAATTCCTTTTGTTGTTACTGCTTATGAATAAAACAATTTATGCTTCGTTATTGACAAAAGCATTAAATTCGAAATCATAATTAGAGTTTAGTATGTGATTTTCATAATATTAAAAAAATATTTTTATTATTTATTACTCAAAGTATGTTTGGATCTAATTTATAATTCGAATTTGCAACATTTAAATTTCAATTAAATTTCGTTAAGTCTCATTTGTGAAATTTAAAGTAGTCGCTTATCGTAGGGCAAAAATAATTATGCCAAAGTCTTAAAAGCCTTTATATTAATTTAACTTTCTCGTTCCTATCCAAATTTAATTGATTATAAGGCGATGTAAAAGTATATCGACATCAAACATATATATTTGAAAACCAGGTTTCCAGAAGAAAAACGGTATTATTTGTCTACATTTTAAAAACTATAAGCGTCTCCGAGGATATAGAAGATGGTAAAACCGAAACACATTCTAACGCGAACAACTTTACTGAATGGTCGTAAAATTATTTTCACATTTAAGGGTACAATTTGCATATAATTATTAGTTTTGAAGCATGTTTACGTTTTAGTCATCTTGTTTAGCATATATTATATTTTATATTTATTTAGTTTTCTTTTTGATTCGAGTTTCTAATCTTTAGTTTAATAAAATTAAAAAGGGTTCGATACTTTATATGAAGAACAAAGGTCAGTGTAAGTAACACGGCAAGTAATAATTTGAAGTCTGAAATAATTTAAACTGAACATTTCAAGCGTATATGGATCATTAGTTTCTATATTCTATATTCTATAATCCAGCTTTGTAACTGAATATTTATGCATGATATCTAGGTAAATGCATAGGAACAGTGTTCTACTAACGACTCTAAGATATCAGCACATTTAAATTTAGTAATCAAAGATTCATAAACTAGAGATCAAATTAAAGTTTATACAGTGTGGAGATAGACGTATTGTTTTGTAGGAACTAGACTTTCGCTGAACAAGCGTTCAATAACACACCTTTCTTTGAGACAAATATATAAGTAAAATCAAGAGATCTAAGAAACCTGCATTTTTAGCTTAGCGGCTGGAAGGTCTAGATCCCCTAAGCTAAGTGAAATACACGAGTGTGTTGATTTAAAGATTTATTAAAAATTTGTGAAAAACTTCATGCTATATGTGTATTTCCGACTATCCTCATTGCATAATGGTAATTTGATTTAGGTTAATCAATGAAATTTGTAATATTTTTAAATACATGATATCTAGGTAAATGCATAGGAACAGTGTTCTACTAACGCCCCTAAGATATCAGCGCATTTATGTTTGGTAATCAAATCTTTATAAACTAGGGATCAGATTAAAGTTTAAACTGTGTGGAGATAGACGTATTATTTTGTAGGAACGAGACTTTCGCTCAACAGGCGTTCAATAACACACCTTTCCTTGAGACAAATCTATCAGTAAAATCTAGAGATCTATAGAAGTCTGCATTTTTAACTTAGCGTCTGGAAGGTCTATATTCCCTAAGCTAAATGAAATACACGAGTGTGCTGATTTAAAGATTTGTTAAAAATCCGTAAAAGACTTCAACTTATATGTGAATTCCCGACTATCCTCATAAAATTAAGTAATGTTAATTTGATTTAGGTTAATCAATGAGATTTATAATATTTTTGAATTCATGATTTATAAATTTATTTAAAGATTAAACAATAAATGAATTTTTATTGAACATCTTGTTGTATTATTTCTTGAATTTACGCTTGATGCTAGGCCTAGTTACATAGAAACTAAAATTAAAACCCCGAGACTCGCAATTTCAAAGAGTCGAAAGAGAAATATGAGTGAGTGATAACTAGAGCTGAGGATGTTTGCGGTATAACCATGGTTATATCATGTAACCATAGTAATTTACTATGGTTACATGATATAACCATGGTTATACCGCAAACATCTTCAGCTCTAGTGATAACTTACATTTGGGTAGGCAAAAAACTCACAAATTTTGTATAATACAAGTATAAATAAATAAATAGTATTTTCAATAATATCTGTGAGATAGCGAAGTTGATCTTTTTTGTTAATGTGTTCTTCTCCAGCAGGGGCGTTTTGACGAAGCTGTAGAAAGATGAAATACGTAACCGCATCTCTGGAGAAGGATAAGTTTACAAAAATATTAATAATAAACTTCTATATTGTGTTCTTCACACCAGATTTTTAATATTTTATATTATTAAAAATAATTTTGTTTTATACAAAATTGGTGAGGTTTTTGCCTACTCAAGTGTTTCAATTTATTCTGCTATACATATTAAATTTTATATTCCAACATAATTGAGTTTAATTTGACAGAAATATGTACAGTACATTTTATTTAAATTTATATTACTACTATTAAAGTCATTCGATAATAATAGTTTATACAACGAGTCAATAATTACAGTTATTATTTCCGAGAGCTGAATTTACGAACCGAGCCGTAAAGCGGCGAGGGAGTAACTCAGCTCGAGGGAATAACAATCATTATTGCGAGTGAGCATATACTACTTTATCTACTACTAACTGAAAATAACTAAAAGAAAAACAAACATTATACTATAATATCGATATGGTGCTTGACGTTTTGACAGTTAGTAAAATGGCTGCGCTTGTTTGAGGATTACAAAAAAATTAAAATAATTTAACGATTTTATAATAGAAAATTAGTTTTTATTTATATAAATATTAAAATGCCTACAATTAGTTATATTTATTGGAATTAGAACTTTTAGTATGTTTGGTATTATTGTAATTTATATTGTTTATTTCTTCGTTTGCCACTGGGGTTGACTTCGAAACATTAGCATTAATTTCGTTAATGATTATTTCGGCTGTTGCCTGTTTATTTCTCAGAGATTGATCAATATAGCCTTCTGCAACTTGATTAGATTTGCACCCGCCGTGAAGCTTCAAACCTGTAATGTCACCTCCTCCATCAACATATGGCGTAGCAGATGATCTACGATAACAGTGGCCAGTGTAGTTTTCCGGATTTGATAATCTCAAATACTCTGCAATTGGTTTACCGAATACGGGAAATTTGTTTTTCCCTTAAGCTTAATTTCTGGAGGTGTACATAATATAAATTCATCGGCATCACTATCCATGATAAAATCGATAAAACTGACACTAACACACCAAATTCAAAAAACGCTGAATTTTATCGCATCGACAACACGTTTGACAATTAGAATATCGGGGTTTGTTTATCGTTACTATGGTAACGCTGGTAAGACTATGTTATATTTGCGAAACGCAGGGAATAATGAGACATAATGTTATCATTAGTCCCTGCATTACGCCAATAAGAACAGTCGCATTTTATGAGTCCCATTATTATCTAATAATCACTAATATAATATGGTAAAACGCATAAAGCAATCCACTTTTGTCATTAAAATCCAAGAAGTAATAGATGTAGTACATATATGTCAGCCTTGTGTCAACCTATAAAATTTACAAGTTACATTTATGTCTAAATTAGGTTATATTTATATCAAAATTGATAAAATTTTCTAAAGCCAAATTAAGTACATTCTCATTACAGAAAATAAGTAATAAATTAATGTGTTTGTTGACTATAGGTAAATAAAACGGCGGGCGTATTTTCCTCACCAAAAACCCTTTCCTAGCTGTAAAAGCAAGGGTGTACGATAATCTCACAGGTAATTTCCTCACCAAACGTTGAAGTATCGGTGTATTAGAGAAAGTTAGGTATTCCCGAATTTAATATTAATGACTATGGGTTCTGGGAATTAAAAGTGGTAGGTAGGTACGTAGTATGTATATATAGTTTCGAAACTGGAATTGAAGTGCCATTTTTAATTGTTGCTCGTGTTAGATTGAGTTTATCTATTCATTTAACTGTATTTTGTGAATATTATAACAAAATGACAACTTCTTTAATTAAAAGCAATCGTGGCAAAGATTTATTGGTTTTCGAAAATTTTACGTTTTATAAAACAAAAGTTTTAAAAAGTGAAGAAGTGTTTTGGAGATGTATCCAAACCAAATGTAGTGCTAAGGTGTTTACTATTGGATCTGATCTTACCGTATCCAGAAATGCTTCGTTTCATAACCATCAACCAAATGAAAAGAAACTGAATAGGAAAATTGTTTCAAACTCTTGTAAGCGGAAAGCAGTAGATGATATAAGTGAAAAACCGTCAAAAATTATACGCACAACACTTGCGAATAATTTGCCAGCCACAATTACGACGACTGATATTAGTTATATCAGAAAAAACATGTACAACTGTCGCCGAAAAGTGATGCCCGGTGGACTTCCTTCCAATATTCAAGAAGTTCAAGAGGTAGTACAGACGTCTGCGCCCCAAACCAGCAAAAACGAATGTTTTCTGTTTATATATTGTTTAAAAAGCAATATAATTGTATTTAGTTGTGAAACTAATATTCGCGTTTTAACCGAAATGGATATTCTGTACATGGACGGTACATTTTCTTATTGTACCAAATATTTTTTACAGTTCTTTACCATACACGGGTTAACTAATGGACATTATATTCCCTTATTGTATTGTTTACTGCCTAACAAAAACACTAAGACCTACATGGAACTTTTTTCTTTATTAAAATCCAACATATTTGAAGCATATAACATTGAATTTTATCCAAAAATTATTTATGTAGATTTTGAAAAAGCGATACACAACGGTATTATGCAAATCTGGCCTAACACTGAAATAATGGGCTGTAGATTTCACTTACACCAAGCGTGGTTTAGAAAAATTCAGTCACTTGATTTAACCTCAGAATTTAAAACTAATTCGGAAATAGGCAAGTGGCTGAAACATATATTTGGTCTTACTTATTTAAATCCAAAAGATGTAGAAGATTGTTTTGTTTTTTGAATTAATGGCATATAAGCCTCAGAATGCAAATTTAGACAAATTCGCCGATTATTTAGTTGAAACATATGTAGATAGTAATGCAATATTTCCCCCTTATTTCTGGGCGGAAGGAAAAGCTTCAATTTCTCATAGCACAAATGCATGCGAGTCTTTCCATTCACATTTCAATTCATCTTTCTACAACACACATCCTTCTATATATATCTTTATTGAAAAAATTAAAGAATTTCAGTTTGACACTTATGTAAAAATTCAAAGTCGGCATATTGTCAAGCGTATTAAAGATAGACAGGTTCAGCTTAAATTGAAAAATCTCCAACAATTGATACTTAAATATGAATTTCATCAAATAAGCAGAATAGATTTTGTAAAATGTGTTTCACATTACAATAAAATTTAAAAATTGTACATACATATATGACAACTTACTGTATATATTAACTCTGCTTTTACTTACAATAAACAATATTTAAATGTAAGATTTTGTAAAATGTGTTTCACATTACAATAAAATTTAAAAATTGTACATACATATATGACAACTTACTGTATATATTAACTCTGCTTTTACTTACAATAAACAATATTTAAATGTACCCAGCGTTTTATTTTGGTCCAGTTTCCTTTTATGTTACTTTTTGGTTATCAGGTTAAAATACAAATTGGTGAGGAAAATACCTGTAAGATTAAGAACGACCCTTAGTTCTGGTGAGGAAAATACCTTACGGATTATCTGACCCGAGCGGTTGGTGAGGAAATTACCTCCGCCCAAATAAAACTATATTTTTAAGTTTACTATTTTATTTAAGGAATTATAAAAATAAAAATTAAAGAGTACTTTTATTATTAAATTATTGCTTAATACCGAAGACTGAAAACAATGATTATAAATAAAACTGTGTATATTTGAAGAAATAATCTCTTTCAATATTCTGCATTATTTAAAATTGCTTCTTTAAGCTTACAACTAACTATAATTGCCGATAAATTACATAATCAAAGTATACTTGCAGCAATATATTGTTGCAAATATTATTGCTTAGAGATTTTACTTCGAACTATTTGTCTGTATAATAAATGAAACATGTCTTTCGTATTTCAAGTTATAAACATGCAATTTTTGCTGCATAATTTTACATATGGTATATTTCCCTGTGAGGTAAGACCATGCTTTTAAGAAAGTTGGGTTTTTGATTACAATTTAATTACATAAATATAAACAAATAAAAAAAAATGAATGTCTGCTTTTATATTATAGCAGAATTTACATAAATTCCAGATAAGTATTAGTACTATCTTCAGATTCGAAATTTTGATTAACTTTTATAATAAATGGCATTACTTCTTCTCTATCAAGCAGCAATTCTCGGTCCCACCATTTTTTTATTTTGTTATTAGTGTGTCGAACAGTATTTGCCCATGTTTCAGGTGTGATCGTTTCTAAGGCTTTATTTCACATTTTAATAGCATTCTTTGCTCCAAAACCCTCTTCTCCAATATGCTGTAATACTGTAATATGATATCGTTATCCCTCAGATTTGTTCTATTGGGTTAAATATACAGTGATGTGGCGGCAATTGTAGAACTGTATGTCCATATCTTTCTGCTAACATGTCCGCGATATATTTTTTCTGGCTTATTACTAAAACGTAAAAATGGTATGGGTAACTAAAATATACATTTCTAAGTGCATACCACTTGACTAAATTTAATAATTCGAAATTTAATGTATCGACCTTTAATGAATTATCCGCTGATGGTATCTTATGACTATGTAGCAACTCTCTTATTTGACTTTTGTTCCAAGAATTATTGCGACATTTATCATATAGAACACTATGACAACTGGCATTATTAATGATAATTATAGATGACTTTTCTAGTTTCCAAAGCAGTTGCTCTTCAAACCATTTCATAAAATTGTCCCTATCCATTTCTTCATGATAATCAGTATTACTAGTATTACTAGTATTTGAAGAAAATACTAATGAGGCACCTTCAATAAAACCATTACATGTACCTGCAATAATTAGAAAAGGCCTAAAAGAAAAGCAGAATTTGTATTTTTAAAAAGTTATTTCTATTTAATGCAGAGCTGCTATTTCTTCCGTCAACCTTCAATTTTCAAACACTTTTGTGACTATCATCTTCCCGCGAACTTATTACGCTCCCATTTTCAAATACTCAAGTCTCATCCAAATATACACACTTGATTGATTTATCAGATTGTAAATTGTTCATAAACTTTCTTAGAAAATTTGTTCGAGCAAGGGCAACATGTGTTTGTTCCATTAATCCCCTCCGTGGACAATCTTTCCCATATTTAAAACCAATATCTGCTTGTACTGTACCAAGAGAATCAACAGAAGCCTCAAAGATATGACGTTTCCTTAGTACTGATAATAACGATGCTCTTGGAAAATGTTGCTCTAAAATTACATTGATATCATTATATTAGTCACTTTAAGGTGTTAGTAGCATACTGTTTTTATATAGATCGTATATAGCATCACGTATTGTTGCTTTTATTGCTGGAGTGACAGCAGGTACAGGATTTTCCCTGTTACATTTTTTTTAGGGCTTCGAAGAGGCTCATTTTGTATCATTGTTTTTGAAATATTAATGATAGATTCAACGCATACACTTAATCCTTCTGCAACTCTCTAAAATGACAATAACGTTCTTCTTCTTCTTCTTCTTATGTTTTGGGTTGGACGCCAGCACGTCCAGGCACTTCAGCACACTGCTCTTTGTACTATCCCCAATAGATCTCTCAGTTCCACTCTTGTGTCCTCGATGAAAGCCACTATCCTCTTCAGGGGAAGTTTGAATACACTCGAAGGATCCAATAGATCTCTTCCGAAATATTTCTGTCTGAGTTCCTTCAGTTCCTGACACGTGCATATTACATGAAGCTTTTCCTCCTGTCTTTCACATCTTCTACACCAGGGCTCGCTAACCAAGCCCATGCTGTACAAATGCTTTCTTAAAGGACAATGTCCGGTTATTAACCCGGTAATTATTTTAATTTCTTTTTTGTTACTACGAATTAGGTTGGCTGAAAACTTTCCGTCCAGCTCCCTTAGTAGTGTTTTGGTATGGACTTGACCTTCCGCTAACCTCCATTTGTTTTTAAGCCATAACCAGATCTCCCTTTTAGCGGAATCCTTAGTGATTCCACATACAGGTTCTGGTCCTTAAAGTTCCTATTAGTACCTTCTTTGGCCAGTTTGTCGGCTATCTCATTGCCTTTAATTCCCTCATGTCCTTGCACCCATATCAGCGACACTGTATTGTCTTGTGCCAGTTTATTGAGGATCTGTTTACAATATTTCACCAGCTTAGACCTAGTAGATGGGTTCGT
The DNA here is from genome assembly GCA_935421215.2 of Melolontha melolontha. Classification (NCBI taxonomy): domain Eukaryota; kingdom Metazoa; phylum Arthropoda; class Insecta; order Coleoptera; family Scarabaeidae; genus Melolontha; species Melolontha melolontha. Next base: position 7,122,192 of record OW285240.1, on the reverse strand, counting down.
AATGGCTTTAATAGCCACCTGACTATCAGTCATTATGCTAATTTTTTTATTTGCGTAGCCGGCTTCACGAATTTCTTCGGCGCAGGCTGCGACTGCAAACAATTCGGCCTGGAAGACCGTAGTATGTTTCCCCAGACATATCGATGGCTTCCTTCCAGGGCACGTTCCGCATATGCCTGCACCTGTCCCCTGACTAGATTGTGATCCATCAGTGTACCAGGTGCCGGCACCACAATCGATCGAGTGACTTTTTGCCTGTTCCCTGGTCGGTATAAATATGTTGAACTTAGCTGTAAACATAATTTCAGGTGCCATACTGTCCGCCGGCATTTGAAATATCGGCTCTTCCAGTATAGTTCCTGTGATATCTGTATGGCTCCCTAGGACACCATACGTCGTTGGCCTTCAGCCTCAGTATCGCAGCCATTGCCTCCACCTTTACAAATAGTTCGATCTCTTAAAGATCTAATAATACAAGACGTCGAGGTATTATCGAAAGCTCCCTCTATGTCTGAGAAGACTACAAGTGCAATTTCCTTGTAGTGTACGCTCCTTTCAAGCCCTCTCACCAGGCTATGCAGGGCACCCTCACCTGATTTTACCATCTGGTATGCCCATTGCAGTGGTTGTAAAGGGGATCTATCCAGAGCCCCTTCTTTAATATTTAAATATATCATTTTTTCCATAGTCTTCAACATAAAAGAGGTAAGACTAATTGGTCTAAATGATTTAGGGTGGGTATATGTTCCTTTTCCGGGCTTCGGAATAAACACTACCCTAGTTTCTATCCATGCCCTAGGGATATAACCCATAGTATAGCTAGACCTGAATATCTCCAATAGAGGACCCATAATTTCCCCAATTCCCTCTTGAAGCAGCTTTGGAAACACTCCGTCTAGTCCTGCGAATTTATATGGTTCAAACGATCCTATCGCCCATCTAATTAAATGGGGCTTGAAGATCTCGTTTGATATCTCCCAATCAATCCTAGTTTCCCTCCAAGAGGTGACAACTTGATTTGTATCACAATCATCCATACACCGCGAACCTGGAAAGTGTACCCCCAGAAGATACTCTAAAGTTTCTTCCACGGTACTGGTACACCTCCCGTCCGATTTTTGTATAGATCTAATTGCGTTGGAAGGATCTTTTTTTTAAATACTGTTAATTCTGGCCATGTCAGGAGCACCTTCGATGTCCTCACAGAATTTTCTCCAGACCTTTCTTTTGCTCTCTTTGATTTTATCATTGTATTTATTGAGGAGCAACAATTCAACAGCCAACTCCAGCTCTTCCACATTCCCTATTCTAATAGGGATATTTCGGGTTGCAGCTAACAGGTCTTCCTTGTAAGAGGCCCAGTCTGTTCTCTTGGGATCGCCGTATAGTCTGGGTTCCGTTAAATCTGTTCATAATTCATAGCGGATATACGCATGATCAGAGACCGACGGCTCGTCGGATACATGCCACCCCCTTACAATATCCCGTATTCCCAACGTGCATAAGGTGACATCTATAACTGATTCCCCCCTTGATGTCTTAAATGTCGGTTTGTCACCTTGATTCAGACAGTCAAGTTCAGTACCACAGAGATAGCTAAAGAGAGACTTACCCCTATAATTGTTATCCTTGCTGCCCCAAGTCTTATGATGAGCATTGGTATCTGCGCCGATAATCAATTTCAGATTGTTTTGACTGGTATATGCCACCAAGGCCTCAATATCAGGCCCTGGTAGCTCTGCAGAGTCAATGGTTAGGTATAGAGACGCAATTATCGTCTCCAATATCCCCCCATCGACACTCAGTCTGATCCTGGCTGCCGTCATGTCCCCACTGCATAACTCCATGATAGGCATCACGTCCAGGTCGTCTCTGAAACAGATACAAGTTCTAATTTTAGTGTCTGGGGCACCAACCAACAGCTCCCTTCCCCTAATATGTAATCCTCCCACCTTACCTCTACTTATCCATGGCTCTTGGATGAGGAGGATATCGATATCTTCAGCCAGCGTCCTTTGACAACGTGCCGCTGTGGCCGTTTTATTATGTTGAAGATTTGTTTGGAGAATCATTTTGACCCTTAGAGGCTGATGCCTGAGGTTCTCCTAGAGTACCCTCATCCTGCATCACCGGTTTCTGGTCTTTTTTTGTTTCGATGGTTACAAAGCTAGCCCTCTGAAAGCGGTAGTAAGGTCTCCAATCAGTCCTCACCAACGTTTCCTCAGACTCCTTGTCAATCCGAAGGCCCACATGTAGGCCCTTTTCGGAAGACCTGGAACTGAGGGTAATCCATCGGTCGACTTTATGCCCTGGATTTTGCATCTCGAGTCTTTTCAAGCCCACAGTCAGATCCTCTTTTTTAGTCTCTGGCAGAAACGCTAAAACTCGTTGCTGTTTTGGCAGCTCCTCGCTCTTCACGAGTTTCCAAACAGTTTTCTTTTCCAAGTAAATCTCTCGTGGTGTTGTACGAATTTTCATCTGCACAGATGACTCCATAGTAGCCGTCCATAAGACGCGAGGATTCAAACCTCGGTGCCTTCTACGCCCTATCTATGACCATCAACAGGGTCTCTTGTATAGCTCCTACGTTTCCCTCAGTCACTAAGCTGACCGGAGGTATTGCAGCCTTAATACCTTTAAGAGCTGCTTTGTAAGTCACGCCCGAAGCAGAAAACTTCGTGCGCTTAGTTACTTTATCCTCAGGAGTTGTCCCTGTTGGCTTAGGTTCTCCCTGAGGTTCTTTTTGGGAAAGAGGGAGCCTTATTTTGCTCATTTCGACCCCCTATTTCCTCATCTTCTTTAACTTCTTTCTTTGTGGCCCGGAAAGATGTTTGCTCTCTCTGGGTGCAGCCTCTATCTTCGCAACGTTCTCAGTGTCAGTCCGTTGCCTTTCAGTTTTGTTTTTTGAAGTCTCATCAGTCTCCATTGCCAAGGGAGTCTCTATAGACTCCTTAGGTTTTCGATTTTCTTCAGACTCCATGTTTTAAGTTTTCGTTTTTTATTCTGTGTTTCTTTTTATTCCCACGAGTATGGAAGAAGTATGGAGTCAATGCCCGCAGAGCTGCCATTACGGGCACAAGGCGTAAATACAAGGGAGTGACACCTAGTGCCTCCAGGCGAACGTTTGAGACCACATATACCCCAGTGGCCATTCAGCTCTAAGCACGTTGCCTTACACCGTAGCTTGGGAGAGCTGGTCCGCGGTGGCAGCTTTCGCTAAGGATTAGAAGCTTTTTAGACCTATCCATCCTGCTTATGACTGTCACTAATCAGGTTCCCCAAGAGAGACCTGACCGTCCCCTTATCCGCCACCTAGGGACGCGCCTGGTGGGTAGCTCAACCACCGCGGAAGAAGTCCGCGAACAGGGACAATAACAGGGTCAATAACGTTATTTGATGCAATTACTACAAAATGTACATACCTCATGTACACTTATCAACGTTAATAGTGGTCCACCATTGTCCCATTCACGGTTAAAGTATGATCAAAGAGCTAATTAGCTCCTTTGATTGTCTGCTGCAGATTAGGCATCGCTAGTTCTAAAAATAACTGGTACTGAAAATACTACTGTAATAAAATAGTAGTAACAAAGATAACGACAACACAACAATAACAACCGTCAACCTGCTGTCAACTAATTCGAATTCGACAGTATCATGTAAATGTTTTTTCATTCTGACCAATATCTAATGTTAATATTCTTAATAAAATTAGTTGAAATGACGCCAAAATTAGAATTTTTAATAAATATTAATCATCTAAAAAAATCCTACAATTACTGGTACATATATATACTATATTTCAGATTAATAAAATTATAAATTTAGTACTATATAAGGCTATTATTTTCCTTTTTATGAGACTGGTAATGCAGACGTCATTGTTTTTGGTTGATGACGAAGGCGGATTGCTTCGTGCGTTTTACCAAGCTACTTTATTGTTTAATCGTGGATAAAATATTTTATAAACAAAACAGGAGGAACAAATTTACCTTCACATATGATTACAAGAGCTACTTAATATCGACGCTATTCTGTTAATTACGTTCGAAATTAAAATAAATTGTAAAATAAGAAGTGTTTTAATGTACAATTCTAAATGAACTTCGTTGTATGCACACTTGTGTGAGCAGCTGTGTATGTGTCTATTGAACTTCTTTGAAAAAAGAAGCGGAGAAGACAACAATAAGAAGTGGAGATAATCCTTAGCGATGTTTGGATGTCAAGGATTCAGAATGCAGTTTCCATGGTTACAGCGGCGACCCAACGTACTCGTTGATTCTGTGGAATCACTTTACCTCTTTGGGGAAACCAATGCGCGCCTCCTTTTCCCATAGTGGCATAATTCGTTGTAAATCTTTAAGTAACTGTGTATAAAATTGCGCTCTTGCATTTCTTTTTTTTTTGCTTTTATAATATAAATACTCCTACTGTTTAAAAGTATATATTTTCATTTAAGTTGACGAAGCAAATCGGTAAATATTAAATTAAAATATGATATGTGAAAAAGATATACAGGCTTAGTATAAAGTCTCGGAACGGTCACATAACCTTGTTTTTTCAGAAGTAATTTAATATTGATATACAGGTGTCCACAGATTCTTTCTCAACATGGGGATCTCGCTTATTATGAGAGATAGAGATTTGGTTAAATGGGATCAAATATTTCGGTGGCAAAGCTGTACCAAACCCTATACATTAGCTTTGAATATTTAATGTACAGCGGGTGCTATTGCAAAAAAAAAGTGAATTTGTGTTTTTTCGATTTTCTTTAATCATTCTTTTATTTTTAAAGTAATACAAATTTAATTTTCACTTCCTTAAGGCACTTTTGTAATAGGAATCTGGTGGTGTATTTAGATTTTTAAATTATGCTATAGTAGTTGAGCTACAATGGTCAACCTTCATTTTGCTTATCGACTCATAGTTGCCTATGACATCATGGAAATGAATTTTTCTCTCCCTTTTCAAAAATGTATAATTTGTTATACCTGATAGCAAAAATAATTTCAAAAATTAATAAAAAAACAACATATTGTTACACTAGCAGGTTATAGCGGTTATGACATTTGACAATAGAAGGTTTTGCAAACAAAAATATAGGCCGCTCAAAAAATACATTGATATTATTTAAAACAAAATTATAATAAGAAATGATAAAAGAATGTTCAAACAGTTGACCATAATTTTCAAAACCTAATAGGATCTATGAATAGTAGATTTAACGGATTTTTACATGGTTCCACATATTTGCCCATCACTGTATGTTTGATGAATATATCATTTTAACTACAGTGAGAAAAGCATGTAACATACGAGAAATATTATAAAATTAAATGCAAATCAATATTTCGACCAGGTTGAGTTAAAACGTGACTAAAATTACGAAAATGTGACGAATTTACAAATACCTTATATTCACTTCCATATTTCCGCATACTTAACATATGTATCAGTATATATCAGTATATAGTACTTTGTTACTCGTTGATTTTCTTGAAATTCTGAAATTACGAAATGGTGACGTTTCTCGCACGAAGACACGTGACAAGGCAGTACTCCGGCTTTAACTTACCTGCTTATTGTTCGGTTCTCACGTTCGCGTTTGTTGTTTCTTTCAATTTACCGCTTGGTAAACACAAAATATCCGGCCATTATGTATCAATAAGACAATCCTATGGCTGTCCATTGAATCACCGGCTGGTTAAACATGTGACAAGTTTTTTGCGACAACGAACATCGGAATGAACAGCCTTATTCACATCAATGGCATCATTCATTTAATTACACAATAATTATTTCTAGTATTTTTCATTCATTGTTTAAGTTATAGAATCACTTTAGAAACGTAATAACTTTAACAAACCTGTTCCGCGAATTACGGTAATATAACGTGAAACTGTACGAAAGTAATAAATTGGATAAACAAAGAAAAATTAAATTGTTAGGGCGTGGATAACGTATACTGAATGTATATATGGCAATCGCTCTATGAAATTTTGTAAATGAAACTCGCATATTTTAGATAGATTCGGTTTTTTTTCATTATTATTTACAAAACTTTATAAGTTAGTGAATATTTTGAATCGAAATAGCCTTTACTTGATGGAAATTCATAATTAATTAAATAGAAAGAAATAGCAAAATCACTTAAATTCCACTTTATTGAGGTAAAATCCGATTACAATTGTTTCGACACACCCTTTCTTCCTCAGATGGAGTTATTTTGCAATCCTTGCAATACAACTCCAACAAAGTTTGCCATACTACTCATATAGCCTCTCATGAAAGTAAAAGGGAATAAATAAGGCAATATTTTTCTAAAAAAAGTATTAATATAATAAACATATATTTATATGGCTCCTCTATTCTATTTGATGCAATTAGCATTTAGAACATGTTATTGTTTGTACAGTTGTTTGGTGCTCGGCACAAACAAATTTTTACACAAATGACATATTTTCAATTTTCGCGATCTTTATTACGTGGACATAAAACACATCGACCCAAAGATTTCAGTTGATCTTGTGTGTTGCTAATTTGTGCCTGGTGAGGGAACCAATTCGTACATGGCGTCCACAACATATTTGTGGAATCTTCTTGGATTTTCCAGTCTTCTAGCCACATATGATCTTATAAGTTCTTGTTTTAAAGAAAGAACAAACTGCTTTCGTCTTTGAGAAGCAGCATGAGATGAAACAGATTTTTAGTTTGTTATATTTTAAAAATGATCCTTACACCGTTTGGGCATTTTTAATAATTTATTTAAATTATTGCTAGTTCTAAGTCATCATAGGCTATTTCAAACTCTAATATCTTCAAGTAACGTTTCTATGTTAAAATATCTTGGATATCACTATAACCGTTTCCCCGGAGTCGTTTATTTAATGTGTTTAGTTTTATTCCGTAGCATTGGATCTACTCATGGGCAAGTTAGACATCTTAACATATTATGCGAGTCACCGTTCGTACATTTGAATTTATATTTCATTGTTGTTCCTTTTGGGCAATTTTAGGTAAACAGGACATCGTTATATTTTTTGTATTAGAATTCTGTAAACATATTAGGATGGTTTAACTTATCGTATAACCATTTTTCAATTAATTTAAGTCTTTACATTTTTTGCTTGTTTGGTGAGCCATCTAGGCAAGACTCTCCTAATCTATTTGCTCTAGATCGCTGTAACGTTTGGTATAATTTTAATCATTGCTAAACCCTTAATTAATCAAAATTAATTAATGAATTTTTGGTTGTGGCTTCCTCATTTACTTTTTAATCATGTCATGATATCCGAGTAATTATGAATCTTTTCTTTCAATATCCCGTATGGGGGGTAGTACCTTTTTTGTTAACAATGACGTATCCGTGTATTCTGCTTAAATTAAAGGACAATTCTTGGCGCTCTCTTCTTATTAGTCCCGCTTTGAAGTAAGTCGACGAGTGTAAAACTGGGAAGTCAATTTGAGTTGATACAGTGTTATCTGTTCTGCTGAAGGCAGGATTCGACAAATTGGTTCGCTTCATATAAGTTCACTAGTAGTAGTTCAATTTTAGTCGAGGGTATTGTTCCCCGAATTTGAAGAGTTTTATACCCACGTGTTTGCTGCAGGTGAGTTCTGAGATAAGGGGACGGCTGTAATTATATCACGGCATTGTTTTCCATTTTGTTATATTACTGTGGAATCTTCCACTTATTCTTTTTCTTTTTCTCATTTATTTAGGGCTGCTAGTATCTGCTAATAACGGCAATACAGGCGGAATTGCGTTAGACTGATTATGCTGTAAGTTCCGTAGGTGTAATCTACTAATTAGACGAGAGATTAATTCATCAGCAGTCAGCTAATCACCCGGACACAGGAAATCAGCGTAATCGGATCTTTCACTCAAGGTAGTGTGTAGAGAGTAACGTTTTTTTGTGACAGAGTCCCGGAAAACAATATTAATTGTGATTTTGAAGGAACGCATAGCGTTCTAAAACGTGGTGTTCTACTCACCATTTATTTTTTTTTCTCTTGCCTCATTATAAAATTTAACTAAGTCCAATTTCATACATTAATCGTGTAATCAGTTTTCTATTTCAAATTTTAGTAGTATGTTTTTTTTTAATAGTATCAATCTCGCATATCAGATTGTTTAAAGTAAAAAAAAATGAGTAAATTAAATTAGTACTTCCTTTTTTTTTGGAATCAGTAACGGAGTCCGATGTAATTTTAATATCTAAATTTTGTTTAAATAAATATTTTTTCCGTTTATTTGGTAATCATTCCCAACTATAGAATAAAATTCAAGTTAATTTATTTATATATCTTAAACACATTTTTGCATATACAGGCTGAACCTGTTTTGATTACTATCTGATTGGAGTATCCAATTATATGAATACATTGACAATTAATTATTTATTGAACTATTAATTTCTATTTGTGTGTACCACCTAAGTACGTATTGCATATACTGTGTGTATCGAACCTGTGTAAGGTTGATTAAAGTTTTAATGAATTACCGATGCAATACCATATAGTTTTAGGCACGATAATTAATTTTGATCAATGGTATTCCAACTGTGGAATAGTATTTTTTTTTTGTTCCATACATATACCCCTCTGGTATAGCATTTTTTTTGTGTTTTCAACCTTAAGCACTCATTGTACAATTTTAGTAAGAGGTGCTTTTTATAAGCCAATTTTTGTTTTATTTTAGTAATTGTTAATTGAATATATACAGGGTGAATCTGGAATTCATTCATATAGTACGTTACTTGTACCTGTCATTAGTAAGTTATCACAATCTGAAATTGCAATAGCATATTATATTGTTTTGTTTGTTGTTCTAACCTGTTAATGAAGTTTCTTAATCAATAAATCTAGTTGTTATTGTTATGAACTCTGGGTTTTTTTTTTATTGACAACTTATTAAGTATTATTAAATTTATCCGCTTACTACCACTTACTACTTGGGTAAAGGAAAACATGGTGGCGCCTTCTTAATGTAGAACCTCCGCTCAACTCGCCTCTATAACTGAGTTAGCCCTTTAGCCATAAGATCTCCGGGGCAACCATAAAGTTGAAGGTAAGTTGGGTAGATTTAGGATAAGGTAATATTCGTCGGCGCACGTCTAGTGCTCGTGGGGGCACATAGCAGAAATTGGCGCCCAACGTGGGGCCTGTCTGATGGCTGGACGAATACTCAGTCTGGTATAATCCTCCAGGTCGTAAGAGGTGACTAAAAGGAGTCGTGGTTAGTTTTCCCGTTTTTTTTTTTTTAGATAATTTTGGGAATTAATTTTTTTATGATTTTCGTTCAAGTTCATTTGAAATAGATTTTTGATTAATTGTTAACATCTTAGTAGATTTTTTTACAGTTTTGATATAGAACACTTGGATCTGTTCTTGCATATATCAGTTTTATGAAACATTTAGCTGAGTTTTTGGGTATTTAGTTTAGTTATAATTCCATTTGATTATGATTAACTTTCAGAGAGTTTTTTTTAACATAAATGCTTTTCATTGCTGTTTGCATTTTGTTTGTTAATTTCAGCATTTTCGGATGCGTAAGGTGGCGTTCTATTGACTTTCTTTTAGTTGTTTCAATTGTTTCAGTCCCTCCTTTTGCGTTTCGAACAGAAGGGCGCTTGTTTAAATGTCACCTGTGTGTGGACATCGGATTGGTTCCGGATTATCAACTGCTTCTGGTTGTAAAGGAGAGTTATGTCAACAGTTGGCTTTAGTTGAGCTCTTCACTGGCGTTGTCGGATTTAAAGGCATTTATCGAATCGTTCGAATTGAGATTGCTGTTCTGTGAATTCTTCTATTAGGAGTAAAGGAATTACTAGCTGGTTTATTTTCATCAACCACGTACTTTTTTTTTATATCGCTCACTTATATATATATATATATAAGTGTTTAGATAATTTCTTAGCCGTTCATTATATTATATTACATTATATATATATATATATATATATATATATATATATACTCGTATATATGAAAAATTTTTTTGTGAAAAACTTATCTGCGCGGAATGTGCATATATCGATATTTCACTGTTTTTTACAGATCATCAGTGCACCTTACCGAAGACAGACATGATATTCACTTCTATACTACGTGTATATATACGAACTGTAATGAACTTCATGTGTATGAGAATTAATAATTATTAAATCTCATTTTACATGCGATTGTCGCTATAATTTGTTGCATTTAATTCTACAATTCGGCAAATCACTTTTTCCCTAGATTGTAGACGCAACAGTGAAATATCGATATATGCACATTCCGCGCAGATAAGTTTTTCACAAAATTTTTCATTTGTACTGACAACTTGTACAGTTGATGTCGCGGCTTGTTGCGTCTACAATCTAGGGCAAAAGTGATTTGCCGAATTGTAGAATTAAATGCAACAAATTATAGCGACAATCGCATGTAAAATGAGATTTAATAATTATTAATTCTCATACACATGAAGTTCATATATATATAAGGTAAACTTAATAAGTCGGCGATTAAAGGTCTGGTTCATTACTTCATAGTATATATATTTAAAACAACCCTACATGTTTCGGCAATGATGCCTTTGTCAAGGGAATAAAAAATATAAATGACAGAATATAAAATATATTTTATATTCTGTCATTCATATTTTTTATTCCCTTGACAAAGGCATCATTGCCGAAACATGTAGGGTTGTTTTAAATATATGTACTATGAAGTAATGAACCAGACCTTTAATCGCCGACTTATTAAGTTTACCTTATCATACCAAGGTCACGAAAATATTATATTTATATATATATATATATATATATATATATATATATATATATATATATATATATAAGATCTCCGGGGCAACCATAATGTTGAAGGTAAGTTGGGTAGATTTAGGATAGGGTAATATTCGTCGGCGCAAGTCTAGTGCTCGTGGGGGCACATAGAAGTTGTCCATATGACGCTAGAATTGATATAGGTCATATCTATTACGTTTTGAAATAAAACAAAAGGCCACTGTTAGAAGCTATTTTACAGTTGTACTTGTTGACCATTTTGTCTATTATATCAACGGCGTATTCCACTTGGAACATGGATGCTGGAGGAGGGTAGAGTTATACCCCATGCATAATTTTATTCAATTTTGGGAACACAGTGCATAAAATTACGACGTAATGCGCATATAATGTTGGTACACATTACAAATAAAGATAATTCAGTTGGATTAGCCGAAATTACAACCCTTATCCACAAAAACAGGAAAAAATAGTAAGTTAGACTCATTGATTTTTAATCCCCTGAGCTGTTTTTCTCCATGTATTACATGTGCTTTGTTCTATTTTCATTAATTATTAATCCTTTTTCTTTAGCTTTCTTTTCTATTTTACAAATGCTTGTTCATTTCAGCTATACATGCTATATTATCGGCATATATTATCTGCATATTAACACCTGCATATGTTTGGTTTCAATAGTTCTGCTATGTTTCAACTCTCTGATTACTCTAGTCAAGGACGTTATGCACAGCAGCACCGACAGTGTATCTCCTTATCGCATCCCACTGCTAACTTTAAAGCTACCAGTATTGATTTGACCGATACGAGCTGTTGCTTTTGAGTTATCCATTGTTATTCTAATTAACATAGTTATTTTCTTTGAAGTCTCTATCTCTTTCAGGTCAATGATGTTGGGTTTTCTTAGGCTTTCAAAAACTTGTTTAGTCAATAAACAGTATATAGATTTCTTAGCGATTCTCGCAGATGTGTTTCATTATGTGTATCGGATCCATTTTGTATATACAGTAATTTGTAATTTTGTAATGATCTCACAACCCAATACGGTAGCTGATAGTTTAGTAATTTAACAATTATATCTGGGGTCTTTTATATATAAGTTCAGGTGAAAATTATTGAGGTAACGAGTTTCTAACAGAAATACGTATATATATTAATAAAATAAATAAACAAAACATAATACACAAACCGTTACTCTAAATAATAAAATTTCATACTGTGTATATTAGAATTAGGTTAACCTGCTACTAGATGTCGCTAAGAAACAATTATAACTGTAAATAGTATTAAATGTATATAAGCAATTTAAATGTATTTATTTTACTTTAAATTATAAATATATTTTTAATACTTCACGAAGCAAATTTTTAATTTAGACATCTAAATAAAAAACCTGTGTATTTTCTACTAGAAATGGAAACAGAATATTCTTGACATATTGATTAATAACGATTCAGCTAACCTTAATACTTTTCTTATCTTGAATTTCAAGTAAATGTTTTATAACTTTGGCTTAATTGATTTTTATAATTATTAAAGTTTTTAGTACAATTGCTTTCTAACAAGATTTTTTAAACTCAATTCAAAAAGTAACACTTTAATTACCCTGGTTACAAGTTTACAACTTACTGTATTAAGGAAAAATAAAGTGTCTAAAATTTTGTAAAGCAAAATATCTTAAAGAAACTCCTTTTTTCAATTTAAAACCAATATTAAAAATTAAGTCTATGCCCCGGAATATAATATATATATATATATAATTATAAATGAAATATGTATTCAAACATGATAAGTCTTATATACTAATCGGACTGTCGAGTATTTAATAATTTCTACTAAAAAATATTTAAAATGTTATATACTAGTTACAAATTTATAAACGCTTAATTTTAAAACAAAACTTTACTTTATATATCTGTTAAATTCAATATTCTGATTTCGGTAACTTCTATATTATTCATTTTCAAGTATAAATACCGCATGTGTCAAATATCATTAGGCATAGGGAATACGTATGAGTACATACGATATATATGTATATGGAAAAGTCGATCCAATGCCGGCGAAGACCGCGACGGCCGGCAACGATTGTCTCCGATTGTTTCGCAAATACAAGTTAGCAGTAATCATTTGACCATCAACATAGGTACTTGTAATGCGTTTTAAAATAACATTTAGGAATTGCAAGGGATTTGCTTTTCTTATTTCTTTCAGTAGATGCAGGAAATTTTTAAGCTGCGGTGCGTCGCATAAACAAAAGCGTAATTCTAATAAAATTAAAGAATAATCCTCATAAAATAAATAAAAAAGGATTCTAAAAATTATAATAATTATACAAGAGGTTCAAAAATTCCTCCTTGCACAGCAATGCATTGTCCTAGGCGGTCGAAGAAATTAGCTCTTACATTTGCTAACATGTCGGAAGTTAATGAATTCGCAGCCTCAGTTATTTTTTCTCTCAAGGCAACTAGATTATCTGCTCTACCAGCTTCATGAGTATAAACAATATTTTTTAGATGTCCCCACAAAAGGAAATCATTTGGAGATAGATCCTATTCCAGTAATAAGTCGGTCAGGAAAAGTATTTCCTAGAAATTCCTTTACCCTCAATGCATTATGTGCTGGACAGCCATCATGTTGAAACCAAACGATTTTCTGATTTATTCCAATGTTTTGAATGTCGGGAAGTATTTGATTTTTCAGTAATTCGAGATACTTGTCGACATTTAATATACCCTCAATAAAATAGGGGCCTATAGAATGGTCACCTAAAATACCTGCCCAAACGTTTAGTTTTTGAGGATACTGAGTGCGATTTGCAAAATGCCGGTGTTGACTTTCTGAAGCCCAATATCGAAGAACAGAGGCATTGTGCTTTCCGTGTAATGGAAAAGTTGATTCATCGGTGAAGAGAATATTTTTAACGAAATTTTCATCTCGATGTATCTTCTCCATAACGTCTTGACAAAACTCCATTCTCCGGAAATTGCCTAGGGAAATATTTCTTGAGTTTTCGAATATTTGAAACATTTTAAACCATTACGTTTCCAAATACGTGAAATAGTTGTGTTACTTGTCCCCAATTCCTCGGCAGCACTTCCAGTAGATCTCGTGTTATCAATTTCCACAATACTACAAATTAATACATCCCGCCGTTCTCCTTCCTCAATTCTTTGTGGTGATACCTCTCTTGGTTTGCATTTCGTACAGTTATTGAGACAGAAACAAGTTTCAAATTTATTTTTAATATTATAAATTGTTTGTCTGCAAGGTACAGAACGGTCTGCAAAAGTCAGCGCAAACAAATTCATGCACTCCAATGCAGACTTGCCAGCATATAACCATTTTACTAACGGAAGCGTTTCAGTGGGTATATAAAGAGCCATTATACATTAATTTTATTGTACTCTTTCAAACTGTAACGGCCGCAGTTAGACTGAATGCAAAATTTCCTGTCAATCGGTATCGGAGACAATCGTCAGTCGTCGCGGTTTTCGCTGACATTGGACTAGCTTTCTCATGTACGTATACATTGCATGTACTCATGCGGTGATTCTCTATGCCTAATGATATTTAACACATACGGTATAGCATCATAATTTCAAACAACTATAAATATATATACAGGGTGCCCCAGCAGGAACCTGCAAAATTTTGGGACAATAAATTAGGGACTATTTCAAGACAAAAATGCTGATAAACAATATTTTTATTTTCAACCGTTTCAGAGATACAGTATAATTGAGTTATGTGGTGCGCACATGATTTACCTTACGGTGTGTGCATTAAGTGCTCGAAAATTCCGCCCCATACGTTAATAGATTTGATGACTCTTTCCATTAAATTACGGGTATTGTTATGGAGTGAAGCTTACCATTTTCTGATATGCGTAGCAGCGAGAAAAATGTTAGCATTCAATTCGTTTCGAGTAAGTGGCTTCCGTCGATAAACATCTGATTTCATCCATCCCCATAACGAATAGTCCATTGGTGCCAAATCTGGAGTTCGTGGTGACCAACGAATTGGACGACTTCGACCGATCCATAAAGAATTCGCGTTATTACACGAGCATTATGCGGTGGTGCTCCGACATGTTGAAAGTACATTTGGTGTCGGACCGCCAACGGAACGTCCTCCAAAAGACCTGGTAATTTATGTTACAGAAAGTGTCGGTATCGTGCGCCTGTCAGAAGCTCGTCAATGATAACAGGAGTAATCAATATGTTGTCGATGATACCGCACCACACGTTAACTGCAAACTGTTGGAAATGGTATTCAATGGTTTCATGATGGTTTTCTTCAGACATGAGTGTTGTGGGTGTTAGTGATACCGTTACGAGTGAACATTGGTGAATAGTATCTTTGGAATCGATAGGTAATGTTTGCAAATTCATTGAGAAAATATAAGTCGCAACGCAGCATCTCTCGGGTGCAAATGTTGAACACGCTGTACGTGATAGGGATAAGCCATAACGATGAAGTGTTCTCTGTATTCGCGTTCGTGGAACATTAAGACGTACACTAATTCGACGTGTACTCATTACCTTCTACTGCTTATAGAATGTTAACCTCTTCATTGGCAGGTTGACGATTTGCGCGCTCTGATACGATATAAGCACTGGGTACAATACCGCGCTCACGCAAACTGTTGAAAGTACACACAAACACATCTTTAGTAGGAATGTGTCGATTAGGAAATCTGCGGCGATATTCGGCAACAGCAGCAAAGGTACTTCCATTATAGTAGCTGTAAATAAACACAATATCCGCGTATTTGGTATGTGTTAATCTGCTGGCATTATAATTGTACGTTGCACCTAACCTACACAGCTATCTACACACCTAATTACACACGCTGTTGTTGAAAACTTGCAGACAGGGTTTACGAACGGAATGGTGTATCACGGGAACTGGCGCATGTGCTCTATTTCTAAAACGGGTGAAAATTAAAATATTATTTACCAGCATTTTTGTCTTGAAATAGTCCCTAATTTAATGTCCCAAAATATTGCAGGTTCCTCCTGGGCCAGCCTGCATATAGTGGTAATTTCAATTCAACTAATTATAATATAAAGGAAACAGGAATTAACTCAGCATATTCTATTTAAAACATGTATTTAAAACTTCTTATTATGCACTAATTTGACTAATCCTTGTACAATTCATAAGACCAAATTATATTATATATACAATATATTAATATCTAAACATCATTATTTTGTAAAATTCTAAACTCCTAAAACAATTCATAAACATAATTTTAGCAGTAATTTACATTAAATTCGCTTTAAAAACATATATTTAGAGTATGTATTTTCAACTGTATCACATATGTTTACGACAGTATACAAAAAGGTTGAGTGAATTTTTAAGGAAGAAGAAAATAGGAGAAATCGAAACAACAAACCGAATTGTAAAAGGTGTTAATATTGATTGAGAAAACTAAAGTGATGTGGTTTTGGTTACAATGAAACAAGCAGAATATGTACAATGCGTTGTTTTCCATGTAATAAAAAATAATCTCAGGTAAAATATGTCTCATAGGAAAAGAATGTTATATTCATCTGTGTTTGGATTTTAAAATTAGGAACACGAATTATTGGGTCACCTGCCAGTCAATGGAGACTTTTGAATTCTAATAATTATGAGTATTGTTTATACCGATCGAAAGCACTGACGAAAAGCGTTGGTAAATACATCGGTATTTTTAATCATATTTTATATTATTAAAAATACTTTTGTATTATACAAAACTGGTAGGGGTTTTACCCACTCATGTATGTTTCAATTATTCAGTTAACTACATCGGGTACGCTGAGATAGACTATGGGAGATTGGGCGGTTGGTGGGCATACTTGTATGACGTGGATGAATTAAACTCGAATATTTTTATTAGTAGGTATTTTAGTAATTTGACATATTGGATGTAGGATTGCTTTCAATGTTTTGCTATCTGCAAAACTGTTAGCCGTGTTTCAAATAGTTTCAAACTAAAATAAGGTTATATATATATATATATATATATATATATATATATATATATATATATATATATATATATATATATATATAATATAATGGGATCCTATTCCATTATATTAACTTCAGATATATTTAATTTAGTTCATGACTTGATATTATATCAAGATATTTTCTTGATTTTTCTTGTAACATATATGATGAGATTTTGAAGGATTATTTGATGATGTTTACAGAACACTATATTAGATTCCTGGTAGATAACTGTAGTTTGTTGTACTTTTAAAAGTATACTGTTCATTATTACTTGTAAATGAAGCTAATTCACTGAAAAGGGAGTATTATAATTACTCTTCTCTTTAATAGTTGATTTTCAAAATTGTAATTTTGACAAGAATTTCAAAACTCACTTTGTGTGTATTTGAATTATTAAAAAAACCTAAATTCCTTGATATGGGATAAATAACAAATCTCCAGGGAGATATATTGAAATAATTGTAAGATTCATTCTTTTTCAACGAAAAAGAATGGACCCATATAATTAATGTGTTCTTAAAAAGCGATTCTACGAGCAAATATCAATATTATATTGATATATAAGTAATATATTAAAGTATTAAATTCCTAGTGAATTGGGGTATTAAATTTGTCAGGATATTAACCATAAATATATTGAAGATACTACTTTACCAATATACAACAGCAATAGAAGATTCAAAAGGGTAGATACTTCTTAATTGTTGCCATATTAACCACAAGAAAGCTGTTTCAAAGAATATTATATGGTTTTGGAAGGTAGACATCTATTTTGGTAACGTGCAGGGATTTTGATTGGATCATATTCATTTAATCAAGATTATCATTAAAAGCTGTAAAGGAATTATTTCTACTTTGGTTGGTTTAAATATCCCGTTTGTGTTAAATATCATTAGGCATAGAGAATTAACGTATGAGTACATACAATGTATACGTATATGAGAAAGCCAGTCCAATGCCAGCGAAGACCGCGACGACTGACGATTGTCTCCGATACCGATTGACTGGAAATATTGCATTCAGTCTAGCTGCGGCCGTTACAGTTTGAAAACGTACAATAAAATTAATGTATAATGGCTCTTTATACACCCACTGAAACGCTTCAGTTAGTAAAATGGATATATTTATATATATGTATATAAATAATATATAAATAATTGTTTCTTGGAAATGGCTTGTTAACTATTAATTAAATAAAAATGCTCATTTTAACGTTTCGACTTTTTATTTTCTCTTCATTAGAATAAATTTGATTTAATACTAGAAATTTTCCTGCAAAGGTAAATTTAAATTAATAATAACTAATATTTTTCATCAAATGTAAATCTATATATATTTAAGGTACTTACAATTTGTATTCTTTTTTCTAACATTTTTTAACAATTTGAACTATTTTACTTAAAATATAAAATTGGTACATTGTAGTTTCAACATATGGAAGTAGACTGTATTTTCGTAGGTAGTTATATTTTAAATTTTTGTGTTTTGTCCTTGCCTGTAATTTGATACTTTCGGTTGGTGTGGGTGAGTTTTAAAAGATTTAAGTGTTATTGAATTTGAATTTTTACGTTATTATGTTACGGATGTTTTGATTAATGGGAAGTATAGTTCTACAGACTTGAAATTTCATGACGGTCATTAACGGCGTTTTCTTCATGTTTATTAATATGAATTAACTCTAATAATGTTCTTGCTTTGTAAATTTGTTTCTTCTTTGTAATTGAAAGTGTGGTTGTTTCTAGTTTCATGTTTTTTTAAAGCTATAATGTTTTTTGAATATCTGTGACCGTTGTTTCTTTCTTTTAAATGTTCCTCTGTTTGACCTATATGAACACGACTACAAGGTAAGAACAGTACATATTAGAGTTAATTCATATTAAAGAACATTCTTTTTATTTTGTAATTTATGTTGTATCTGGATGTGATTGGAAAAAAAAATCTAAATCATGTTTGAAGTAACAACAACATATTTAGTCAATATCGTCTACTAAAATTCCAATCCCAACGAACAAACTTGAATTTGTAAACTAGTGTTATTCGAAATTCAAATCGTAGTCGTATAAGAATAACGAGTGAGAAGAGACATTAACGTCCACTCATAATACATAGCTTCACACATTATCCAGGCTAACAGACCAAAAGCATCGTCCTACAAGACGATTCCCATCGTAGCCAGTAGACATGGCAGTTGTTATGTGAATTTGATGTTCATGTTTTAATTTAAAACGATTATTCAATAGATATCATTTACTTATATATGAATATCCACTAATACGTTCTCTTATTCCATTTTTACCTATTTTCTATTGTGTATATGAACTTAGGCATGATAAAATTCCAATTTCCTTAATTTATATTTCTGTTAAATTCTTCAAAATATAAATAAAACTAATAGCTAAAACCTTCCCTTTATTAATGTTTGTTCGTAGGAATGACAGTATTAAGGAAGAAGTAAAAAAAACAAAAAGAAATTGTGGCATCAGCACCTCCAAAATGGATTGGAAGACAGTTACTCGAAATATAAACAAGAAAGAACACTAGCGAAGGAAATGATACTCAAAGCAAAAGCAGAATCAGGAAGAATTCGGCAGAAAAATGGAAGTAAATAGCCGACTAAATCAAAAATTATTTTATAAGATACCGAAGAACTCCAAAGCAGAATAATAGTAAAAGAAGATAGATGGAGAGAGTGTTTTTACGATCTCTTGAATGCGGATAGCGGAAATACCTCGGGAGTAGAAACTCAAACTGAAGATTATGACGCGGAAGCTCATATACGCGAGAACGAAGTAATGGAAGCGATCGACCACATAGAAAGAGGCAGAGCAGCAGGACATGAAAACATAAAACCGGAGTTGATAAAAGCATGACGACAAAGCGGAATAGAAATTATCACGTACATATTTAATAAGGCATGGAACGAAGGGTAAATACCAGAGAATTGGAGAATTGGAATAATTGCAACACTGTTTAAAAATGGCGATAACAGGGACTGCGCTGACTAGAAAGATATCACATTGCTCAGTATTGTTTCCAAATCGTACGAGCATATTTTGAAGAAAGGACTACAAAATGTAATAGAAGCACAACTAGCAGAGACACAGAGTGGATTTAGGAAGAGCAGAAGTAAGCAAGACCACATATTTACGATCAAGCAAAAGATTGAAAAAACAGATCAAAGAGCACAGAACTGTATCTGGCATTCCTAGATCTAGACAAGGCATTTTATCGAGTATCAAGTTACAACATAGAAATATTAAGCTAAAATTGAGGAATAGTATAAAAAGCTTATAGCATAATAATAAGAATTACATAAGAAAAGATAACTTGCAACATCAAATGTTTAATATTAATGATGGATTAAGACAAGGTGGTATAATGAGCACAACACTACTTACATTGATTACAAAAGCTGCTAGTACTAGAGTTCGTCCAGCACTATAAATTACAGCCGGTGTATTTATCAAACTGTGCTTTCGCCGATGATTTAATGGTGTGTGCGGAAAAAGAAATAAATCTACAAAAAATCTGTAAATATAGGACGAATAGCTAACAAGAAGAAAGCTTAAAATAAATCTAAGTAACACAAAGGTAATGCTGGTGGGCAAAGAATATGCAACAATTACTATCGCGTTAAATGAGCAAGAGATGGAACAAGCGAACACATACCTAGGAATAATAGTGGGCAGAGAAGAAAACATGGAATATGAAGTGAACGACAGAATAAATAAGGCAAGGAAAGTCTATCATAGCCTGAGATTAAAACAATCTATACACCCACTCTGACGTAGGGAAGCGAAAGCTGGACACTAAATAATAATTATAATGAAAAGCAGAATACAGGCGATGGATATGAAATATTTAAGAGCAGTTAAAGGAATTACACGCCAACATAAAATAAGAAACGAAGCAGTAAGAGTTGGTATCGAATCAGTTCTAAAGGTTTTAGAGAGAAATCAACTCAAAATGCTTTGGACACTTGTGCCGCACGAATTACAAACGATAATTCAAAACAATAAGGGAAACAAAGGTTCAAAGGAAGGGAAGATGCGGAAGACCGAGAAAATCGTGGAATGATAAAGTTGCAGCAATACTAAGGAAGAAATGCAAGAGTTTGATGGAGGCTAAAAGAATGGCGAGAGACAGGAAGGAGTGGGGAAAATTTGTATATTGTTAAATGAAATGTTATTTTAATCAGCTCACACCCTAGGGTAAAGAGGTTTTTCGATTACATATATATATATATATATATATATATATATATAACGACAACTGCTTTGTCAGCACAGTGACTTTATTAGATACTTCTAGAACACGTTACAAATTAACATCGGTATACGTAAACACAAGAAGATTAATACTATTTTACAGTATCTTTAAAATGTGAGAATTTACACTAATATTGTAATAAAAATATGTGGTCCATCTGGCCAGACCTTACCGTTGTACTATTAGGTACTAAACATGTTTACAAATAATTTTTTTAATAAAGTAGATGTGCATTTCTATTACCGTCTGAACGGTTGCTTTAAATTAATAAATTTAGCAAAGGCGAGTTATTTAAATTCAACTGATCGTTAAATAAAATTTTTAATTTTTTTAATTTATTAATTTCTAACGTTTCCAATAAAATTTGCAATAAATTTCCAATTAAATTCCAGATTTTCATCCGTTCTATCTTTATTATTTTTAATGTGTTTGGCTAAATTAATAATTATTTGTTTTGAAAATCGTGTTTATATTAAGTTTTTTGTAAATATATTTTAATATCTTGACTATGTTTCCCAGTGTATGTTTGTTATCTAAATTTTGAATTTTGACTGTCCTTTATCACAAGATATTACATATTACGGGATAGTTTTTTAAATAGTTTCTTGTCAGTATATTTTCAATTAGAGTATTGTTCATTGTTATTTGTTTGATTAGATTTAGTTGCCGTTAACGTCCATATATTTAGTTTTAGATTTGTTTTAGTGGTTGGATACTGCGACAGAGAATGCAGTTTTTTCAATGTTTTTTCAAAAACGGTGAAAAGATACATGGATACCAGCCGCGTTAACAATCGTCCAAAATTAGGAAGTCAAAAAACAAAAACTACTGGCGAAAATTCATTGGATGTCTTTATTGATGTAATAGATAATCGTAAAGTTTCTATCCAACGATTAGCTTTGGGTAGACGATTAGTTCAAAAAATAATAAAAAAAGATGTATACAAAATACAATTACTGCAAGAATTAAGTGAAGATGATTTTGATCGTAGGATTGAATTTTGCGAAGCTATAATGGAAAAAATGAATACAAATCCAAATTTTGTTTAAAACATAATTTTCACAGATGAAACAATATTTTGCTTAAATGGTTATGCTAACAAACACAACTGTAGATACTGGGCTGATACAAATCCGCACTGGATGGATCAGGTTCATAGACAATATCCCCAAAAATTAAATGTTGGGATGAGATTTAGTAGCAACACTATTCTAGGACCTTTTATCATTGACGGCAACTTGACAGCAGATAAGTATTTAGATCTACTGTGAAAAAATATCATCCCTCAACTTAATCAAAACCAGGAAATATGGTTCCATCAAGATGGTGCGTCAGCACACGTTTAACGTTGGAAATTTTCTTGACGCTACTTTCCCAAACCGATGGATCGACCGACGAGGAACTATCGAATGGTCGGCAAAGTCACCAAACTTGGCACCACCTGATCTTTTTTAAAAAGTCGATTTAAATTAATGGCCCAGAAAATCTCGAAAATCTCGATTTACGAATTCGGCAAAAAATTTCCGATATACCTTTGATTTGGTCTGAAAACACAATTGAAGACTTCATTCGACGTATACATTACTCCCAGAAAGGTAATGATGGACACTTTGAACACCTATTGTAAATAGTTCCCTATTTAATAAATGTTTTTTATTCTTGTTACCCCAAAAAACACCGAAACATTTTTTATCAACTTTTTTAAACTATTTTGGTAAACAGACATACTATATTTACAATGCTGAATTCGGAAAAAAATATTTTTCCAACGATGCCAAATTCAAGCACTCTTGCAATTTAAGAAAAGTCAAGTCAAATATGCGGCAAGAAAAATAAATGAAAATGTAGCCAAAAAGACATTCCATACTTTCGTGTACAAAATTTCATTAAAATATCTTGAACCGCTCTCGAGATACTGGACCGTTTTCATACATAATAGCGAGCCTGTATGTAAGAAAATACGGAAACCTACAAATTTGTGGGATGAATTGACGAATTATGTATAGTTATGTCTATATGGTATTCTTAATGGTAACTGTCAAACTCTAACTTAGTGTTGATTTTTTAAATAGCTACAACCAAAAAGTTAAGGCTACTATTTACTTCGGGTTCCATGGTGAATATATTTATAAATAGAATTGACGAATTCCAGTAGCAAGTTTAATTGTCTTTGTGTTCCAGTGAAACAAAGTACAATATCGTCTACATATCTATGTCAAAAGGAAATATGCTTTCTTAGGGAATTATTAAAAAAAAATGGGTTCTAAGTGTACCTGATGACTGTGCTGGCGAAATTGTCGTTTTACGAACAAATATTAATAAAATGAAGATTTTTTTGAACTATACACTGTTTTTTAATAAGAGAGAAAAAATCGAAAATTGCCCGGCAAAATATAGACTTATGATTGGCTAATTGCCGGTCATGCATACCCTGCTCATATTTTGTAGTTTAGTGCTGCCATATTGTAGACAAAGTTGATGGAGTAAATTTTAAGTATTTTACGATAATTTTTTTGCGTTTCTATAATGTTGAGACAATTTAATTTTTTTTAAACTATTTACTTGTGTAAAATGAATGCACAGTTTTACGAACAAATATTAATAAAGTGAAGATTTTAAGAACAATACACTGTTTTTTAATAAGAGAGATAAAATCGAAAATAGCCCGCTAAAATATAGACTTAAGAATAGCTAATTGCCGGTCATCTTTACGCTGCTCATATTTTGTAATTTAGTACTGCTATATTGTAGACACAGTTGATGGAGTAAATTTTAAGTATTTTACGATAATTTTTTGGCGTTTCTATAATGTTGAGACAACAATTTAATTTTTTTAAAACTATTTACTTGTGTAAAATGGATGCACAGCCTAGTACAAGTGGACTATTAAAATCGCCTCCCAGAAAGTGTGCTACCCTAGAACGTGGACATTTGTCAATACAGGAAAAGCAAGCTATATTTAACATGTGCAAGGAAATTATTCGTAGTGATCCTACAATAACGAAAACACGGATTAAACTGCAAATATCAAATACTTTAGGTAACATACATAAATATTTCTGTATTTATAATAAACAATAACACTGGCCTACAACCATTTTGGTGCTGGAGATTTTAGACCCGATTTTAAGTATGTCTTACATGGCGATATCAAAAATGTTACCCGTTTTCTTCTGTCAGCTCTAGTTCTTGAGAAAAAGAAACACATTTTATGACATCATATGACTGTCCCACCTTCCTTGGTATCTATTCTCCATTGTTTTTAGGTCTTGGTGGGAACGTTCCCCTTGTTCTTCGCTTAGATCTCCTAAATTGTGTTGGAAATGATGTAGATGACTATTGAGATAGTGTAATTTTATACTCATATTACAGCCTAAATCTTTTAATCGCACCAGCATTTTCTCTACTAGTTCTACATAGTTGTCAGCCTTATGATTTCCGAGGAAATTTTGTGCAACTGCTAAAAAAGATTGCCAGGCAAGCCTCTCCACATCATTCATACAAGTCTCAAAATTACTTGTGTCTTTCATCAATTTACGTATTTGAGGTCCATCAAAGATACCTGCTTTTAGTTTTTCAGTACTTAAACCAGGAAATTTGAGACATAAACTGGAAGCATTGACCATTTCTATCGAGAGCCTTAACAAATTGCTTCATTAGCCCTAATTTTATATGCAATGGCGGAAGAATGATTTTTTCTCTTGAAACTAAGGGTTCATTTATAACATTTCTTTCCCCAACAACAAGAGCATCTCTCACAGGCCAATTTTTTGCAGTCCAATGACGTGATTTAGCTCGACTGTCCCAGAGACAAATAAATCATGGGTATTTAGTATAACCACTCTGTTGACCCAATAAAAAATTAACCATCTTCAAGTTCAACGCATATTTTACAAACACTATGAGGCACCCACACTTAATCTTGGTGTAGAATTTCAATACCGAAGTAAGCAAAATACAAACGACGAACTGTGTTTGTAATCGATTTACGCTGATTTTTCAGTATGTGTTCACCATAAACATAACAAAATATATCAGGATCGTTAACACAACGTCTGGACGTACTAGCCATAATGAAATAGTAACACAAACTTGATCGATGATATTGTAATAATGACTAGTTACGAACAAGACCATAAAAAGACCGACAATAATTCACAATGAGGGTAGTAGGTAAACTAGAGCTGATGAGTTAAAATGACGTATGTCAATATACTGTACATTACCTACTTTATCGACAATTCAAACAGAGATGCACCAAAAAAATTTTTTTTTTTTTGTAGGCCTGTGTAATAGTAGCTGTTTCATGAACATGTGTTTACCGTTTTATTCACGAATATAAAGCGAAAGGACCAATATCACCACCACTAAAACGGTTAAGAAGAAAATCGCTGCTATTTACATTTGACGATACTCTTAAATATATGATAAGAAGAATGGTACACAGTTTCTTTGATGATGCAGAACTACATTAAAAAAAAATTAAAGAAAATAAAGGAAGATGAAAATATACCTTAAATTAGTCGTTCAACTTTATATAAACGAATGAAAATGCTTAATTTTAAGTAAGTTGTGGTATTAAATTATGTGTTTTAAGTAATATAGTGTATGTATTCAAAGGTATTTCAAATATAATCGCAAAAGTCTGCTGCTTGAACGTGATGATATGTGTAGACGAAGATATTTATCTTCGATTAAAAAATATAGAACTGAACAACGCCCAATCTATTATTTAGACGAAACTTGGTTTAATGCAAGACACACAAGAGCAAAAGTGTGGGTAGATATTAATGTTACAACACACAGACAAGCATTTATAGATGGTGTAACTACGTGTCTAAAAAAAAATCCTATTGGTAAAGGAAGACGCTTAATTATTTTTAGATATTGGTTTTAAATGGGTTATTGGTATTTGAGGGAAGAAATTTCTTAAATAAATATAAGTTTTATGTAAATATTTATTTTTTGTATTACAAATATAATTCAAGTAATAAAATATATATTAAAACTATTACCATTTATTTTTTTGCAACTGTGATCTGTAATCCAGTTTAGTTAAATAAATATCGAAGTGTAAATAGCGAGTGCCACTTCATTTCATTATGATTTACCATTTAAATTTACCGCCAAAATTGCTGTCAAATATGCCTAATGTGATCCTGGTTGAGGCGGTTTGCCTCTCTTATTAAAAAACAGAGTATAGATTTACTTCAATATTAAATTATGAACCGTCAACAAGTAAAAGCCGATTCAATTAATTAAACTCTTCTATGATTAACCCAGCAATACTACTGTGTCGTAAATTTTAAGACGCTTGGTTTTCTTCGAGTGGATTCGTAACGATATAATTTTCATTATTGCTCCCAAGGCTCAGTAACTTCTTTGCTAGTCGTATGCTTACCGTGTATGCCTTTACATGTGTTAAATCGTATTGCTTTAGCGGTGTTTTTGAGTGTCCGTCGTAAATTTGACGAGTCAATAGTATTACAGTACATTTTAATTAAGAAATTAAAATAATGTTTTGTCGGGTAAGTCTGTTTAGATAACTTTTCGCATCTGGTTCGACAATTTTTTTTCTATAGAAAATGGCGTTACGTAGTAGGCCATTAACGGAACAAAAGCTACAAGATGAAATTAAAAAAAAAATGGATGGGGAAGATGATTCATGTGTCGCAGCATGTGAGGATATGGAAAGTGATTCGGAGGAGGTAGACAACTTGGCGATTGAAGTAGGGTCCAGTGACGAAAGTGATTTGGAAGAGAACGAGAGCGGTAAAATAACTTTGGGGACATCCTCAGGTAGTAGATTTACACTAGAAGAAAAAATCTGATTCCTAACAGTTCAGAAGCAACAAATAATAAAAGTACGTCATTTGATGGAGGCGTACCACTGATTCATTTATCCGAAACCAGAAAAACGAAAAGGACCATAATCACACCAAAATCCATAACTTTGAAAGGAAAAATGGTTACAAGTGATCTACCAAACTTTCGCAAATATCAAAAAGAACTGCTAATCGAAATATCATTTATTTTGCGTCAGAACTAAAGGTAGTGCCCAAAGATGTGCAACTATATCTGAATATTTCCTGCATTTTCTTTGGGATTAAATTTTAGCATTTTATAATTATAAGCCACACTAACGCAGAAATTGCCAGACTGTGTAAAAACTATGCCGAAAATACACCGTTCGTGTCAGCATTAGTAAAAGAAGAACTGTTGGCCTTACTCACAATTTTGGTCATGTCTGCTGTAAAAAAATAAAATCATGAATGCAAAGCAGATGTTTGATTCTACACTATCCGGTTCATTTTATAAGTCGTGTATGAGCTGGTAATGATTCATTTTCTTGATAAACTGCCTTTGCTTTGATGATAAGACAACAAGAAAGGAAGGAACAAAATCAGACTCATTTGCACATATTCGCTAAGTATCGTATGCTTGTATTACAACATGCAGAACATCATACACCCCGTCTTCATATCTGACAATTGACTAGCAACTTTTAGGTTTTCGAAGATCTTCATTAGGATATATATTCCTAAAAAACCATCAAAATACGGAATAAAAATTGTTATGCTTTGCGACTCTTCCTCGAAATATATGATTGACGCCATGCCTTGCTTGGGAAAATCAACAGAAACAAATGGTTAGCCATTGTCTGAATATTTTGTGAAAAAATTAACCAAATCTGTCCACGAAAGCAATAGAAACATAACAATGGACAACTGGTTTACCTCAGTTTCACTGGCAGATGAACTTATTGTAGAACAATGCAAACTATCCAATACCAATATCATCAATCAAGTTTACGTATGAGTTGAATAAAGACAAATCTTTACCCTTCTTAGATTTAAAAATTACTATTTTAGACAGGAAGTTTGAATTTGACATTTACAGAAAAGTGTAATGTGGGGCTTTATGCCCTAAGGCAGAATCGCCTTAAGTCAGGATTGCCATATAATGTCCTATGCCCTAAAGGGCTGGCAAGGATCGTCATGTAATGTGAGCCGTTTGAGCAGCCACATTGTTGTGCAGGTTCGAGGCAGGGTGAAGAATCAAATAATACAAGTATGGAGTTTGGTTCTCATACTATAATTAATTAACACTTAAAACATAGTTAACAGACGTATTTACAAAGATATATACATAAAGATTATATTAACTAAGACAGGGGTAGAAAGGGGATACTATGACGTATCCACAATTCGTACCACTGACTAGTTGTGACTATCCTCTCTAACTTAATCTATTCCCTTATATACCTAAGAAGATCCTTGTGTCACTTACAAGTTGTTCTAGAAGCAAGTGTATAACCCTGATGCATAGCCTTGTGTACGTAGTAAATATGGAGTAAGGCCGTGTTTATATAATACACTAATGTTTCATATTAAAGCCGAGGCTATCGCCTTGCCAAAGTGTTACACATGTACATGACCATGTATTGAGTTATTACAAAAGAAACACACACTGAAAATTACATACATAAACAATCAGACACTTTTAACAAATATAAAGAAAGTAGTTTTTATTTTTTAATTAATAGATTACTATCAATCCCTCTATCACCATTGAATTTTAAGAAAGAACTAGACCACATAACAAAAGTAGCAGAATCTAACGGATACGACAAAAAATTGGTGGATAAAATCAAAAACAAACTAGAAAAGAAGAAGCTAAAAACTTTTAAAATCAGATTAACTCCAAATACAAAGAGTAATACCAAAAAATATTGCAAAATTACTTTTCACAAAAGTTGGCAGAATAACGTAACTAAATTGTTTAAAAAATATAATTTAACTCCTGCATTTTCCAACACTCACAAGTTACAACAATACATTCAAACAAAGTTAGTTAGCACAGACCCACTGAAAGAATCAGGTATTTACAGAATTAACTGTAATTCCTGCCCGAAATTATATATCGGCCAAACAAGAAGAAATATTCAAACCCGTTTCAAAGAACATTTAGCTTATGTAAAACTTCACAATGTAGATAAATCAGCATTAGCCCTACATCATTTAGATACCGGACATAATTTCAGCTTAGATAATGTAAAATTAATTAAAAAATGTAACAGCAGAAATTTAGACATGTGGGAAGCCATACATATGAAAAAATACAAAAATTACCTCCTTAACAATGACATGTCACCTATTAATAATAAACTTTTAACTTGTATACCAACAATATCTAATAATTAGTAGATCCTTTTTCACGTTACTATATTGTTATTTAATATAACTCAACACAGCCAGATGTCTTGTTTTTTCATATGTAACGGTCCTTCCCAAATTTGTCCTTCTTAGAATTTCAATAGAGTTTAGTTTTTACAATATACGACCATACTTTCCGATTATTTGCACTTTTTAACCATTTGTAATTGAAAAAAAAAAAAAATTTTTACACCCCTACCCAAAAATAGATATTTTACTATACATGTACTCGGTAATAATACGTACGTTTAAATAGTAACTACTGATGATGTGTGCAGTGCACATGAAATGTACATATAGTTAAATATACTATTGTTTTGTGAAAATATAAGGTGTTTTATTTAAGTTTAATAATGCAAACTAACTATTATAGGTACAATAAGAAAGAATAAGAAAGAAATCCTGATGGAAATGCTGGAAGTCAAAGAACGGGAATTTCATTCGTCAATGTTTTGTTTAGACAGAAACAAAACATTAGTTTTATATGTGCCCAAGAAAAATAAACTCGTAATATTACTATCAACCATGCATGAAGGGGCTGAAATATCTGAAAAAAACAAACCAGCAATAATTTTGAACTACAATGAAACGAAATCCGGAGTGGATAGTTTTGACTAGATGTATTCAAACATGTAATAATATCCTCTATGAAGAAGGTAAACGTTCCATATGCTTTTACTGCCCCAGTCGATTAAGACGAATGACGACTGCATACTGTCCTCAGTGTAAACGCCCCATTTGCGGTGAGCATCGCGGAAAATGGTGCACCGAGTGTTTAAACGAATAAACAAGTTTTCTTATAAAAAGTGTAAATGTTTTCTTAAAGGACCAATGTTCTTATTTGTGTTCACAAAAATAAAAAGAAAATCTGTTATTTTTTGTTTTGTTATAAAATCGTAAAACCTACGCACAATAGTATAACGAATAATGAAAACATGGTAGTATTGCAGGGTTAAACATGATTTTACATAAATTTCACAAATAATTGGTAATACATTGTTTTAAATCCTACATCCTTAATAATTTTGAAAATTCACCTAAATTATCGAATATATTCTGTATTTATATTTCTAATAATTAAGAAAATAAATTTATAAAACATTGAAATGATCAATTTATTGTTTTTCAAAAAGTCATGCTAAGTTTAAGTACATCCAAACTATAAAATTCGCAATGAAACCGCAAAAATACAACCCTGTATATATACGCAAACAATTCTTTATTCTCTTCCGTCGCGCTGCGAGCCGAAAATTACGAGATTGAGTTTGAAATATTCAGAGGCAACCCCCTCTTTGCACATTGAGAGATCGAAGAGACTGCGAGAGAATCTCATTTAAGTAGTAGAAAAGAGGAGGATAGAGAACCTCGAGAACCGTAGTCTACAATTCCCATTGCGTAGTAAAGCGTTTCCCACGTTTTCATCCTTTCAAACTTTCGGGTGCTGCCGCTTATCCTTTGTGCGCCTCCGCTTCCGACAAAATGGAAACTTCCAGAAAATAGATATTTCTCACCTTCCATTTCGTCATTCTTTCTTTTCATCTTCGTCGCTGTTCCTTTCTACACGTCGACCGCAAAAGCATATTCCGCCACTCACATCGATGATGGTAGAGTAAGGTAGTGATGATGGCCCTCTCCTCATTTTAACAGAGACACGAAGATAGTTATAAAGGTTGGATCCCGGGAAGAACGCGTTCAATTCATCATTTTGTGCTCTTTTTTAGAGAGGAATATATTTTTGCACCCTAACACATTCTAAAATATCTGATTTTTCTTATTAATAACGGAAAGTTAGTTATCAACTTCGGTTAGAAACTCATTACAAATTTTACAAATTGGAGAGGGTAATAGAATAAGTTATTATTATTTGAAACAGCCTTTTTATAATATAATGTAAAGTTGTTAGTATCTAAATGTACCACAATATTTAACCATTAAAAGGCGAAGTTTTGTTTTCCGTAAAATATTTGTGGCTTTTTGTTAATTAGACTAAGATGTGTTAGTATTAAGGAGTTATTTTTGTAAAAATGTTCCTAATTTTTCAAAAAAAACCTTTGTTATAATGTAGTAACATTAGGATTTTGGGTATAATTTTTATTCGAATTTTAGAATTTTACAAATAGAATTATTATCAGATATAATGTACAAAAAATGGGGATATTTATCAATACGTTGCACGTATTACGCAGTTGTTATATAATGAAACAGATATGCAAAATACATATCCGTAACTGTAAACATGGACAAACACCTCGTATTTTTAGCATTTACTTCTGTTCAATACATATGTTTCAGCCATCTAGGCCTCATCGGTTGAACTAGTGAAGCAATGTATATACAAATTAATACAGATCTGTTAAACAACGGATCTGTATCTGTATCTACATTGACGCTAAAATCGTCTCCAAGCCATAACCAGTTTCGTTCTATCAGGCGACACCAATTTAATCAGTGACATCTGACGGAAGAAAGCGACTAGGCCAGAAAAGGCGACCTTCCGCTCGAATAGCAAGGCTATTACGAAAAAGCGGAAAAATACGTACATTGGTGCTGTCCATTAACACGCGTCAGATGGCGGTAAATATACAAAAAAGGGGATATTTAAAAAATATCCCCAGTAGCGTGGTAGTTATAGAGAATAGACGTGTAATTTTGGCTCCGCAAGAATTTATCGAATACGAGGTTTTTGCGAGTGTAATAAAGTAATATTGTTAGTAAATAATTAGAAGTGATACACAAAGGTGTAAATTTGTGAAATAGTGGAAGAGATAAGTACATGATTAAAATAAATAATATATGTTAGTGTTTGCAATAACAACGGAAAAGAGATAGAGAGAGATGTGGGCGGTTACTCGCGAAAGAGGGCAGCATCCGACAATATAAACATATGGCACAATAAAAACAAGGACTAGTAAGACATAAATAAATTTGTGGCGCACGAGCGAATTTCGAATTAGTGTGAAATAAAATCAAATAAATGTGATCCGAAAATTTTAAAATAAATATTTGAAATGGTTATACAAACATGAATCAAACGTGATTTTGTCCTTACCTGCTTTTTAACTATTAATTAAATAGCAATTAGTTAAATAAATGGTTAAATATATCAATAAGGAACAGGTCCGGCTTATAAAATATTAGGAAATATTAACGAGATAACTAGCTTAGTGGTTTGGGGGCCTGGATAGACATTGTTTGCGATGGACAGTGATGGGAGTACCACGGATGAAGGAAAAAGAAAGAGAAATCAAAAAGACATAGCCGAAATCTTCAAAAAGAGTAAAAAGCTGACCAGAACACCAAACAAAGAAGCAAGCAGTGACGAAAGTAAATTAGATAAATTAATGGAAATGATGCGAGGATTAGTTACACAAGTGCAACACATAGAGGGAAAACAAGATAAATATGTATATGGAAGAAATGAAAGAAATCAAATTAGAAAATGAGAAGATTAGAAAAGAAAACGAAGAACTGAAAAAAGAAATTAGAAGTGCCAAAGGAAGATTAGATAAACTCGAGGGTATGAATAGAAGAAAGAACGCAGTTATGGTAGGCTTGAAAATAGATAGGAGTGATCAAGATCAATTAAAGGTAGCGGTGGAAGATATTATCAAGAAGTACATGGAAATACAAATTGAAATTAAAGCGGTGAAACAACTGGGTCCAAAAACTTGCTTAATAGAACTGAAGAATATAGATGATAAGATAAAAATAATGAAAAATAAGGGCAAATTGAGAGGGTTTATGGAACAAAATATATACATTAACGATGACATGACAAAAGAGGAAAGAGAAATACAAGAAAAGATACGAAGAAAGGCCAAAGAAGAGAGAATGAAAGGAAAAACTGTTAAGATAGGATTCCAAAAGTTAATAGTAGAGGGAGAACAATGGAGATGGAATAGGGAAAAGGGGAATTGGAATAAGGAGGAACGAGAATTGGCACGAGAAAAGAAAATCCCAAAAATAGTGTCAAAAAACTAATAGTAAAGACTAGTGAAAATAAAGATGATGACCCGGACAAGAAAAAGGATATGATAAAGGAAAATAAAGAAAATAATGATCAGTATGATAATGATGATACACAAAAAATAAAAAAGATAGAGAAAAGTAAGGATAAAGAAAGTGAAACATGGAAAATTGGTACTTGGAACATAAAGAGCATAACAGGAAAAGAAAAGGAATTAGAAAAGGAGTTTGAAGAGTTAGGAGTGGATGTATTAGCAATTACGGAAACAAAGAAAAAGGCACAGGGAATTATTAAGACGGACAATGGTCATATTATGATATATAGTGGTGTAGGAAAAAAAAAAAAAGCAGCTGCAGGAGTGGGATGCATTATACACAAGAAATTAGAAAACCAAATTTATAAATGGAATGCCTGGTCAGAAAGAATATTACTAATAGAGATGAAGGAAAGAAACAGAACGAAAACAATAATAGTGGTGTACGGGCCAAACGAAGATGATACATCAGAAAATAAGAATAAATTTTGGGAAGAACTAACATTAGTGGTGGAAGACGCGAAAGGAATAATGTTTGTAGTAGGACATTTCAACAGTAGAGTTGGCATAAGAGACGATGAATATAGTGAAGTATTGGGAACAAACGGGGAGACTGTTAGAAATAACAATGGAAAAAGAATGCTGGACTTCTGCATTATACATAACTTGGTAATAACTAACACTCTTTTCCAACACAAAGATATACACAGATATACTAGAGAAGTCAAGAGTAGGGGGGAGAGATTCATAATTGACTACATATTAGTTGACAAAAATAACAGAAGAATTGTGAGCGACACGAAAGTAAGAAGAGGGCCGGAAATAGGAAGCGATCACTTTGTGGTTATATCAAGAATAAAAGAAAAAGTTCAAAACAAGGAAAAGCAATAATTATATACACAGAAACAAGACCAAATAGAATCACTTAGAATATACAAATTAAGAAGTGAAGTCATTGCTGAAAAATTCCAGAAAAGGATAGCGGAAAGAGTAGAAAATATAGAAATTAATGGAACTATCGAAGAAATTTGGAATAGGTTTAAAGACATAATAATAACTACAACGAAAGAGATATGTGGCGTAAGGAAAAATAAAAAGAAAAAACAAACAAAATGGTGGACAAATGAAATAAGACATCAAATTAAGATAAAGAAAAAAGCATGGAAAACATACTTAGCAGAACAAACAGTGGAAAAATACGATATATACAAAGAAGAAAGAAAAAAAGTGAAACATTTAGTAGTACAAGCAAAAAAGGAGACATGGAAAGAATTTGGGGAAAAGATGGAAAAAAACAGTAAAGAGAACCAAAAACTATTTTATAGAGTCTTGAAATCAGTAAGGAATGAAGAAAGGTCACAATCTACACATTATATACAAAATAGAAGGGAGAGATCCTAAGCGATAGAATGAAGATTATAGAAAGATGGAAAGAATACTTTCAGGAATTGTTAAGCGGAGGAGTGGAAAACGAGAATGCTAGTGAACAACAAATAATAGGAGAAGAAGAGACAGAAGAAATAATTACCATGGACGAACTGGAAGAAGCAATACAAAAACAGAAAAATGGAAAAGCGCCAGGCTGTGACAAAATAACAGCAGAAATGATAAAAAATATAGGACAAAGAGGAAGAGAATTAATGTTGAAAATATATAACAGAATATGGAGAGAAGAGGAAATACCAAACGATTGGAAGAAGTCATTGATAGTACCAATATACAAGAATAAAGGAAATAAGAAAGAATGCAATAATTACAGAGGAATATCCCTTCTAAGTACTGCAATGAAGATTCTCGAGCAAATAATAGATAAAAGACTAAAAACAAAACTCGAAAATACGTTACATGAGTCACAAAGTGGGTTTAGAAGAGGAAGGAGCACACAAGACCAAATATTCTCTGTGAAACAAATAATACAAAAAGCCTCTAGAGAACAGAAGAAAGTGTTCTTAGCATTTATAGACTTGGAAAAAGCCGTCGATAAAGTACCAAGAGAAAGATTGTGGAATGTATTAAGAGAAAGAGGTGTCAATGGCAAAATAAGACGATTAATACAGAAAATATATAACCACAATACTAATGCTGTAATAGCTAACAATTTAGAATCGGAGATATTTAAAACAAACGAGGGACTGCGCCAAGGGGGAAGTCTGAGCCCAATGCTGTTCATTGTTTATATGGATGACATTATCAAACAGTGTGCATGTAAAAGTAAAAAGTTCAGGGTTGGACACCTTAACTTGAATGCAGTCGAAGTTTCGGAAGGGGCATTCGCAGACGACATAGTAGTTATAGCTGACAATGAGGAAGATCTGAAACGTAATTTAACAACATGGAATATGACACTAAAGGACAGTGGAATGACGATGAGTAAGAGCAAAACTAAAGTAATGGTAGTGGGAGATGAACAGGTAGATACGAAAATCGTAATAGAAGGAACTGAAATAGAACAAGTGAGAACATTCCAGTACTTGGTAGTACGAATTGATGGAAGAGGGACCCAGGACGCTAAGATTAATCAAAGAATAGAAAAAATAACAAAGCTGTACCACAGCATGAGGAATAATTTCATTAACAAAAAAGAGATATCCCGAGAAACAAAACTAAAAGTATATAAGGCAATTTACCGACCGATATTAACATATGGCTGTGAATCCTGTATATTAAATAGAAGACAAAAGAATAAATTACAGGCAGTAGAAATGAAGTATTTAAGAAGAGTTAGAGGAGTTACAAGGATGGACAGAATAAGAAACTTGGAAATACGAAAAGATTTGAAAATGCAGTCAGTGTTAGAATACATTGAACAAAGACAGCTAGGATGGTGGGGACATTTATATAGAATGGAAAATACAAGACAAACAAGAAGGATATGGGAAGCAAGGATAATGAAAAATAAAAGAAGAGGAAGGCTAAGGACAACATGGAATGATGTCATAGCAGAAATACTGGGAAGGAAAGGCAAAACATGGACAGAAGCGAAGAACATGACAAGGAATAGAAATGAATGGAAAACGTTTATAAAAAGCTAGAAGAAGATAAACGCCCTACACCATTGTTATGGTAACAGGGATTTTTGGATTATATATATATATTATTAGATAAGGTAATATATTAGTGAACCAATCCTCAAACACAACAGCATTCATTTCCTCATGATAATCAGAGGGTTTCTTCCCCTCAAACAGTAACAAACCATTTTCAAATTGACAAATGTATTCTGACAATTACTTGAGTAGTGGTGGTGGACATTAGTAATATAATAGTGAACCAATCCTCAAACACAACAGTATTCATTTCCTCATGATAATCAGAGGGTTTCTTCCCCTCAAACAGTAACAAACCGTTTTCGATGAAACCATCCAAACTGTCAATATGTAATATTATAAGGGGACGTCCCTTACCAGACGGATTTTTTAATCCTGTTGTAAGTCCTTCCACAAAGGCCTGTCTACGGCTTAAAACACTTGTGTCCATCCATACCTTCTGCAGTGTATGACTCTTATTCAACCAGGTTTCACATATTTAAAAAGAAAATTGGCCTATTCTGGGATTTGTATAATGAAATATCTTTCAGATATTGTCGTCTCCATTTTACGATATCATATCTCTCAGTAAGAACACTGTTTTTGCCACGTTTAATATATCTATAATATTTAGCACAGTTATATTTAGATATACACATATATAGCAAGCGCCAATTAAGTTGGCGCGAGGAGGGGTTATTTCGCGCAAGATTAGAAGTAATAGGAAATTTGTATTTGGTTTTACATAAAATTGCAAGATACTATAGGTGGCAATGTCAGATAATTCTAACCTCTTCGAAAAAAATCATAATTAAACAGATTAAAACAACATAAAACACAAAATTTGATATAAATAATTAGATTGTAATGTATAAACCGGTTTTTAAGAATATTTTTATAAGCATCCTAAGAAAATCTGTAATCCTCGTAAGTCGAGAAAGTACAAAATGA
Source organism: Melolontha melolontha (assembly GCA_935421215.2). Lineage (NCBI taxonomy): Eukaryota > Metazoa > Arthropoda > Insecta > Coleoptera > Scarabaeidae > Melolontha > Melolontha melolontha. The sequence goes on along the minus strand of OW285240.1, from coordinate 7,084,927 downwards.
AATTCTGAAATAAACTCTAAGGATGTATCGTAATGAATCGTGCAATGAATCCTTTTGAATTATATGAAATACTGTTCCAGCAGTTATTTTGTTTCGACAAAAGGTCTGCTACCAATTTAATTAATACTTTGGGAGCAATTATGGACTTGCGTGGCCACGCTCTACTGCATCTGAAGGTGATTATTAATTTATTTATAATTTTAGAAATTTGTTGTATATATCTGTCTTGAATTGTAGGTTTTAACAATATTACATTTTACAGCCACAGGATCCTTTCAAAATCTAGTAGGTTGTAATTCTTGGATAGCACTAAGACAAACATTAGAATGTCGAATATTAAATGAAATTTGTTCTGTGAAAGCTGAACATTTGTTTCCTAATTATGTGCAGTTTCCAAAAACAGCAGATATGAAAAATAAAATAGAAGGAGGTTAAAAAATTGTTGCCCTTATAATGTTTTGTGAAATATATCTCTATTGTAGTTTGTATGAAAAATGGAGTGCTCGAGGAGTTGTGGGTGTAATTGACAGAACTCACGTTGAGATACTTGCTCCCACCATAAATGATGTGTATCACCCACTGTATGTATATACATATTAACAGAAAAAGAAGATATTCTATAAATGTAATGCTTGTAAGTAAACATTATGTGTATAAACATATATTGATATAGTGAAGGGTAAAATATCACATTAAGGGCTAATTCTAAATATATTTCATCTTTAGATAGCAGATTCTAATTGCAAGATAATTGGATGTAGTGCATGAAATCCAGAATCAGTACATGATGCTGCTATATGGCAAACAAGTATTGTTAGAAATTACTTAAGAGAGCAATACGAACATGGGGATACTTTAACACATTTAATAGGTAAACAGTTACATATTGCAGTGGATTGTGCTTTTGAATTGTTATCTTAATTTTTCTTAATGACTTATCTTCACAATGCACAGCAATATCCCCGAACTTCACTCAGTCAGGTGGGTACCTTCCTTGAACTCCTTCCTCGTCAGGGTTTTTTCTTTCGAAAGTCGTGTTTTAAACGAAGAAATAATACAAATTAAACTTAAGAAATAAAACTACCATTAACAACACAAACAAAAAAAAAACTACTTTACCAAATATAAAGCAGAATTCATGACTAAATAGCGTCTTAATGAACGAGAAAAAAACTCTTATAAATAATGACTCGAATAAGAGTAAAAAAAAAACTCAAAGTGAAACCCGAACAATAATTCAAAACACAATATAAACAAACTTTATTAGCTGTCATATACTACTTTATTCCCACCAAATATCAAACGTCAAAATAGAACTTTCTATTTTTCGCACGCAACTCAAATTACCCAAGCACAAATATCAGCTTGTCACAAAATAATTTTTCCGCCAATCTAATATACTAATATCAATTAAATGAACATAAAAAAACTAACTTCAAAAACAGACTAATACGTTTCGTAAATATTTCTAATGATTACAATACAATTACAAATTAAATTTAACAATTTAAGAAGCTTCAAATATCAATCGAATAATAATTATAACTATATCAATCAATATATCAGATTAGAATAAATACATTTTTAGTTTTTTTCACGTACGTTGCAAAAACTATTTCACGAGAGATTCTGATAGACAAAATATCAAATTTAACACATCAAAATATACGTAATGAACTTAAAGAACAACAACTCAATCAAAACACACCGTAGCTATCAAAAGAATTAAATAAAATTAAGTTTTATTTAATTTATCAAAAAACACAACCAAACTTGAACACCTCTATCGAATCTCTCCAGATGAATTTCCTAGAAACAGCCAGCTTCTCCCACCTAACAAAATATAAATCAAACCGGCGACCTAAGAATAAAATATATAACTATATACATTTGATCATATCTTCGATTTGGCGCGTACAACAAATATCAATCCACGCTCGTTCAACCTACAAACGTGTACAAAAATTATACATTACAATAAAATTTTAATTAAATTTAAATTTATCGTTCCCCGTCTGAAATACAATATAAAAACACCAAAATAAAGTATATATATTTATAAATGTTCTTCAAATAAAGTTCAAAAATAATTCTGTTATTTTTTTCTTTCTTCTGACGAGAAAAATCCATGGCAATATGTGCACATATACTGAACTGTGTATTTATTTTCAATCCCAAACAGGGGATAGTGGTTATCCTCCTGAGCCGTAGCTTTTCACAACGTTTGCTATTGTACAAGAAGGCACAATTGAAGCAAATTTCAATAAAGACTTAAACAAAACCAGAAACGTTATAGAGAGAACAAATTGTGTGCTATAGAGCAGATTTAGGTGTCTTTCTAGACATAGGGTTTTGTTATACCATCCAACTAGAGCAGCAAGCAGCAAAAATTATTCGTACATGTGTACTTCATAATATTGCAATAAATGCTGGAGTACCAATGCAAGGCCACGAAATTGAATACAGAGAAAATGATGTTAATAATGGTAAGTCCATTGTAGATAAAGAAAAAAAAACATCACTGTATGCAGTAACAATGAATGTAACTAATGCTTTACTTCTTTGTAGATGCTGCTGCTATTAATAATGTGTAACTAGTAGAACAAGCTTCACGAAATGCATATATTGAAAATAATTTACTTTGATTATGTATAGGCACACATTTAAATGCACAGACAAATATATATTCATTAATCTTATATACATGGTAATTTTATTTTATATCTGTATTATAGTAGGTACAATGTAAATATTAACAATTACAACATTATGGTTTTTCTTGGAATTCAAAAGTAGGATTTTGGTACGAATACTTAGCTATTTCAAATTTTAATAATTTGATTCGATTTGTTTTGGTGATTGCTTTCAAGTACCCATCCCCTACTTCTTTGAGTATAGTTTGTATATTCTCATAATTTACCTCAGCTTTCATGCTCAGATGTAGCAATTCTTCAGCTAATGCGGTCAAAGGTTTTGTTGTATTGCTAGTGCCATAGATAACCTAAATCCTTAATAATTAACCTTAATAATAGAAAGGACTTATAATGTTAAATTTTGAGAATAGATTAGAGCCATCTGAGTAGTTGGGGGATAACTATATTTAAAAGGCATATATAGAGGATTTATTTAAATTTTTAAACGATGTATTAGACTTTTACCACTTTAACTTGAAATACAATTTAAACTACACGATCGCTATAATTTAAGTTGTATTTAATACTATTGTGAAAGAATTATACGTCAACCTAATTTCAAATACTTGCAATGTTTTTCAACTTATTTGAAACATATTTCTTAAAAAAATATTACATATGCATCTTCTTAAAAAATATATTCTTTTCTAAATTCTAATTTTTGTTCAAATTATTTAAAATTTTAATAAAACAAAAGTTATAAGTACATTTATTTGTTATATTTTGTATGACATAAATATATCGCATTCTGAAATATTCGATTGTTCGTGTCATTTATATTTCGCTTATCCTTGCCTAATAAAATTCTGTTCATATGTCTGATATTATTAAAAATTAATACTTCCACAAATTTTCTAATGATATATTGTATAGTATCCGCCATACGAATACAATATTTAAATTTAAAATTAATATTTGTTTGAAATGTTCAACCAAACAATTATGAAAACCTTGTTTATATATTATTTCTGGCAATAAAGATTTTGCCTGACTATATATTTGTATTAACGAGGTGAATAAATTAGAATTAATATAGTTCAATCGTTTTGTACTATTCGCACTGTACTATTTCATTGTTATAAATTTTAATTGACTGTCATCTGTATTTCTCGTGTATATGTTTTCTATGCAAACATCACACTGCTTGATGATTTTATTTATTCTTTTTGTGGCGAAACCAGCCACGCAAGCAGCAATATCTTCTTCTAATTTTGTGTAGAGAGATTCATAGATGATGGTGATATTTGATCTTTTTTGTTTCGTTCACATCTTTGCTAACTGCCTTTAAACAATAAAATTATTATTATTTACATGTAATTAAAATATCATCAAAAAGTACTATCATTATTATTGTTATAAGATATTAACCTACTTGGACAAATTTTTCCAGAGTTAAGAAAATAACAATGTTATCATTTTCGCAGTTGCTGCCCACTGAGTGTTTTAAGTAAAATTTTTAACCAAAATGTGTAGATAAATAAAATGGTAAATGCTGCAGCTGTAGGGTTCGTAAATCGTACTTCTCTTTGTACTTTTATGTTTATAAAAATAATTGTATACATTAAAAACTACTTCTCGCGTTTGAGCGTCTATCACTTTATGATCCCCTAGCAAAAACATTATGTTCTGTCAATCGTCAATGACAAATGTATTCTCACAATTACTTGAGTAGTGGGGGTGGATGTTTTTAAAACCGGCTTCTGCACCCCCTCCTCGCGCCAACTTAATTGGCGTTTTCTATACCTACTATAAATATTCTCGCTTAGAATTTAGTTGCTTCATTAAGCGGGACAATGTTGAGCGACTCATATTTGGCAGTTCGCTGCTATTATTTATTTGAGCCAGCACTTTATCTAACGTGAGCAGTTCATTTTGTGGAAACATATTGTGAACAATTTGATGCAACAGCAGTTTTGACAGCCTCATCAAAAAATTCCAGTAAAGAATGTCTACCAGTTATCTTTTTGAGCTCTAAAGTTCTCCCTGTTTTCTTATATTCGTTGATAACCCGATATACTGCCCGTCTTGAAGTTCCTACAATCATATCTTGTAAGATGGAGATATTTTATATATGTTGCACTCTATAAAGTTACCTACTACTTGAGAAATCTGCTTATTCATGTCACCTTTTCTCATGTACGGTGTATCCCTCACAAGTTGTCTATAAACATTTATTGCGGTTTGTTTTTCAGCACTACTGAAATGACTTGCTTTCTCTTGTTTCCTTGGAGAAGAACACACATCTGTGCTTTTAGCAGCATTGGTGCTGGGTTCTGCATCCATATTTGAAACAGCTACAAAATTATAATTTTACATGGACTGAAATTTTGTTATTACATATAACAAAATTTCAGTAACCATGTAACCATAGTAAATTACTATGGTTACATGATATAACCATGGTTATACCGCAAACATCCTCAGCTCTACATATTACTTACGTATTCCATTAGTCTTCAAATCAAAACTATAAAAAGAACTAATCTACACTACAAAATAGGTAATATAATAATGATAATAATTTAATAATATGATAACAAAACTCTAGAAACGCAAACCTGATATAGAGATGTCAAAATATTTGACAATCAATGGCAAAAAGCGAATGTTATTTTGCCATGCTCTGGGCCAATAAGAAACAACTTTTACTTGGGTCTGTTCAGAATTTTGTCTCTCTCTTTTTGGAATATACCATAGTGTTATGATATGATTATCATCGATAATAGCGCGAGTTAAAACTGCTAAAAATTGAATGAGTGCGAAGCACGAGTTCAATTTTCTATAGGTTTTAACAAGTGGTATCATCGTTGATTAATCATAACACGTGTTATATTTAGTGAGAGAATATCAGGTGTCCGTTTAATAGTGAAGCTGACGTCTGTCAAATTTTGGAAATTTCTTTGTTTAGTATTTGCCACACTGAGATTGTCACTTGGTGTTCGACATCTTTTGCCATAGTCGTTCATGCTCGTTTTCCGTTAGCTTTTAGTATTCACATTTTTTGTTTCAAGCGTGCGTGAATCTATCCCATTTTCTTAAATAATTGTAATTAGTAAATATTGACAGTAAACATTTCGAAAAGTAAGGTTATTGTGTTTGATTTTATCGATTTTTATATTTACGTCAAAACCGCATACGACGCTAATGTTAATTGTTGCGGTCGAACTCAAGTGCAGTACTTAATGCTAACTTATCCAAAATTTGACACGAACTGTCAGTTTCAGTATTAAACGGAAGTCCGATATAATGAATGTTAGTATTAAACGGACATCCGATATAATGAATGTTAACAAAAAAACTAATTTTTAAAAAAGTTAAATATTTTAAACGATCTGTCAGTTGGACAGTAAAAAAGTAAAGTTACAAAATACTCTAAACAATACATATTTTGAACGTTAGATGTACTATAGCGGCATTTGAAATACGGATGATTATATATTTATTTTCACTATAATTAATCATTGTAATTGGGTTTTTGTATAATTGAGTTGTTGTGTAGGTGACAGCAGAGTGACATTTATCAGTAACCTTTCACGCAAAATTATGTTATAAAATTACTGTCGTGTTCAAAAAAATTGGGCCATGTCTTATTGCGATTTTGGCTTAATTTACATATATTAATTAGTACTTGCTTTAACCTCCTAAATTACTATAGCAATGAACTGTCATTGTATGCTTTTAATATTGTTTTTGTCAAAATTATAACGAACTGTAATTGTATGCTTTAGTACTATTTTTGTCAAAGTTATAATATAGTTTTTATAACTTTAGTAAGGATTATGCTAAGTTTAATAGACAAGGCAAGGATCTGCACGAAAGTAGAGGAAGGTTGGTCGAAAAGACGTGTCGCAGAAGAATTCGGCATTAGGAAGACCACCGTGTGTAGAATCTATACGAAATGAATAGGAGAAGGCGTTTTGAGTAGAAAAATTGGTTCAAGTCGACTATGGCAATTTAATTACTAAAATTACTGATAATCCATTTCTAAGTATAATTACTGATATTATCCTGGGAGTCGCAGGACGAAATAATGGACTATATCCCTTTTCCACAGCATATAAAACACTCCTTTTAAATGCTTGCAAAGAACAAAGAATTGGATTTTGTTTAGAATATATTGGCAATACTATATGGGATAAAATAATTTTAATTTATGAAAATTTTTTATAACTATCATCATATAACGGACGAATTAAAGTGTATAGGTCAAGACGCGCAAGATATAATAGTATATACGTTAATGCTATTAGAAAAAACCCACGTGGGCTGTCTCGTGAAACAATGAGGGAAGATGGAATGGTGTTCAATAGGTTAACATTATGGAAAACATTATGCTACATTCGGTTACGGATTTATACCCCGAATTATATTTCATTTTTCAACAAGATAACTGCCCAGTTTATGTATCTACTACTACAATGGGATGATTCCGTATCAACAATATTCAGGTCTTGAATTTTCCATGTTATAGCGCGGATATGAATCCGGTATTGGGTTTAATAGTTAGAAATATCTAAAAGAAGAAAATGCAATTTCATAATAAACAGCAATTATTGGATGCCGTTCTTGAAGTTCTGGAGGACTATCGCAAGAATTTATCATAAACTATGGTACATCGATGCCTAGTAGAATTGACGCTGCTGTTAATGCAGAAGGTGCGGTTACAAAATATTATTTAAATTTTAATTTTCCTATTGCAGTAAATGCTTCAACACATGTCGTTTTTTTACATTAACTATTAAATTCAAGATTGAAACTAACAGTTGCGTGTCTTTCAATATATTCTATATTTCTTTATATTTATATTGCATAACATTAGATGTCAAAAATTCACGATTTTATTATCAAGTGATAAGTAGAATATGATCAACCGAAATGTCAAACCATACGTCTTCACTATCAAAATCTGTAAAATGTGATATATTTATAACTAACTTCATAAGTACTAATCATTTTAATTTTTTATACTTTATTGCAACATCATTTCTGTCTAGCACCTCTTGTAAACGTCTAAGAGCCGATGTTATATCATTATGTGTAAATTCTGGCGACAGATCACTCCAAATATTCTCGATTTTGTTAAATAATTCTTGGACATATGCTGGCCTAAAATTTCTCCTGCTCATTTTCTTAACAATATATATATATCCCACACTTTCTCGATGGGGTTCAGATATAAACAATAGTCTAACGGTGTTAGGTCTGCAGATCTTGGAGGCCAATTAATGGGACCACCGCAACCAATACAAATCCCTGGAAACGTTTCGTCCAAATACTGCCTAACCTGATGAGGTGCTCCATCGTGCTGAAAATACATTCCCCATTCTGATATTTAGTGGAACATCATCTAGTAGTGTTGGTAATTCATTCTGCAGAAAATTAAAGTAGTTCTCTCCTGTCAAGCGATTCTCATGAAGGTAGGGGTCAATCAAATAACTATCGACCATTCTACAGCATACGTTTACCGAAAACTTGCACTGAAAATTATTTTCGACAATTGCATGGGGATTGTCTGACCATACATGGGAGTTACGAGTATTATTTATGCCGTTACGATCGAATGCCACCTCATCGGTAAAAAGTATGCGCGATACAACTCGATGGTTATTGTGTATCCACAGATAAAATCCCATGTGGCTAGCATAATCCTCCTGATGTAAATATTGTACACGCTGTAAATGGTACGGATATAAGCCTTACTGATGTAGTGTATCAGATACGCTTTTTTGAGGAATGCCCAATTGAGTGCAAATTCTTCTTGAACTGGTAGTTGGATCATCTTCTACTAAGCCCAAAATATTTTCTGCTTCATCCAAATCTTGTAGAGTTGCACGTTCGGATGTAATCCTAGCACTGAGCAGCATTTCGGCCTCGCACAGTTTGTTATAAACTCTAATAAATACATTTTTAACCGGAGTTCTGCGATGTGGAAACCTTAGCCGATCTTCTTCAACAGCAGCTCTAGCGCTTCCATTACAATAACCATAAATGGAAATCATATTTGCATATTCAAAATTTGTATAAGTGTTTGGCATTTTGTAATAATAGTGAAAACTAAAAAATACGAATCACTTTGACAATTTACTGTCAGTGACATGTATCAGAATAAACAAGTTATTAAAATGAGTTGCCTCGAAGTACATCACCTGTCATAAAAAGAGAAAAAACAGTAAATAACTTTTCGCGAAGAACTACACTGAACTTTGTTTTATATGGGTAGTCAATCTAAAGAGAATTTTTTATATTATTTAAGCCGAATTCATTAAAACTTGTTAAGATTGTAAATATTGTTATGCTGCTACAACTTGAAAACAAATGAAGGTCGGTTAACAAGATATGGGTTTTTTTCCAATATTTGTATGAGTACAATACATTCCCGGAGTTTGGTACAATCCTCACAACTCACCCTGTATATATAAAAGATGAAAAAAATAGAAATTTTGAACTAATATAAAGCTGGAAACAGTTTAAGGAAAGTGCGGGATTTGTTTTCTATCAAATATCTTGACCGGCCCATACCATCTACCGGAAAAATTCAGGCGATTACTAGAAAATCTGATTGTGACGGCTACATACACATAGAAAGAAAATTAAAACCCCCCACATTCTTTCAGAAGACCTAAAATTAAATTAAATTATGTGTTATGTTACATTAAAGAATGCCTCATAACACCATTAAGTAAAATAGCACAACAATTTACTATTTCGAAGACGTCTGTATTTAAAATTCTCAAATAGTACAAATACAAATCTTACAAGTTTTCTGATTACCAACAATTATTTCATAAAGATAGAATAAGACGTGTTGATTTTTTCGAAACACTATTTAATTTATTAAATGAAAATTATAATACGTTGAAGAAAATACGTTTCACTGAAGAAGCGTCTTTTTCTTCGAATACTTATTGTTCCTCGATTTGAAAATTTAGCAATTGAAAGTTCCTGGTTTCAAATGGATTGAGACCCGATTCAAGTCTTCCCGATCGATGGATAAGGAGGTTTGATCCGATAGTTTGGCCGCCCGATCGCCAGATTTATCATCAAATAACTTTTTTTTGAGGATACCTTAAATTTAAAATTTATGATAATGTAATTTTCACTAACATTGAAGATATAGAAGCATGCATAAGTACAAGTTGCGTTGAATTACGAACCAAACCGGTTTTTTTAACTCACTCTTTGCAGGAATTTGATAATCGACTCGCATATTGAAGTTGAAGAATTATAAATAAAAACTAACTTTTTTTAAATTTACTATAAAATTCATTTTAATATTGTTTGTGTAAGTTAAATGTTAAATAAATTATTTTCACACCTTGTTGACAGTGACAACTAAAATGCCTTATTACGAAAAGTGATGACACTCGCACTGTTGGTTGCATAACGTTCCTATCCATTGAAACATTTATTTTAAAACTGAACATAGGTGTATTCATGTGTTATGTTCAGTGATATAAAAAACTCACAGTATGTTATTTTCTCTAAATCACTGAGAAACGACTTTTACTGTGTGCAATGGACAATTGTCGTATTGAAGGATGAAATTTCTTTCAGAATATATAATTTCTGCCAAAGGTTAAAAAATGTTTTCTGATTTTCTAATGTAATTGTTACTATTAAATCTTTCCCCTATAATTCAACAAACACCTGGCCTATATGCGCAAATCGAGGCCCAGGCGTTTATTTTGAATCTTCCGCTCATTTGTGATTTTTGAGTATATTTTTCGTCAAATTGAGAATTAGGTGGTCTATTAGTATGGATTCAGCCATTATTATGAGACGACTGAAAAACTTCTTCGTCTGAGAAAATTACATTTTCCCAAAAACTAAAATTATGCGGCATAAATTCCAACGCGAACCCAATTCTTCTTTATTCTGTGCATTAAGAAATGTTTTTTTACAGACTTCCGATTTCTCAAGTTGTGTCTACTGTTTCCTTGCTGTGCGGACATACCCGGGGAAATGTGTTGCGGTCACTGCATTTGCTATTGCTTGCTTCGAACGGATCGTTTCTTATAAAATTAATAAGATTTTCATTCTGTTCGGGAGTAGACACACGTCTACCACCGGAGCCTCGCAGTCTATTAATAATAACACCTCAACGTTGCCATATAATTTTGATATCTGTAATGGTACTCTTCCCCACGCCAAATGTAATTATTTATGTTTTAGTATTAATATTCAAACGCGGCATATTAGCTTTATATTTTAACAAACCTGAATATGACACTGACAGATCTGTAAATAGCAAATCGAGGTACTATCTACTCTTAAAAAGACATATTCAAATTAAACAAATTAAGTGTCCGATTTTCAAATGCCGCGATAATAAAGTTTTGATATACAACTTGTGTATTACTGTATTCGGTATGGGAAACCACCATCATCATATTTACTACTTCAGAATGTCGTGTGGATTGCATGTTTAAATAAGACTTTAAGGATTTTTAATTATTGTAACAAATTATCTTCATGACTTGTTGCTCTAGTATATCTAGTATATCTGCATTTGGAGATAATCTTAATCGCACATCTGTTTTTTGTCGTTGAATTGTGACACGAGTTAGTTTATTTTTTCATTGTCTTCACTGCCAAATTACATACTGAATGGCATCATGAAACAATGGCAAGTTAAATTAAAGATCATACTGATTGTATGTTCATCGCCAGCAATTCCGAAATGTATTGCAAAGTCTGTAAAATATCGTTAAAAAATTCGAAGAAATTGCACGTAATACGTTACTTAGCATCGCTAGCACATGTACAGAAGTTAGACCCGTTGGAATCTGACAATTTTAACGAAGATCTCTGTTAAACTTTAATGGCGGAAAATATTCTATTAAATAAACGTAACAATCCCACCTTCAAACATTTCACCAAAAATATACTGTCGAAATGTTCCTAATGAATCCACCTTACGCAAATATTATGTTGAATCGATTCTGCCTTTACTTGATGTAAATCCATATCAAATGATAAAAACACACACAATGTTGTATTAGATTTACACACAAATAAAGTATAAATCTAATACAACATTGTGTGTGTTTTTATCATCAAATATTATGTTTCTAAATGCTACATGAAAGCAGTAGAACGCATTAGAAGCCATCTTTCAAATCAGTACCTATGGATAAGTGCCAACGAAACTGTCGATATATTAGGACGCTGTGTGGTAAATGTTGTAGCTGGTATATTACATCCAACTATTCCATATAACGCATATGTAATAGCAACAAAAGTTATAAATACAGTTGATGTGGAAACAGTACCTAAAACCATTTACGAGAATATGCACCAAATGCTTTATTCGAACGACAGATTCAAAGAAAACATACTTTTATTTGTCAGTGACAGTGCTGCATATATGTTAAAAACAGGCAGACTATTAAAGGAAGCATATCCTAATATGCTGCATATTACTTTTGTAGCACATGCTCTGCACAGAATCTGTAAATATATCAGGGACAGCTTTCCGGAAGTTGATAGACTTGTATCCGCTTTTAAAAAAATTTTCAGTAAAGCTCCATTGAGAGTAGGTCTTTACAGGGAAAGACTTCTATATTTGTCACTGCCTTCCTCTTCAGTCATAACTAGATGGAGAACATGGTTGGAAGCTACTAGATCTACAAGAATGTATTTTATTCAAAGAGAACAAATTTTACAGAAGGGAACCTTGAGAAAGTATTGCTAGTTAATATATGTCCCATTTCTAATACTGAACTTGAGGATATGACGGAACTATTAAAACTAACTAGAGGATACTTTTGTATAACTAATTTAGGAAGACCCTGTACAGTATAGTTCAATAAATACACTACAAACTTATGTATTTGCCTAATATATGCAACCTTAAACGGTTTATATTTGGAGAATATACATTTCATTCATTAATTATAAGCAAAATAACTCCTAAATTATAATACGCAAAGTAGATATTACACAGTATTGCATGTTATTTTTTAAATATGTACTTTTGCATAGTAACAAGTGACATTGATATGAACCTTATCATTGTTTGTAATTATTCCATTGTTCCTAAAATGATTCATATGGCTTTTATATTTAATTTGTTCTATTAATACGCTTATTAAATGTTGTGATTACCAAACTAGGTATTTTACATAATGCATACATATTTCGTAAAATGTAACGTGCGCAGAAATTTACACATTTGTTTCCGTTAGTACTGCTAAAAATAATAAAATTCGGGAACGTAATTGTTACGCATCAGTTAACAAAAAGAAATACCAATTCTTGGAAGTGATATGCACAGAAAGTAGGAACTTCTGAATGGCAGCGATTTAGAAAGTTACTGTTTTTATCTGACATGTAGAACGTAATTCTGTCATTTCGTTTACCAGAATAGTGTATTTTTCTCATCTAAAGCGAAAACGTGGATAGAACATATTAAATACAGTCACATCAGTTTATAATGAGTAAAGCTGGGAACTATATGCACAAGGAAACTATACTATATTCGCAAAATTATATGAAAATAGAAATTTTAAATAAAATATGCAAAAATATGAAAAGTTTAAGTGATAGTTACACAACTAAATTATTGTCAAAATATTAAATGATGTCAATATAAATTTAGAGATACCACAAATATGTACTATATCAATATTTTATAAGAAATTTTACATAATACATGTATAATACTGGTAATAATAAGAATAAGTAAGCTAAACAATGTAATTCTTTGTATTTATATTTGTGTTAGTATAGCATTGCAAATATTTGCAATTAAATGCTTTTCTAAATTCTCAACTAAAAATGATCTGCGATCCATCAATAATGCTTGTACCTCTATGAGATTTTGCCACTTTGAATATCTTGTACAGCAAGCATAAGACTTTCTTTACTCCATGATTGTTGTGCGACTTTTACTTTGTAAACGCGAGTAATGGAACACTTTTTATAAACGCGAGGCATTGCTGCTGCAATCGATTAAAATTTAAAAAAATTGATTTTGAATTAGTTGCATTTAAAATGTTTATGAATACTTATGAAAATATGATGGTTAATGAACAGATAGACCGTTTTTCCCCATCATCTATGGGGACCACTTTGCCCGCAGGTATATAGACGTTATATTTCAGGTTATATTTTAAAAAGCATTGATTAAACCAAATGAATTTTATACTAAGAATGTAACCAAATGTGTAAGGAATCAAACGAGTATGATAAAGAAATTAACACAACAGATATATTTGTTAATACAGCTTACACACGCACAAAATCTTATATGCGCAACACCTAAACAATTGCGCTCTGTCTAATGAACACAACATAAATTGACAAGCCTCTAGGGTACAACTCTTCTCAAATTATCCTGCACATATGCGCATGCGTCTCTGTCATTTTATGATATAGTAATATGAATCCTAATGAATAATAATAATATGAATAGTAACAACATTTGTATGTGTGTTGTGCAAAATAATTTTCTAATTTAAGACATGTAAAAAATTTCATCTCAACGACAATACCTTCATTGTCGTCCAAAGTGGCTGAGAATATCAAATATAAATGCAGCGAAGGTAACATCTTTTGAACAATATTTACAAATTTAATCATCTTAGGAAGCGACACGTAATAAATAGCAATAATAGCTAATGGAGTGAGACGTAAGTGTTCTGTAGAATGTGCATTACTAATGATAATGAAGAAGTACATATACACATTGTTAGGGAATGCTTTAGCCAAAATTAAAGGGCATATTCTTCATAAATAGTTCTCCGCAAAAGCTTATTATCGCTTTTGTCCTAGTCGTACGGTTTTCGAAAAACACTATGTACAGGATAGATCCCAAAGATTTATGCAACAACTGATATAATCTTCTTCTTTCTATCAAGTGACGTGTTGATTAAAATATTGAAGATGTTACTTAGCAATACCAAACAAGTAAAACATTGTGTCAAATTGACAGTAATTCTGTTCATATTAAAGTGGTCCAATATTCCAATCAAGAGTACGCTGACATGCACATTGTGTATGGTGAATATGGTGGAAATGCTAGGGACGCAGTTAGAAGATACCCAGAACGATATCCTCGTTGTAGAATACCCAAGAAAAATAGTTTCATAGCGGTGCACTAAAGACTTCGAGAAACAGGTAGTACCAAAGACCCAAGTGGGAAGAGGACGTGACGAAATATTCTTCAAATTGTTAAAGTAGATCCTTTAATCAAGACAGTATGGAGGACTCTTAAAGAATCTCTTTGGTATCCTTATCATTTCGAAAGAGTTCAAAGTTTTAACAGTGACGATTTTGTCGTTATACGTCGATTTTGTAATTGGCTGTTAACAAAAATTGTAGAAAACTCTTTGTTTCTGAACAAATTTTAATGACTGACAAACGTTGTTTTACTAGAGGTGGAATTCTTAATTTACACAACGGGCATGCCGATATCAATCCTCATGCAATAATTGAACAAAATTTTCAACGTCGATTTTCTATCAATGTGTGGGCTGGCATAATTGGCACCCAACTTATGCCCATATTACAAATGAAACAGACATGCAATATACATATCTGTAACTGTACACATGAACAATACACCTCGTATTTTCAGCTGAAAATACGAGGTGTATTGTCCATGTGTACAGTTACAGATATGTATATTGCATGTCTGTTTCATTTGTAACAAATGCGTAATACGTGTATAACGTATTAATATACTTAAACCTTTTTGTATATTATGCCCATATGTTTTATCAAATTGTTTAAATGGAGAGAGGTATTTACGATTTTTATAAGAAGTATTAGCTGGAGTACTAGAAGAATTACCTTTGGAATTACGTAGCATAATGTGGTTTATGCATGATGGGATCCCTGCACATTTTACTCCACCGGTCAGAAACATTTTAAATGAAATTTACGGAGAACGGTGGATTGGACGATCACCTGATCTTAACAGCTGTGATTACTATCTTTGGGGCTGCATTAAATCACTGGTCTACAACACTCATGTAGAAAATGTCGAAGAAAATCGCGTTATGGCGGCTGCAGAATTTATAAGTAATCAAAAAAATTAACTAGCTTGAGTAAGTCAGTCAGTCACTAAACAGGCGTGCCGAAGCTTGTCTTGAAGCAAATGGTGGACATTTTCAACATTTCCTTTAATTTTATGAATTTTTTGTTGTTTTTATTTTTGTAAACTTAACTAAACGTCATATTGACAGTGCTTAAAATGTCACAGATATCATAGACATCTGTAACACATAAACGTGTTGCCTATAAGTAGTTTTATTATTTGTGTCTTTTCTTGATTAGTAACAAATTTAACTATGCTTTTTCTCCAAAACATTACATATTTCACAAAAATGGCATATAACTCTTTTGTTTGTATTTTATAAATAAATAGATTTGTTGTAAATTTTGGCTAAAGCATTCCCTAACGTTTATTTAAAATTTACTGTGCCCCTTGATTAGTGGTTTTACCTACTGATGATGACAACTTAGTTGTCGAAATACATATTTAGGATACGATTAATAATTGTGGTAAGGGGTTATATACCTTTTTTTAAGTTTTTACTTAACCACAGTCTCCAAAGAAAGACTTCTAAAATTTATGTTGGAGAAAACATAAAACAAAAAGTAATAGCTGCGTGGAAAAGATTTATTATTATTAAATAAATAGACATGGAAATGATTAATGTGATTACTGTGTGACTATTCATATTATTATATTGAAACGTCGGAGACGCATGCGTATATGTGCAAGATAATTTGGGACGGGTTGGCCCTTAGAGGCTTGTTACAAATTGGCGGGAAGCAGTTTTTGATTCAGCGACCTCTATTAAAATAGAAGGTTATCTTCATAGTATAAGAATCCGAATAAATGTGCAGAATTCTTTTTAAATTCAGTTGTTCACTTTGCTCACCCTGACCACTTTACCCGTCTTTACCCTGCAATTAAAGTTTTGAGCAACCTCACATAAAACAATAAAATTTAAATTTAAAATACTAAATATATACTGCAAAATTACAAGAAATACTTGGACTGGCAATACCCATCTATGTATTTAACTAATCTGAACGGATTTAATGGCAATCTTGGTACATATATACCATGAAATGCGACCGTAAAAAGAAGTAGCGACGCTGCAGCAGCAAGTAGTAGTTGTAAGTAGATAAGTGTGAAAGCCCGTGGCTAACAGCAGGTGTTGTTCACCTGGACCTCCTCGAGCATTAGGGGCCAGGTGATCTTGGATCGGCACGAGTCTCGCATCTGCCATCCAGTTGCTTTCCGCGGACCACTTTTTGACATTTGTGTACCGGAACAGACACTTTTTTAACCATACGCTGCTTATGGTTACTGCTACGGATACTTTCTTATATGTATGTGTGTGTGATCATATACGTATTAATATATAATGCAGGTTTCATCGTACCTGGTTCATAATTTTTGTATTAAAAACTGGACATGACATATGTGCGCATGAATACAAAGTACTAATCATGTAATATTCGAAGTACATGGTGCTCTGTAAAATGCTTTGTTGACCAAAATTATTGATCCGCGATAAGATCATTCAAATGTAACAGTGAAAGTACATCTACTGAGGTAATTAAATTTTTAATGAAATGTTTTTGTATGTTTTATTAACTTTTCGCAAATTAATTCTGAAATAAATTATATTTTGAAGGAATCATGAGATATGAGATATACATACAGGGTTAGGCAAATGTATGGATCCATTCGAATATCTTCGATATAGCGACTTAGATTTTAATAAAAATTTTCACAATTAATTATATTCAAATCGGGGACTCGATGAATATATTTATATCCGAATCAGACTTTCGGTTTAGCCGGAAACGATGTAAACTTTTTTATTTTAAAAGAAATACCCTATATATTTTTACGAATATCAATAGAGTTCTGCTCTGGGAGTTCAGCAGTAATAAGGTTGGCACCCTTTTGTTCAACAACAAAAAAAATATAAACAAAATCAATATCAGTTAAGTTTTCGAAACAATATCCGTTCACTTCTTGACAATATGTCAGTCTGCGAACAAATTCTAGAACGACATTTGCCAAAGCTTTCTCACGAATTAATTGCACTTCCTCAATTATTCTTTGTCGTAACTCGTCCAGATTATGTGGTTGTCTGCGTAGGACAGATTTTAAATGACCTCAAAGGAAAATATCTGATAGATTTAAATCTGGAGATCGTGCGTGTCATTCAATGAATTTTCTACGACCAATCCGCCGATTTAGGAATGTTTCGCTTAAAGAACTTCTAACATTAAGGGCACAGTCAGGAGGTGATTCATCTTATTGGAACCAAACACTTACTGGTAATTCCCATCTTCCCCTATATTAGGAAAAACCTGATCACGTAAAATATTTAAATATCTTTGTCCAGTTAGAGTACCATGAATGAAGAAAGGACCAATAATACGGTTCCTGTAAATACCAGCTTAAACGTTTACTTTCTGCTGATGTTGTGTATGCATTTCTAGCATCCAATATGGGTTATCTATTGACTAATACCAACAATTATGGAAATTAGCAATACAATTCAAACAAAACGTAGCCTCGTCGGAAAACAGCAAATTATATGTCAAGTATTGGTCATTTGTGCAAACCTTCATCACTTTTTCGCCAAATTCAATTCTACAATCATAATCCCCGTCCAATAATCTTTGCACTAAATGTAGTTTCTACGGATGATATTTTTCGTTCTTCAATATTCTGGCTATTGATCGGCAATTTATATCATAGTTTAAAATGTATGAGAAGTTTGTGGTAATTCTTCTAATGCTATAACAATACCTTGAGCAATAACTTCATTAGTTGCGACTTTTAGTCGTCCGTTTTTCCGATTTTTCCGGTCAAGTTTTACCTTCTCAAAGTTTTACCAACGACAGTTCGTAATATTGCAAGCCGATCTTTAATTCGAATTGTTAAATCAATCGCATACTTCTTCATGAGTTCTTAAGCGGTCACCAAAACCAATCATCATCAGAATTTCAATACCTTTTTTCTCAGTTAATTGATCCATTATTAATATTTGGACGTTTACAAAGTTAATTCTGACAGTTTAAGTCAAGTACTAAATTTTAATTCCATGGCTTACTAAACATAAACGTGATTTTAAAATATCAATTTTAATTAAATACCTCTGTCATTGTTGAACGAAATGGCACATTTTCGTTATTATTGCTGAACTTCCAGAGCGGACATTTATTTATTTTCGTAAAAATATACAGGCCATTTCATTTAA
This sequence comes from Melolontha melolontha, assembly GCA_935421215.2. Taxonomy (NCBI): domain Eukaryota; kingdom Metazoa; phylum Arthropoda; class Insecta; order Coleoptera; family Scarabaeidae; genus Melolontha; species Melolontha melolontha. The sequence continues at coordinate 7,065,993 of OW285240.1, read as the reverse complement.
AATGCAAGAGTTAACATCGTTTCCGATTAAACCAGAAGTTTGATTCGGATATAGATATACTCGTCGAATCCCCAATTTGCATTTAATTAATTATGGAAAGTCTTATTAAAATCTAAGCAGGTATATCAAAGATATTCGTATGGATCCATACATTTGCCTCACCCTGTATATTGATATTAATTTATTTATTTACTGCCCACAAGATATACCTACATACATCCAATAACAGGACAAAAACAGTAGCAATATGTTGAATCATCTACATAATAAATACATTAACTAATTAATTTAAAGAAAATAATCAATAATTCTAACAAAAAAATTATTAAACAAAAATGTTTTTAATAATATAAAATATTGTTAAAAGTCGGGTGTGACGAACACAATAGAAGTTCATATAAATATGTGAAGGTATCTCTCTCCAGAGACATAGGCGCGTATTTCCTCTTTCTACAGAATCATCAGTACGCCCCAGCTGGAAAGAGATACGTTCACAAAACAACAACTCCGCCATATCAAAGAAGTTATTCAGGCGGCCCCATTTCATAGCAGTAATTGAGGGATGTACGTTTTTTTTCCCGTTGGATTCACTAGAATTTGATTCCTATTCAAAAGAAGATCGCGCGAACTGCTACAAATATACATTAGATAGCTTTGCCAATGTATCGTCTCATCTAGTGTACATCATTATAGGTGACTAAGTTTGTGTATATTACTGTGTAAAGGTTGGTTAATGGTGGCAGTATTTTTGGGGCTTGCTGGCAAAGGGAAAGAGGAAACACCGAAAGAACAATTGAAAAAGTAGCGCAAGTTAGAAGTAACAACACAAGGAATATTAGGAGCAATAAAAATGTTAAAGAACAGTAAGCCTGTGTGATATGATCAAATCCGAGCGGAAATGCTGAAAATTTATGTCAAAATGACATAACATTGCTGAATACTATGCTTAATAAGGCCTAGCATGAGAGCAAAATCCCCAGGGATTGGGAAATAGTTGACGCCAATAGTTGAGAAAAGGGATTGGATAATTTGCGGTAATTATAGGAGTATAAGTTAGTCAGTGAAATATACAAAACAATATATAGAAGAAATACTGTCAGGCAATAGAAATGACCGAAGCATTCGCATATTCACATAATATATTTACTGTCGCGCAAGTTATTGTGAAATTAATAGTTCAAAGTAGGGACGAGACATCGAAGGATCAACATCGATGTCAACATCGAATGCCGACATCTATAATGTGATAAAAAATAAGCTCCGAACATCGATATTTCTCAACATCGATTTAAAAAAAATTTATTTATGACAGTTGCACTCAAAAAAAAAGTCTTTAGCTTTAACTTATTCGTAAATTAAATAGGTACAGTTGCGGCCTCTACAAACTCAGACAACGACTTTTGATACACTCTGCCAAATTAAAAAAATTCATAATGCGTAAATTTGACTTTTATTCGGTATGGTTATGTTAGTATCAGTTTATTTTAAGTCAGAAGCACACACAATTTTTAAAAAGCCTCAATTAAACGAACTACAAAAGTCGGTAATTAGAAATAGGCTAGAGGACGGCATGAGCGTTAGGCACATCGCAAATGAAATAAACGTTAATAAAACACAATAATTCAGTAATTATTTTATGTACCGACAGTCTAACCAATTCCAGTAACAGTATTTTTAAGCTGTCTTGTCAAAGTTGATTTTATTGTTAGTTATTGTTAACCATTCCTGAAATTTGTATTTTGTGAAGATGAAGTAAGAACTTTATTTATGATAGCTCACATTATTCTTAATAATAACTGATGGGTTTTCTAAATTTTTAAACAGCTGATTTTTCGAAAAATTTTAGAAAATTTTCTGGATTCATGTCACCATGTTAATCCATGTTCTTACTATTTGTTGCTAATTCTGCTCCAGGAACAAAACCATTATAGAAGGTGAAACTATGTATTTATATAAAAAAAGTCTATGATATATTACCCATGCCAATACTTTTTAAATAATTAATACCTTTTGCCACCTACTTGCTTTGCTTTTACAGATTTAATATTCTCATCTTGCCGTGGTTTTTGAAAGCTTCCATCTTGAAAAACCCAGATTTCATCAAGAAAAACAAACTGGAATGCCTTTTTGATTTTTAAGGTGCATATATATGTAAGACAAAACGTAATTTGTATTTGAATTTTTCCATTTTTAAAATTATTTGTTTTATACGCCACTGACTTCCTTTCAGTTAGGTGACATTTTATAAACTTCAATATTAAGACCATGTGACAAAGCCACCATTTATTATTTGGCACACTGTCTGAGTTTGTAGTGGCCGCAACTATACCCATTAAGCAAAGTTTACTTTGAAAATTAGAATAACATAAAGCAGCCATACATGCAAGTATTATAACAAAGGTAAAATAGAAAAAATATATAAAGTATAGGAAAAACAAATTGGCTCGAGTGATAACAAAAATAAGTATGTATGCAACAAGGTTAGTAAATGTAACAAGTGTTCATTTGAAAAGTCAATCTAGTAGCATGTGATTTACTGAGAACATTTTGAAGTATGTCGTAAATTAAAATTTACTACTTAACCTACGAAGTCGTATATTTTGACAGTTTCATGCATACAAATAAATAACAAATAATAGGTATTTATTGAAAACGTAACATATAACAAATGTTGAAAATGTTGTCCTTCAAGATCAATGCACTTTAAAATCCTCCGTTCAAAATTTCTGATGATATTCTGTAATCGTAAGCTACGCGCGACTTCAGAATTGCATTTTGTACTTTCCCGACTTACGAGGCTTATAGATTTTGTTACGATGCTTATAAAAATATTCCTAAAAGCCTGTTTATAGATTACAATCTCATTATCTATATCAAATTTTGTGTTTTTTTTAATCTGTTTAATTATGGTTTTTTCGAAGAGGTTAGAATTATCTGACATTATCGCCTATGGTATTTTGCAATTTGATGTAAAACCAAATACAAATCTCCAAACTACTTCTAATTCTGCGCGAGCTTACCCGTCCTCGCGCCAACTTAATTGGCGCTTGCTATACGTAAATAATAAATAGATTTCTGAATTTTATTTCAGATTGTACTTTTGAAGAGATAGCATAGATTTGGGTTTTGTAGTGTTGTGACATTTAATCTATTTTGATAAGTAAAATGCCGAAAGTTAGTAGGGCGTAAGTGTGGGTTAAGCCATGCAAATAACCGCGTATAGATATAGGAAAAGTCTACTGTTCTGCATGTGTTAAAACTGTAAGTATAATTTTTGAATATGGTGGTGCGAAATCTGTCGGTATCTGTTCTTTTTTGAGATACGAAGAAAAGCTAAAAGCAAGTTACATTCTTTTTGAGGGACATACGCAATGAAAATACAGAGAAATGTACAGGGCGTTTCAGTTTTGCTCTGTCAGAATTAACTTAATTTTTTATACAGAACCCTACGTATGTCGACCGATTTTGCACCATTTGGACACTGGGGGCGCTTTTGTTTAATATTTTTAACTTATTTGTTAGGAATTTAAATAGTATTGACATTATTGCTTTTCAATTGGATATTTCAATTTTTGTGTTTTTTCATTGCAGATATTTTTTATGGCATGGTGCCATAAAAAATATCAAATAGACCAACACCTGTAATCTTCTGTTCATATTACTAAATTTGGTAAGATGAAATCTGGAGAAGTGTCACAACCCATATGTTTCCAACCAATGTCCAAAAACTAAATAAACAGGACGTCTTTAACCGAGACCTATGTCATGCAATGATGACGTCAAATATTCCCTTGTCAAACCTACGTAATCAAAACTTCACTTCTTCCCTCCAGAAATATTGCAAATTCAATAACCCAGGTGAAACAACATTATGAACAAACGACGTAAGTTTCTTGTATTTGGAGGTAATTGAGGAAATTAAACACTCATTTTTACATAACAAGTGTTCATTTGAAAAGTCAATCTAGTAGCATGTGATTTACCGAGAACATTTTGAAGTATGTCGTAAATTAAAATTTACTACTTAACCAACGAAGTCGTATATTTTGACAGTTTCATACATACAAATAAATAACAAATAATAGGTATTTATTGAAAGCTATAACAAATGTTGAAAATGTTGTCCTTCAAGATCAATGCACTTTAAAATCCTCCGTTCAAAATTTCTGATGATTTTCTGCAACATTACTGGATTGTTATTAATTTCCATGCATTTCTGTTCGATTCTCTGTAGCATATCATTCAAATTCAATATAGGTGTTCGAAACATGTTATTTTTTAGATATTGCCACAAAAGGTATTAAATCGCATGAACGTGTAGGCCAGGCAATTTCAGTATTTCGACTAATTATACGCTCATCAAAAAATTCTCTTAATAATCCAAAGATTCTGCAGTACAGTGACAAGGTGCTGCTTCTTGTTGAAAATATGCATTTTGAAGTTCATCATCATGCAACTGATTGACAAATGATTGTAAAATTTCCGTACGGTACCTTTGAGCAGTTAACGTTCCCTGAAAATATATTGGTCCAATGATTCGCCCTTGGCTTATCGCTGACCAAACACGAATTTTCTCTGGATGTAGCGATTCTTCATTAATTACATGTGGATTTTCACTACTCCAAATGCTTGTATTTTGTGAATTTAGGTATCCCGTTTTATAAAACCATGCCTTATCAGTAAAGATGACTCTTTGCGAAAGTTCTCCATTATTGTTCATATTTACAAACCAATTACAAAACTGTAGTCTACGTGGGTAAGCAATTTCTAACAATTCTTGTACTGCTGTGTCACGGTATGAATAAAGTTGCATATCTTTTTTTAATAACTTGTGAGTTGTACCAACAGTAAGGTTTATTTGTTGACTCTAACGTCGAACAGATGTTTGTGATTCATTATCCATTATTTCTTCAACGCGATTGACAACTTGAGGTGTACGTCTCTTAACTGCTCCGCTGCATGATTTTCTTAAGAGACTACCAGTTTCAGAAAAAAGTTTTAAATTTCTATCCAAAGTATTCTTAAATTGTATATAATCTATTGCAAAATGTGGAAACTCAACTTGAAATTCTACCATGCAATCTTGAACTGAATAAACCCATAAACCATCAATTTTATTACCACTTCGAAAATAAGCCTGGACTAAAAAAAATTTATGTTCTAAAGTGAAAGCCATTTTAAAACTGAGAAGCAATTTATTTAAACCAGAATCGATGCACGATTATTTTATGCACTAACTGATATTTGTGATTGACATTATCAAATGTCATTTGGATTTACGTCTACGGAACAACAAACACATATTAATATATTTGCGTCTTATACTATCAAAATTTCAAAGTAACCTAGATTGACTTTTCAAATGAACACTTGTTATAAGGTTGCCTCGTAACTAATGGCGATCGCCATATTGCGCGTCATCGCGCATGCGCGTTTCCTGTTTAGTTGACTAGTTGTCAAATTACCGGTCTAGATTGATGTTCATAGCGTTGTTTTCTAATTTCATAGTGTGTTATGTGCTTATATATTTACTTTATTTGACTATTTACAAGTATTTTACATTATTATCGGAGGTGAAACATGTATTTCTATATGGTACAACTATAAAACTTGGCAAAAGGAATGGATCAACAAACAGCAAAAGATTGTAAATTAAAGTAATGTATTAACTCAATAAAGTTTTTTGTTTAGAAAGATAGCAATTTTATTTTGGTTATTTATAAGAAAACTGCATCAAACAATATCTTGATATACAGTTAGTATTTGCATTTGTGAACTCATTTTTTTGTACATACAAAACCTTTAATTAACTCCGTTAATAACAACAGTTTATTAAAAGAACTTGGTTGTGACAGGAGAATACTAAATTAATTACTATGCGATGGTGTTATATCTATTTAACTAATGATTAGACTGCGGAACCGGCGCTATCCCATATCGATCAACTTAACATGTGTATATGAATCTCATAGCGCGATGGTATTGATAAAAGTTGTCTGCTTGTACGACCTTCAATGCAAACAGACGGAGTTGTGAAACATATTTCGCCAGAGTCGCAATAAAGTCAATGAAATGTATACACGGAAATTTATTTTTACGAAAATAAATAAAACACCGAAGTAAAATCAATTTAAATTAACTTGAACTGAAATTAATTCAAGATATATATATATTCGCCATTAATAAGAATCTAAGGTTTCTTATTTATTTTATTGGCCGTATAATCATACTAAATAATTTTTTTTTTGTTTTAACGACCTTTAATGATGATAATACAAAAATACTAACAAAACACAACACGAAAACCACGGAAATTTTAAAAATGTGACCCATATTAAAAAATAACAACGCAGTCAATGACCAAAATGAAATAGATGGACTTTCAAAAGTTTATTACCCACTTATCAAATAATATATCCCCGTTTACAATTTCCGAACAGATGTTAAAAATACCAAAATGAAATTTTAAAATAAGTCAAGAGCATAATAAAAAATAATTCACACAAAAACGCAGTAAAACAAGACCGTTAGGTCCACCTAAAAAGAAATTGGCACACAAAATATCTCAGTTGAAACACATATCCCTTTTCCAAAACAACTATGAAAAGAAAAAAGAAAAAAACTTGTGAATGGTATAGTTTAAGATAGTTTAGTTCATGAAATGCACTAATTAACGAATAGAACAATTGGTGAATTTAGTTATACAAAAATTTTCATATAAATTATTATTAAAAACATAATTTCTTGTTCCGTTACAATTTACAAACTTGACAAAGACTAATAATTAATAAAGGTCGAAACGTCGTTTTCATAAATAAATTTGTTTGATTTCATTAAATGTAGCTAAAACCAAAATAAATATTTTTATTTTTATTTAGTATACACACATATATGTATATACACAAAATGCATTTACTTTATACAATGAAAAAATTCAAAATATTGGAAACATATAAACTTGAAATTAATTACATCACCTATAATTAAAGTGAAAGTTTTGTCACACCACAGTAAACATTTTTTATTCACATTAATTATTACAATATATTCTAAACTTTGTCCTGTAAAGCGTTCTTTTATTGAACAGTATGTCTTTGAATATAGAAACACATCGCTCAACATCAAAGCTAGTGAGTGGCGCAGAGAAATAATAATTTTTAAATTTAATATATCTACGGATTTCCGTATTTTGAACATTACTACAAAAGCCTTTCATGACATTAAAATCAGGGCTAACGAATATTGCATCAATTTTATTATTAAGCAAAACCGACTCTGTCTCTGCGCCTGCATGACTCATTAGTGGATAGCGTCTGTTTCGCAGTCTACTAATGATAAAATTAAAGTCAAAATCATTTTATTTTGAATGGGCACCCTTAGTGACGCTTTCGCGCGTAAGAATATTATTGGTGGAGTGTTACGAGGCAACCTTATACTTTACTAACCTTGTGTATGAAGAAGAATATTACATACCGTGGCGGAAAGTAGTTCATTACCGTCGAGAGATAGTAAGTTCACCGAGACGCGCAGCTTCGAGGTGAACTTAATCTCGCGACGGAAATGAATTTTCCGCCAAGGTATGTATACTATTTTAGTCACTATCGGTTAGTAATTAATTATTATATAAACTATTAAATCACTAAATTTCAAAAATATAATAATATTAAATTTCATGGCATTTTGATAAATGCTTTTAATAGGTACTTTTGCTAGGGAACGTAACAATTAATAGTGATATTTTCTGACAGATAACTAAATTATTATCGTACCATCTTAAACATAGTCTTTCGCTAACACTAAACAGGAAACCCTTTATAAAAAGACATTTTTCGTCACCGAATACTGCAGCAAAAATATGATTTCCGTTACCAGTGAGAGAAAATCCCATAATGTTAACTTTCGTCGCTAGTGACTAAAATTAACTACTAATTTTCACCTACGTCTAGTTGCCTGTTGTTGCTATATCGCGTTATTGTGATGGAACAATAGTCCTTTCTTCAATAAATGCCGTCGCTTTTTCTTCAATTCTGCATCAAAACGTGTCAGCAAATCAGCATAATATTGGCCAGTTATCGTCTTTCCCTTTTCTAAATAATCAATAAAATAACAACTTTGGAATCAGAAAGGAAACTGTGTCCATAAACTTATCGGACGAGAAAAACAATTTTTTCCTTCTTGGGGCACGTTCCCTGGGAGAAATCGATTGTTTTGGCTCTATTTTCATCTTTGGAGTATAGTGATGTATCCTAATTTCAATTACTGTGATATGCCGATGAAGGATATCTCTTGGATTACGTTTGAAGACAGTCAAACCTTTTCCTGATCGCCGAGCGTGTATTTGATAAGCATTAATAAATGCAACATACATCTCGCGCATAGCTATTTCATATGCAAAATATTACACACCCGTTCGGTTGAAATGTTTACTTCATTAGCTGTCTCACATATAATCGATACTCGCTACTTACAAGGGCATGGACTTTATTAACCATTTCTGGAGTAGTTACAGTAAATAAACGGTCGGGGTCGTTCATCACTCGCAAATCATTTCGTGGGCGGAGCACATTCACGATAATATTTACCTAACTTTTCCTTGGTTTCTTATTTGTTTTTCCACGTAAAAATAATGTTTAAATCTATGTGTTAGATTTATTTGTAATTTTGTCAGCGGACATCAAGAACTTTGCGGAAGTTAGCCACATAATCACCGTAGAGAAAATGTTGCCAACCTTTGAGACGTCTCTCTCCCGTCAAACCGCCCATATGTATCATTTACTATATAACTATTGTTGAGTGCTCTACCTGTTCTAGTTGTATTGGCTTCATCGTAAGGTAACGTTCACTATCCAACGAAATCCTATGAAATAAAATGCAATTTTTTCTACAAAATACACTGTTCCAAGAAATTAACGCACCATGATGTAAACGAATAAATGATTATCTTATTTGCTGATAATTTGTAGCGGTTGGCGTTGGTTTGTTAGAACTTGGTATATGACGTCCAGTTGTCAAACTTGTGTTGATATTTGGTGTTGTTTTTTATGTTAGTTACATAAAATTAAATCACATCCAAGGATCATTTAATGTACTATCAGTTTAAGTGTTTTATTCCGGTAAAGTTATCCTATTGTTTCTTGTTCTACATTTTCGCCTTTATGCAACCTAAATTTCGAAATTTGACGAGAGAAGAATGTGCGCAAGCCGTACTGTTATTAGAGTAAAGCTGAAGTTATCGCCGAAATCGAGAAAGAGAGAGAGAAAGGAGCTGTAAGTTTTACTTTACATTGCACATAATAATTGTATACAGAGTGGTTGGTATTTCATTGTACACTCAATATTTTTGTTGAGAGTATTATATTTAAAACAAATCAAAACGAATCCGATTCTATTCTTTGCCCTGTTTCCGATCCTGTGAAATAGAGTGCTATCACTTGAAAAATAAAAAATGATCAAATGAAATATGTATATCTATTTCTTTTAAATTGAAGACCCTGCATATTATTTGATATTTAGATAGTTTATTCAATTCTGAATGCAGTACAATTTTTTTTCGTCGGGCAATGAATAACTCCATCATCATAATATCAACAAAAAGAAACACTTAAGTTGGATATATGTATTGGTTAAAGAACAATAGAAAAACAATAACACGATAAAGCAAAAATCCTATTGAAGGAATTGTTGAAAGTGTCTATCATTTTTGTTGATACACATAGGCGCTCGACGTAATAAATTATGTTGGGATCTTCTTAACATATCCGATGTAATTTCCCGCGCTGCCAATTGTATTTTATTTTTGAGTTCTTCTGGGGTAATCGACGAAGTGCAATAGACCTTATTTTTTATAAATCCTCAGACAAAAATATCTAATATTGATAGGTCAGGCGATCTCGGAGGCCATAAATGTAGCTCTTCATTCCCAATTCACTTATTTTCAAATTCTAATTGTAGAAAATTTGTTACTAATTGCGTATTATGTGGTGATACGCTGTCAGGTTGTAAACACACTTGCCTCCAAATAGCTAAATGGTGGTGGTCTAAATAAAATAAAATAAATGCTAGACATCGTGTCACAAACTGTACCCAGGATCGCTTTTTAAGACTTTCTGTCCCAAGACAATGATTTGTTAGAAGCAGGTATTTGCAATCTGAATTACAGGGAGTGCATGGTACTCGAATTAGCATATAAACAGTTCGTAAACACCTAAGAGACGCTAGTTTAGTATGTCGTGTGCCAGTCCGAGATCCAGCCTTGTCCGTAGAACATCGGAGACTTGAATTTTGGTAGTAATCATGTTAATTGGTTGCATAATAAGTTCTCTTTACAGACGAATCCAGATTTTGTTTTAAAACTGTGACAGACGTGTTCTTGTGTATAGACTACCAAATGAACATTACGTTCAATGCAAACATTCTGAATACCACATTATTTGGTGGAAGTTCTGTAACGGTGTGGACAGGCGTTTTTTGGCAGTTCGTATGTATTTAGTAGTGTTAAAGAATAAAAGCATTAATACTGATCGGGACATAACTAACATCCTTCAAAACCATGTTGTCCCATTCGCGCCTTATATCGGACCATTTTTTTTTAATGCAACGTAATGAACGACCACACAGTGCTCGCATAGTTGAAAATTATCTTGAGGATGTTGGAATCGACACCATAGATTGGCCAGCAAGGAGTCCAAACCTCAGGCCAATAGAACATGACTAGAATATGCTTGGCAAACGCCTGCAAAATTATCCGAACTCACCCAACAACCTGGAAGAGGTAGAGCACCATCTTGCGAAAATATGGAACGTATTGGAGCAGAATGACATAAGCTCGCTTCTCTTGAGTATTAGTCGTCGATGTCAAGGTATCATTAAAAGCAGAGGTGGACATACTCGATACTGAGGCATCTCATTAAAAATGTTAGCTCTCTTATTATTTCCTCTTACGTACTTAAAATATCATAATTTTTCTGTGAATATAAAAGAAATGCATTTACTTTTCATGAAAACAATAGCAGTACATAATTAATATTAGAATATTACCTTAAATCGAAAACTAAAAGCACTTAAAACTGTTTTTAGAATAAAATTAGTCAATCACGGAAATGTGATGTAATATTTTCACAAAATATAAACCAGTATTAATGTCTGAACGAAACATGAGTTAATACAAGAATAATATTTTTGTAGTAAGTATAGGTGCACACAATATTTCGAGGAGTTAAATTTCAAGGGGATAGAAACGAATGACTGTATCAAATAAATGACCACAGGTACAAAACAAGTGCCGACAAATACAACTATATGATATTTCCAGGTGCAGGTAGCGCAGCTGATCGACAGGTGGCGGGACGGTGAAGGTAAAAGAAAAGGCAATACATTGCAACAAAGGCAGCAGCAGCAGCAGAAACGAGACACCAGACCACACACTTCATTAACACTGAGCCGATCGTTATAAGACGATTAAGCGTTTTATATGTTTTGAATATAGTTGTAATAATTTCTCGTAAATTGTAAGTTATATTATACGTGATATTTAAATTATCAAAACTATATTTAGACTTCTGCTTACAATAAATTTATTAATATGTTAGCAAATTAATAAAAGATATAAATGGATGAATAGTTACACATCCCGTAGTTTTTTTTTTTTGTAATGTACGAAAGGGATATGGAATCTAACAATAAAAACTTAGAGCGCCACTAACAGATCTAAAATTTTCTGTAATAAAACTAAAAACAAATTCATTGTCTGATACTATGTTATCAGTATTTATCAATAATGTACGCATTCTCTCTCTCTCTCTTATACTTTACCTGATAGCAATTTTCCTTTATTCTACATTTAAGAATGGCCTTCAAAGATTTTTAGTGGAACTAATTATCATATTGAAAATTTACATGCTTAGGGTGGATCTGGACAAATACATATCGCATATACAAGTGTCTTTTTACGCTAAGGCAAATAAATATTTCATTTTAATATTTATATATCGGTAGAGGTAGAGATCAACATTTTTTTCAAGTTTTAAGTATATCAGTTGTAACATAACAACTCTGCCTGCACTCCTGTTGGGTGGATTGAGTAGCTCAGCAGTGGTGCAGCCGGTCCCAAGCCCGGATAAAAGAGGAGGGTTGGAGGTGAGGCTAGCGACCTGCCCCCGTCAAAGGAAATATGCTCGTAGAACCGATCAGAGAGCCTCGGATACAGGACGGAAACATTCGGAGACGACCCTAGCGAGAAAAAGGACCACGAGAAGAAACACCGAACTGAGACTAGCATGCTAAAATATTAAATCATGGACAAAAAGAGACCAAGAGATATTGATAGAAATGAAGACCCACAAAATCGAAATATGTGCACTCTCAGAAACTAGATAGAAAGGAAAAGGAACATCAAAATACCCAGATTTCCTGCTTATATATAGCGGTAAGGACAAAGGGGATTATGTAAGCTCAGGAGTGGGCCTTTTACTGCATGAGAAATTTGAGAGCAACATAGAGAACATCGAATATATCAGTCACAGAATTCTGAAGACAACTGTGAACCTGGTGGACAGTAAAATCCATATTAAAGCAATATATGCTCCTGACATAAGCAAGCCAGAACACGAAACGGAAGAGTTTTATAACACGTTACAGGAGGTACTGGACAAATTACAGAAGAACGACAAAATCGTGATACTTGGAGACTTTAATGCTAGAGTGGGGAATAATAACATAGACAATATTAAACAGTGATTTAATGAAGAAATAATAAATATGAACGGAGAGCACCTGATTGAATTCTGTGCTCAAAATATCTTGAGAATAAACAACACGTTTTTCCCCTACAAACTCCAACATAAGTATACATGGCAAAATACACAGGGTCATCAATCAATGATAGATTATATAATAACGAATAGGGATTTTTTACCCAAACAAATCCTCGACGTAAGAGCATTGACATCGCCCAATATAGGGTCAGATCACAAACTGGTACTAGGCAAATTTCGCATTAAGCGCCCACCAAACAGGGAAAAATCACCTAGGTATTTCGGAAAGTTAAACATAGAGTCTTTAGAGGATCAAACAACGAAATGGCTGTACAAAAAGCGACTAGAAGAAAGATTCAAGACAAATCCGGTAGAAAAGGAGGGAAATGTAAATGAGATCTGGGAAAAAATAGAAACTAACATATCACAAGCTGCAAAGGAAAGTATAGGAGTCAGAAAAATTAACTTAAATGCGACAAAAACACCAAAACCATGGTTCACCAACGAAATCAGAGATCTGGCGTACGAAAAAAGAAAATCATATCTACAGTATTGCAGTCATAAGACACCTAATAATTACAGCAATATAGAGACACACGAAATCGTATAAACTCTATGATAAGAGTCCTGAAAAGAGAGTATTGGACACGGTTTACCAAAGAGATGGAACATGACCTCTATGGAGCACAACGTAAGGTGTGGAAGATACTTAAAGGGAGAAAAAACCCATTAATGAATATAAAAATCTTAGCAAAATAGAAGGAGGAAAATGGATGGCATATATCGAAGAGCTTTATAAGGAAGGGAGTAACACACATACGGAGGAAGAAGAAGGAGACAGCGATAATGAACAAAGAATAGAAATTGCAGAAGAAGATCTCAGGATTACCATAGAGAAATTACAAAACAGAAAAGCCCCAGGGTCCGATGGCATACACAATGAATTGCTAAAATACGGCGGAGAAACAATAATTGACAATATCGCATTACTCTTTCAGAAAATTTTAGATACCAAGCGTGTACCAGACGAATGGAAAACGAGCATTACATTACAATACCAATACATAAGAAAGGAAATAAGAACAATCCTAGTAACTACCGTACCATCACCCTACTTAATACAACACTCAAGTTATTAACGAAGATATTCGCCAACAGGATCACTAAACAATACACAATAAGTGAAGAAGAATAAGGCTTCCGGCAAAACAGATCAACAATAGATGCTATTTTTATACTAAGACAGATAGTTGAGAAATCAATTGAATACAACCACCCTGCCTATATGTGCTTTGTAGACTTGACAAAGGCCTTCGATCGTGTCAGACTGGAAGATGTGCTGAAGTTATTAAAAGAAGAAAACCAGCCCAGTGGATTGGTAGAGATAATTAAAGACATAAACACAAACAACAAAACTAAAATTAAGATCGAGAACTAACTAACATCGGCAGTAGACATCAAATCTGGAATACGCCAGGGGGTAATCTAAGCCCACTACTGTTTAATCTAATAATGGATAAAATTATAGGAGCAGTAAAAAATGTGGGACAAGGATAAGGGCTTGGAAGAAAACAGATAAAGATTATGTGTTATGCAGACGACGCAGTCCTGATCTCAGATACGGAAGACAATTTACAGCGTATGGCATACACTTTTAAAACAGTGGCGGAAACCTATATCATGCAGATATCAACCTCTAAGACAAAAACTTTAGTAGTGGCAAGGGAGCCCAGACGATGTAAAATCGTAATTGGGGATGAGATAATCGAACAAGTTTCTAAGTTCGAATATCTAGGAATAGAAATGTCCAGCTGCGGAGACCGAAGAGACAGTGTTCGAAGACAAGCTAATAGGGCGGCTTATGTTTCGGGATGCCTGAGGGATGTTATTTGGCGGAATAAAGATATGAGACTGGACGGGAAAGTACGCATATATAAGGCATGCATAAGACCAATACTTGCATATTCAATAGAAACGAGAGCCGACACAGCAGAAACAAAAAGGATGCTTAGAACAACGGAAATGAAAACATTGAGGTCAATAGCGGGGAAAACACTGAGAGACAGAATCCCGAACAATCAAATACGGAATCAATGTGCTGTACACGATATCGTACGGTGGGGTAGACAGTGGAGACGGGAGTGGAACCAGCATGTAACACGAATGGATTGCGAGAGATTAGCCCGAACAGCAAGGGATCTAAAGCCAATGGGCACCAGACCACCGGGAAGGCCCTTCAAAAGATGGCGAGATAGTTGGCAGTCACAAACATGACATAGTCACAAACATGACTGCAGCACTATGAAAGAGATCGGATAAGAACAGGCCTAAGGCCTAATATAAGAAGAAGAAGAAGTTGGAACATATTTGGATAGTTTCCTTGGAAAATTAGCGAAGAAGGTGTCCTTTTACGCAAAAATTAAGAAAAATGGACCGATTTTCAGAGTCGCTTTTCACTTATCAAAAGGTCTTAGTAGTAGGCACAGAAAACGTTTGTTTACCGAACTACATTACGTTTCACAGTCGCACTTACAGATCTATATTCATAATAAATGATATAGTAAACGGAAGCCATCGCGTTGGAACTATTTGCGAAAGCTTAGGCTGTCGCTGCGATCCTAAAGCTGAAGGCCAATTGCCTATGCCGTTCTAATAAGGTTGAAGGGGGCTGAATGCTAGGCTTTCATGTTTGCTGAACTTTACTTCATTTTCTTTAATTTTTTTTTTCCATATTAACATCGTAAAATTTAAAAAAAGGTATATAACCCCTTACCACAATTATTAGTCGTATCCTAAATACGTATTTCCACAACTAAGTTGTCACCATCAGTAGGTAAAAACTACTAATTAAAAGTCGCACAAGGGGCACAGTAAAACAAGAGAAACGCTTCCGCACAACTATTATACACTGCATCCCCGTATAGACTGAGAGTCTATACGGGGATGCAGTGTATAATAGTTGTGCGGAAGCGTTTCTCTTGTTTTACTGTGCCCCTTGTGCGACTTTTAATTAGTAGTTTTTACCTACTGATGATGACAACTGAGTTGTCGAAAGACGTATTTAGGATACGACTAATAATTGTGGTAAGGGGTTATATATCTTTTTTAAATTTTTATTTAACCACAGTCTCCATTGAAAGAATTGTAAAATTTATCTATCTGAAAGATTTTGACGAAATTTTCACCAAATATTGTTCAAGGCAGCAATAATTATATTTTATTATTAATATACTAATAAAACAATCTTGTCAATAGATACAAAAACATACACTATAAGCACCCAAAAATGGAAAGAACTTTTATAAAATAATACGCAATAATAAATCGATAGCGTGAATAGAAAATTAATAAACAATTACATATACATAATTTCAAATTTTTAGCTACTGTAGACCTAACTTAATTTTAAAATGGTGTAAATATAAATTGAATATATTTTATTAAATTAATATTTACTCGTTTACGTTAACCTTTTTGTGGTGTTACCGTTAAATGTGTTACTGCGGAAAATTATTATTAAACGGCAATAAAATTATAATTAACTAATACAGAAGTAATAAAAAGAATCTAATCAGCATTAAGTAATTAGTTAATACTTCCTATTTCATATTATTTACCAATTTCCATAATTATATAAGTTAATTTGTTTAACATAATCTATAAATGTTTATTTTTATTACTAAAGTGAATAATCTACTAAGTCGCTAATATAAATTAAATATTATTTAGTTTTTTTATTCTATACAGTGTGTTCCAGAATTGATGTTACAACAGGTTCGATGGACTGAAGTTTATTTTAAGATTTTGGAGTTAATATCTGTTTGATTTGAAGAGAATTTAAAGGATATTTTATGTTTTTGAACAATAATTATGCCCTGGCAGAGACGCAAAAACTATTTAATTTTCAGATAAAGTAACCTTTTCGTTGATGATTCGGCAAAATTTTACAAAGAAAAGCTGTTCTTAATATGAGAAATTGCAGCCCTAAACAAAATTTCAGGAAGATTTACCAACTCTGGTTAAGCCCCCATTTTGATAGATAAAACAAAATAAATTTTATTTATTAAACATTTTCTTTGTAAAACATTGAACGAAACAAATACTATTTAATACAAAAGTATTTGTAATAATATAAAATATTATTGCAAAACTCTCTCTATTGCAAAATTCTCCAGAGACGTAGATACGTATTTCACCTATCTACAGGGTAATCGGTACGTCTCTGTTGGAGAAGAAGCATATTTACAAAATATAATAACTTCGCTCTCTCACAGAAATTATTAAGACAGAGCATAGAAGAATATTTAGCGCTGTCTAATAACAACTGCAAAATTAGGAAAGTGTTTCCAACAGACAGTAACAACTGTATCTATAGAAACTGTATTACTTTGTATCAACGCTTTAACGGACGAACCGCATGGGTATATAACAAAATAATTTTAAATATATGTTCTTGAGTAGGTAAAACCTCACCAATTTTGTATAATACGAAGCTATTTTTAATAATATAAAGTATTATTAAAAATCGTGTGTGAAGAACACAATACTATACAACAATAATATTTTATATTATTAAAAATACCTTTGTATTATACAAAATTGGTGAAATCTGTGAGAGCGCGAAGTTGTTCCTTTTTGTGAATGTATCCTTTTGCAGCAGGACCGTACTGACGAATCTGTAGAAAGATGAAATACATATCTGCATCTCTGGAGAAGGATACTTTCACAAAAATATTAATAATGAACATGTATTGTGTTTTTTACACCAGATTTTTAATAATATTTTATATTATTAAAAATGCTTTTGTATTAACTCGTTGTAATTAATTCCCTGCACGGGATAGCGTTCAACACATTTAAAGGACAGGTATTTCAATCATTTACACTGGATTCATTCCAAGAAATCAACCTGAGTATCGTAGAGAGGGTACCGGGCTATAGATGCATATTCGAGCTTCGAAATATCATGAGCAAAGAACAGAGCCGATGTTATTGAAATATTTACATCTGCGAATAATGAATCCGAGAGCATGGAGATCTGGAACCAGCAGCTGTTACACTAAGAAGATTTTCTGAGTGTGTAAATCTGAATACTGACTAGAAATCTAAACACCATTAATAGTGTAGATCGACTCAATTCTAGTAACTTTCTAGAATTAGATACCAGGAAACACTTACCCGTGTTTAGTTTTAAATTTTTGCGTAAACACCAGCCATAAATTTGGTCAGCATTTTTTTGCAATAAATTAACATCTGCCTAGGAATCAATCCTATGGTAAATCTTAGTATCATCAGAATCAGTGACTACAGAACAGTTGATAGATTTGATGAGGTCGTCGATGAAGATATTAAACAAGAGCAGACCAAAGTTTGACACTTTCGGTACTCTGGAAGTAGAACGAAAGAGCTGAGACCTAAACCCATTGCAATAGAAATAATCCATTCTATTGGAAAGATAATATTAAAATAATCTCAGCAACGATCTATCAATGCCAAAGGAGCTTAAGTGTTCCACTAAAATGCGGTGGTCACTTAAATTAAATGCACGGGGCAAGCCCGTGTAAATAATTTCCAGCTGGCCACCAGCATCAATATTTTGAGCTGAGATTAATATATTGAGATTTCCTGAGATATTATTACTAAATTAGTTGTAGTATATTTTTGCAATATATATTCATGCTGTGCACTAGAAAGATGTGGTCTAGTGTCATATTTAGGGACTCGACACGAGAGACTGAAATTACGATGGATTATATAAATAGTCTAAAATGTCGCTAAGTACTACACGCAGTTATTGAATAGCACTATTCATTCGGTTGTCCGCATATCTGTTTTTTTGTCGTTAAATTGTGACGCAATTACTTCAATATTACAGTCAAATTCCTTTCTTCATGGGCGTTATTAGAAACGTGAGGAGTTTTTATAACTGATTTTATTTATTAGTTTATATTTCCTAAGATAAATAAAATACGGTGAGTTAGTTTCTTTTTTCATTGTTTTAACTGTTAATTACATAATTACATACTTCGTAATTTTTGTAATAGATTCTGTTTAATATCGTTTCATCGAATCTATTTCTGCATATTATTTTGACGTAAGTGTTCAGTGAATTTCGTCAAGTTTCAATAACTTGCGCATACATTTTTAATTTTCATTTATATAGATTTAGAACATTGATTACATTACTTTTTCAGATATGATATGGAATGACATCGTGAAACAATGGCGAGTTGGATTAAGGGTCAAACTAATTGTATGTTCATTGCCAGCAATTCCGATATTTATTGCAAAGTCTGTAAAATATCGTCAATAAATTCCAAAAAATCGCACGTAAAACGTTACTTAGCATCGCAAACACATACACAGATATTAGACCCGTTGGAAATCTGACAATTTTAACAAAGAACTGTGTGAAACTTTAATGGCGGCAAATATTCCATTAAATAAATTTAACAATCCCAACTTCAAAACATTTCTCCAAAAATATACTGGTCGAAATGTTCCTGATGAATCCACCTTACACAAATATTATGTTTCTAAGTGCTACCCGAAAGCAGTAGAACGCATTAGAAGCCATCTTTTAAATCAGCCTAGGGATAAGTGCCAACGAAACTGCCGATATATCAGGACGCTGTGTCGTAGGTGTTGTAACTGGTGTACTATATCGAACTATTCCATAAAACGCATATGTAATAGCAACAAAACTTATAAATACAGTTAATGCGGAAATAGTAGCTAAAACCATTTACGAGAATATGCATCAAATGCTTCATTCGAAGGACAAGTACAAAGAAAAAATACTAATACAGACTATTAAAGGAAACATATCCTAATATGCTGCATAATACTTGTGTAGCACATGGTCTCCACAGAATCTGTGAGTATATCAGGGACACCCTTCCGGAAGTTGATAGACTTGTATCCGCTTTTAACACATTCGCTGTGACTTTTAAAGGCTAGAATATCCCGGGAGCTGAATTTTTTTTTTAAACTATCAATGCATCTAGTGTTAATTTGGCATATTGTTTATAAAAAAAATTACAAAAGTGCATATACAGGCTGTTTACGTCTTTTTGGTCCGTGACTCCGATGAGAGTCACGCGCACCTATCTAAATATTTCATCCGCAGTGCTGACCGGCGCCTATCGGAGCCGAACAAAATATGCCATAATATTGAAAACACAAGATGAGGGACCAAAACAAATTAAGCCAAGTTTGTTAAAGTTTATAATTATAAACATTGAAACTTAAAAAAAAAATAGAAACTAAAATTTTCAAACCAACGTACATTCTAGGGATGAACATTTGCAAAACATGCACCAACGCAAAATCCAGGTTGTCCTGGGAATTGTTCGCAGTGGTAAGTTACCTGCTTCCTCACGTTATTTGTGGAGCACACGTTACATCTCTTACGGTTTATGCGACCGTCTTTAGCGTTCGACGTAATTTTTGTCAAGGTATGCTTTGTTTTTGTTGTAGTCGTTAGGCACCGGAGTTTCATCTATGTGTAACATACTACTCAAAAGCGACATTCTAAAATCGTACAAAGATATATTTTGTGCTCAATATTTTGTGTATAAAAAGTAGGAGTTCAGCAACATCAACTGAATAAAATTTAGACCAATTTTTTTATTCCATCGCAACGTTTTTGTCTCGCAAGGATAGTAGGAATTTAGCTGATCTTGTCGATCAACACCGTCCATGTGCTGATTGTAGTGCTAAATCGCAGTAGGTTTTGTTCTAGTGCGATGTCGTTTATCGGTATACTCTATCATTGCATTATCAAATTCATTAGAAATGTAGAGAACATCTCGTTTGTCTCTCCATTTTGCAACCATTATATTGTCTGCATATCTGGCTATCGTTTCTCCCATTTTTAGTTTCTTTGTTAGAACGTCTTTAGGATTGTGTTTTCTCTTGACGTTGATAGTACCAGTGCAATAAGTACTTCGATTACTAAGCTGTTTTGTCAATTCAAAGGAATTATAATAATTATCCATGTAAATGGAATGGCCTAAATCTAAACGACCTTCTAATAATTTTAACACTACTTTTGTGGTGTGACCCTTTCCCCTAGAGTCATCCAGCGTCCCGGTGTATACCAGTGACTTCAGTATAATACCACTATATTCGATCAGCATATATAATTTCACACCGTATTTGTGGCGCTTGTTTTTTATGTACTGGCGGAAAACTAATCGCCCACGCCACAATACCATGGATTCGTCAAGTGACAACTCTTTATTGGGACAATAAATAGATGCCATTTTTTCATTGAAAAAATCTATAAGAGGTCGTACTTTGTATAAGCAATCATTTGCATCTTCTTCAGACTCTGAATTCTTTGCAAAATGCAAACATCGCATAATTACCAAGAATCGGTCTCGGCTCATGCACTAGAAAAACATGTCAAATTGAATAACGAGTGCTTTTTCAATAGTCTTGTAGACGATTTAATTTTATTGTGCCTGTATGAAGTACTAAAGCTATAAATGTTAGCATCTCCTCACATGTAACTGGTTTCCATCTCGTTATTCTCGATTTCTCTGATATTCCCGGTCCACAAAATACCTCTTGAGCATATTGATTAGTTTCATTGACTAACATGTTAAGTATCACATCATCAAATATCATGCGAAAGTAATTAATTGGTTCCATATTGTCAGCAATTGGCACTAACAGTTCATTTCTTTTCAAAAAAGGAAAAATGTTTGTACCTGTGGGTTCATCCCTCCAGTCTGGAATGTTGTCGGCGGTAATTGGGGGCACAGGCTGACGTGGGAGCGGCGTGTTATCAACCGAACCTTATATCAGGTAAAAAAAATATTACCTATTTATAACAATAACCAAAATCAAAAATAATACCTTTGCCATGAGAGTCTGAGAGAGTCAAGTTTGGGACTGTATCAGAACTTGTTTGTGCAACTTCCGGTCCTGGATGTAATTCATCTAACACATCTAACAAAATTATCTACTAAGTAACATATAATTCCAAAAATATTGAACTTATTACGTGTTTTATCATCGTCCGAATCTTCTTCTTCGGATTCAGAATCAACTTGCTCAAGTGCAATATCCACTTCATCCGTAACACCCCACAAATCGTCTTCATCACTCGAAGCCATTGCTAACAGTTCTTCATCTGTGAGTTTGTTTGGATTTTTAAAACTATATTTAGCTCTCTTTAACGGTACTGGCGGACTATCCGCCATTTTTACTGCAAGAATGTCAATATTTACGAATGGCAAAATATTTTACAATTTTTGATTTGTAACAAATACGCTCACGCATCCACATCCGATTCTCATCAGTGCTGAATCACTACTGGCTGTTTAAACTTGTTAGGGACGATGGCTCCGATCGGAGTCGAGCGCACTACAACATAGAACGCGCCGACTCCGAACGGAGTCATGCGCACTGAACGTGTTAAAAAAGTTTTCAGAAAGGCACCATTGAGAGTAGCTCCTTACAGGGAAAAACTTCCATGTTTGTCAATGTTTCTCTCTTCAGTAATAACTAGATGGCGAACGTGACCGGAAGCTACTAGTTTTTATGCTGAAAATTTCGATAGTATACAAAATTTCGTTACATATTTAAATGACGATGCTCCAAGTATATCTGAGTGCAAAGTACTAATACAAATTCTAGATTTAAAAAATCAGTTGTACTTTCTTCAGGAATACTTTGGAAATTTGCCAAAACTAATCACTTATTTCAAAAATCAAAATATCATATTAAATAATGGATTAACCATATTAAATGTGGCTGTTAATAATTTTAAAAATATTCCAAGTGGCTTCGGATTTGGCCTTCGGCAAAAGTTTGACGATTTAATAACATTGCGGCAATTGTGTATGGGAACAATGACTCAAAATCTAACTGCAAAATACGCTGAAATAAAAGAATATTTACAGTATGCACCTATAACCAGTTGCAATGTAGAAAGAACGTTTTCTATCTACAAGAATGTATTTCATTCAGAGAGAATATATTTTACAGAAGAGAACCTTGAGAAAGTACTGCTATTTAATATTAATACTCCTTTAGTCAACTTGAACTACAAAATTAACAAATAAAAATGTATATCGTATTCTATAGATCACCACCCGTTTGCTTTCCAATTATATAAATAAAATTAAAAACTTTAAAAATACAAATTTTCAATAATAGGTCCGCTGGCGATGAGTCATCGATCTCTCGTGTCCGTTCCTTGCTCATATTATATATGTTTATAAATCAACATTTCAAAAACTTTGGAAAAAGTCGAGATAACTAAACATATAATTAAGCATGTAAAACGTCTTGAGGTGCTTTAGTCTTAAAATCTTTAAATTATGCGTAATTTTAAAATCGATTGCGTAATTTTTTTAAGAAAACTTATCGTTTGATGTGTCTAAATAAACTAAAAACGTTATTAACATATAACATAATCTTATCTTTTAAAACTTAAGAGTACATACGAATATGTATAAGAAGAGTAAGCAGAGTTTTCAAATAGTACATCTCACATTACACGTATAAGAATATCGCAACGGGGTCGTTTATTTTCAATTGCCTTAATAACAAGTATCGAACACGGTGTTATTTTCGTTCCACCCCTCGGAAAAATGTTCAACATTAACTAAAATTAGAAAATTGTCTCGCCGACAGTTTTTTTCTGTCGCCTTCCCCAATATATGTATATAGTACTGTTTATACTTAACCACAGCGCGTAAAATAAAAATGCTCGAAGCTAAATTTAAACCGCGCTAAATCTATTAAAATACAAAATACAATATATAGCCGACCGTGGGGAATAAAATAACCTTCCTGAAACTAAAAAAAACTTCGATTGATTAAAGAATATATAACATAATAATAAAAAATTTACAACTAATAATATTTACATGTTAATTAACTTCGACTTAAGAATAATTCACAGGTACTGCCAGATGTCGTTCAAAGTAAACTATTATCGAATTAGAATACAAATTGCTTCGCAATCCACCATATTTACCAGGTCTGGTTCAACGTGGTTTTATCCTGTTCCTAAACTTGAAAAATGACTTGGTAGAAACACATTGGGGACACATGAGGAGGTTATAGGCATAACAAATGCTTATTCCGACGAACTTCCTAAATATTACTCTTTAGATAGCCTAGAAAAATTGAACAGTAGTCCTTGGGCGAAAGGACTAGTATTGTAATTGTGTTGAAAAATAAAATATATATTTTTTTCATAAATAGGGTACTTAATTGAACAGTCTCTTTCCTATTAAATCACCCTCCTATATTGAGAACTGTTTTCTCTGTATTCCATACGATAAAAAGTCATAACCAAGGTTCGCTTATCATAACGTCTTAATTATTTTTCATTTCTGGAAAATGCAATAAGCTTGTCGTGAATCTCAACTGGTAACTTAACAGCGACACTAAAGTTTTCACTAAAAGGATTCAATGCCCATTTCTTCGAGAAATAATTTTTATCTCCCGGGAAATACTTCGTAAACTAAGTTTTTAGCTCAAGCAAATGCATCTTCATGCAATCCAAACTGGTGAATTATAGTGTCTTGTTAATTCAAATTTTTCTCCATATAATCTGAAGTGAGTGGGAACATATATCAAAATTTTTGCTTTGAAGGCGAACAATCCAGATATCAAGCTTCTCAATGAAAGCATGAACTGTGTCTGTCATTAATAAAATGTTTTTAGCACGTCTTTCTAAATTCACACTCAAGTCGTTTAAATGCGAAAATACATCAGCTAAGTAAGCCAACAACCACATAGACTTATTATTCTGTGAAAACAATGAGAATGGCGTTTTTTTTCCTGGAAAAATATTATTAATTCATCTCGCAATCCAAATACACGGGTTAACACTTTCTCTCTCGATAACCATGTAAAATGTGTTTTTTTTAAGAGGTGTAGGATTATAAATTGAAATAAAAGACGGAAGTGTTCGGGAAATGAGAATGTTTTGTTTAAATCGGTAAAATAGTTTTATAACATTAATGATGGAAGATGATTTCGCGCATATGGGCATCACGGGAGCGCCAGAGGCACGTCATCCTTATGTATCAATTTTAGACTACTTTTTGGAGCGTTTCAGGCCGTATGTTACGAGTGGTACGCTCGATATTGGTTTCTAAGGCTACAATAGTTATCAGCTTGTTTGTGTAGACCAATGACTTCAAATAGCGCTAAAAAATATTCTAAAGGCTACACATCACATAATTTTGAAGACCACTGTGCATGTTCATTTCTGAAGGTAATCACCGAACACTTCCTTCAATAAATCGAAGGTTTTGCCATGGGCACCGTCCTGCTGAAGCCAAAGGTCTTCCAGACCATGTTCATACACTTCTGGAAATAAAAAATCGTTGGATATGCCTCTATACCGGCCGATATTATCGATAACAGTTCGACTATCTACGTTTTTGAAGAAGCATGGCCTAATTATGCAATCGGACCACAAACCGCGTTAAGCAGTGCATTTCTCGAGGTGAATCGGTAGTTGATGAGTCGCCTGTGGATTAGTGTCGCTCCAAAAGTGACAATTTTGCTTATTCACAAAGCCACTGAGCCAGAAGTGAGACTCATCACTGAACTCAATTTAACCATAAAACAGTGGATTTACTTTCAACTGTTGAAGCGCCCAATTACTGAACTGACATCGATAACGATGGTCCGTTGGCGTCAATTCTTGCATCAATTTAAGCTTGTAGGCATGTAAGCCATGATCCTTGCGCAAAACCTTCCACAAAGTCGATGGGCACAGGCCAAGTTCTTGCACACGATGAAGAATCGATGAATTTGGATAATCCTCAACACTGGTCTAAACGGCAACAATATTTTCTTCAGTGCGCCCTCTACCCAATCTCGTTGATGAGTTGAACAACTGAACACTGATTTTAAACATAAATTTACACAATTTGTAGACGTTGCTCGGCTTTTGCACTATGAAATGTCAAGCAATACTGAATAAAATGGCGATATGATTTGTCAAATTAACTGTTCTAATATTAGAGTTTCTCCCTATTGAAAAAGAAAGGTATTAAAAATACACACATTAACTTCTATATGGAAAATAAGATTTTTTTTGTTTTCGCCCATTTCATCGCATAGTGTAGCAAACAACCTGTCATGTAACAGCCGGCTTTTAATAAAATTAACCAATTTTACAGATTCGCAAAGAATTTTATTGAGATTTTCAGGAATGTTTATTGCGACAGTTGAAGGATCTGTGAAGGAATCAGTGCGTCCATTCCGCCCTTGGTATAAGACGATCTTTTAATATTTTTATTAATCAACTGTTCTTTCCTGTTATTATCTTTGCACCATCACTACTTACTGCAATACATTTTATCCAATCTAGGTTAGTATAGTTTCTAGTAACTTTATAAAAAGCATGAAAAAGTCATTGTCCTGTTGACACGGTACTGTTTTGCAAAACAACGTATTTGCTTCGATGTCTTCCAGCACATTCACACCTCACAGAACACAAGAACAGAGACATTTTTGCTAAATCTGTTGATTCATCAAATTTAATACTAAAAAATTCACTTGAACTCACTTGCTGATCGCGAACATCGGCAGCCATGTCATCGTTTCGCCTTAATATTATGTCGTTATAAATCGGAGGTTTTTTTTTCAATTTTTTGCTTCTTCTACACCTATTAAAGCACTGACCATATGAAATGCAGCAGGGAATATGAGGTTTTCGGCGATTCTGTAGGGTTTGGGCATCTTAGCTTCTCGTAAGGTTACTAGATAAGATGCCACAGGTATACTTTTATCAGTATGGCTTGACTTATAAGTAGAAGTTGATTTCTCAAGGAATGTAATTTTCTTTCGAAAAATTTAGTTTACATGTGTCGAACTAATTTTGTTGGCTTCACATTTTCATCGGAGAGAACTTGAAAGCAAACAACGTATTGTGGCTTTCTGTCATTGTACAATCTTGTCTTTTTACCAACCGATTCCCTGGATGTAGATTGCTCACTTTGTTTTTCACAAATTTATCAATTTCACATAAGAAATATAAAAAAAAACAATTTAGTTTCACGGTTGAACACACACTAAAGTAAAAGCACCAGGCGCACGCTTCGCATTCGAAACTTAACTGAAGTTGTGCAATTGCAAGCGTCTTTTTTATACTGGTGACAGCACGACTTGTTAAAAACAGAAGCAGACCAAATTACAAAGAGCAGGTGCACATCAAGTTTGAACTTGTAAATTGCTCATATATGTACACGTCGTACATGCATGTTCATACCCGTTTCTATAATTGCATCGACATAAAATAATAGGAACAGTCGTACTACATTTTTTATACTGTCGGTATTATAAATATGAAGAACCACCTTCAATTTGCGAGGAAGAAAACTCTAGATTATATTGGAACCGTCAAATAATAATAATAACACGACAAGGTAACGTACTTATGTTATTGATTCTACTTTAGCCAGAAACTCTACATTCAATACTAGTTTTCAGATTTTTCTACTAAATATGGCAACATAGTTGCCGAAATACGTATTTATAGTTTATTAATTTATATTGTGATTAGGAACTAATAAACAACTAAATATGGTAAAATTAATTGTATATATTAGAACATTAAATTAACCAGATGTTGGTTTCGCGTCACCTTTATAAAAACAAATTTAGTGGCGTCTTTGTTAAATTTTAACTCTTAATTGATCTCCTGAAGAAGTAACGAATGGTTATGAAATATAGAATGAAATAAATGCGTTTTTTTTAAATTTGACACACCGCTTACTCGTTCAGTTAATTATTTACTAATACAGTACGGTCGATAATACTTACAAGTCCATATATATATAGTCTGTGGTTTTTTGTGACTGGAGTTCTGTATTAGTTATTGGTAGTGGGAATCGCAGTCAAAAGGCGGAATTAAATTATTATATTCTATGTATATACATACAGGGTTTTTCACGTAACCCGTTCATTAGAAGTTTTACATGTTTACACCCTAGGATACTTTTGAAAATTTGCGGCACGTAATCTTGATACTTATAAATAAAATATTTGCACTCATGAACCACTTTCGGTTATACCGGAAGGCATAGCTAACTTTTATATTTTAAATGTAATGTCATATTTTTTATTGCTTTTTTTATATTTATTGTAAAGTACTATAACACTTTTGATTTTTGTGAAATTTTTTGTTTTATCAATATAACGGTTAAATTTCGATTCTTCTGTCCAAATAATTTTAGATAAAAAAATTGGAATCTTCTTGTGTTTTAGTTATAATAAACTCGCAATACTGAATTCTTCTGTCTTGATCTCCTAGACGAAAGGCCTAAACTGATTGGAAAAAATAAGGATGCATTATATTTTTCTTTAGAATCCTTTGATGTATATGAAATTTCTACATCTGCAGACGCTGCCGGTATAGAACTGGTTGGATGCGCATGAAAATATCCCAAAACGACGATTTTATTTCCTTCGTCGCCCGCAATCGGTTTTGGAACTTGTTTTCTTGACTTAAATACGAAAGCCAATGAAATTTGACTCTATTCGTTTGAATTTAGTTTTATTCATTGCTGGTAAATGTGAGTATCTTTCATTAAAGAGTCGTCATGTTCTTTCAATAATTTGAAGAGATTCAACATGAATAAATAAATAAATTCAAGATTCGATTAAAAATTTAATTCGTCTGGCATATTTGTGCACAACATAAAACTAGTTAGACGCGAAATAAACTTTGTGACAATTTTAACACATCAGATTTACTTTTCAAGGCTTGCTACTACGATTATTCTTGATAATGCCAAATTTAGAAAATAATTATTAATAACTCTAAAACCATGAGAGACATAGAGAAACCTATATCTGTACGATGCAAAATATTAACTACTTACTATGGCGTGCTCATCTACAGCCTGTTCCATTTAAAAAAAAATCGATTTTTCTTTAATTAAAAATCACTTAAATAATCAATGAATTTTGAACACCCTGTAAGAGATTTCTTAAATGTTTAGACATTACTCAGAATCTTATACCTTTCGGTGTCTCCAGTAGAAATATGACATAGTTCAGATCATTATCCCTGAGATATGTGGTTTTAAAGAGAACATTAAAAAAAACAAAAAATTCACAAAAATTAAAATAATTCAAAAGCGGTTAATTTTTTACAAAGGAAACCTTAATATAAAGTGTTATAGTACTTTACAAGAAATCTAAAAAAGTAATAAGAAATATGACATTCCAGTTAAAATATCAAAGTTAGATATGACTTCCGGTATAACCGAAAGTGGTCCGTGGGTGCAAATATTTTATTTTAGTACCTCAAGTATCAAGATTACATGACGCAAATTTTCAAAAGTATCCTAAGGTGTTAACATAGAAAACTTCTAGTGAATGGATTACGTGAAAAACGTTGTATATGCATATACGAGAGTATATCAGATATAAACGAGACTGATTTTTTTAAACTATTAATGCTTTATTGAACAAGGTTAATACAAATGTACTATTTTTCTACATAATCTCCCGCCCGCGCAATACATTTTTCCCAACGGATTGGAAGCTTTTTAATCCCGATATCGTAAAAACTTTTAGGCCGGTCACACAGCCACTGGAGCACAAATGTCTCTACCGCTTGGTCGCTGTCGAAACGCTGGCCTCCAAGAGCTTCTTTTAGAGGTCCAAACAAATGGTAGTCACAGGGTGACAAGTCTGGACTGTAAGCAGGATGTTCCAAGATTTCCCAGCCGAATTGTTCCACTTTTTGCCTCGTAATGTTTGCCGAACGTGGTCTGGCGTTGTCGTGAAGGAGAATGACATTTTTAACGGATTGCGTCTTTCTTTTTCGTCGTAAAGACAATTTTGCGGCATCCAAAACGTCGCAATAATATTGGGCATTAATTGTGCGGCGATCATCAAGAAAATCAAGCCTCAATGTTGGCTTCGGTAACGCTCGTCCGTGGGCGTCGAACGTGGCTCTGCTTTTCAACTTTCTCCCGGCCTCCAGGAAATTGTTTATGCCATGCAAACACGCGAGGTCGTGAAAGGGTGTTCTCCCCGAACTGTGCGTGCAATCTGCGTAAAATGTCTGTTGGATTCACCCCCTCATTGGTCAAAAACTTAATAATTATCCGCTGCTCCACGGAAACGTGCACTGCTTGTTCACTCATGGTCACTGCACTACTGAACGGTCTCGACGGAATTTCAGACGTTGCTCTCCCCACCCTAAGTGCTTTGTCTACATAGCCACCTACTTCGCCGATTCAAAAAACTTTTGTACGAGTCATTAAAAAATCAGTCTCGTTTATATCTGATATACCCTCGTATATAGTAAATTAATCAGTCGGCGATTAAAGGTCTGGTTTACTTCAAAGTATATATATTTAAAACAATCCTACATGTTTCGGCAATGATGCCTTTATCAAGGATATAAAATATAAATGACAGAATACAAATGTCAAATAATTGAGTTGCTATGGTTTAAATTATTCAAAGATACATTCCAATTGCATAATAATAAATCATGCCTTAGTATTCCAAAAGCAGATAGCAAGGTGTGAACATATGTTTTGTTCGCTGCTAGCAGCTTGTGTCTCTTTCTGGGTATGAACTTGTGTGTTGGTTGCTGCTGGCAGCTTGCGTGTTTCTCTGGGTGTGTGGTTTTGTGTTTGTGTGAGCGTGTAAGTGTAGGGTTGTGTATGTTGGCGCGCTCGTGCGTGTGTTTAGTGACCGGTCGCGTAAATTTAGAGAGATCGGATAACCAGCCGTTGCGCAGGGCCGCCAACCCTTTCCCGGCAACTTCTTTACTTTTCCGTGCAGTACTTCGACGGCCCGACCCCCGCCCCATCAGACCTTTAATCGCCGACTGATTAATTTACCATATCATACCAAGGTCACGAAAATATTATATTTATAAATATATATATATATATATATATATATTGATAAGATGCTGGCTGTGGTGTGATTGTGTTTTAATAGTTAACTTATATTGAGCGCCAGTGATTAAATTAATCACAATTATTAAACTGCGTCCTCTGTACACATAAAAAGGCACTAACTGCAGTCGAAGAGCAAGATAATTAAGTAAATAAAATAATTACTCCTTTCAGGGTTCTAAGTCGGTCTTGAACTATCTCCTTTTTGGTAATTTGGTATAAATAAAATGCTAAACTCATCAATTAAACGTTAACAAATAATACGACAGTATGAAATGTTTAAAAAAAAAATATATTGAGCTAAAAATAGAAATATGTACAAACATATGATATGAACTAGTGTTTATAGTAAAAATAATGAACTTAACCTACGTGAATCTAATATGTTGTATTGAATAATATATTTGTGGACAAAACTACGTTACCTAACAAATAAATGTATTGCTTATATGAATCTGGTGAGCACCACTGACTTATTTTACATGGTAAACTATACTTATAGCAATAAATCTTAGTAAAAACGATGTTTAAATATTAAAAATCGAAGTTAAAGCAAGTTAGATTCTCTTATTCTGAATTGGCTTATTATAATGTGATTTTAATACGTATTGATAGAATAAGTTGGACGTCAAGAACCTGTGTTTCACTGGATATACGGCGTTGGATCTGGCTGGGCTCGTAGCTATGTATTTCCAAGTCCGGTGTACTAAAACTTGGTCTCGGGTTGCCTCTGATAGTTCTCCCAATTGACCCACGCTTCACCGCTGGAACACTGGTGATGATGCTATGGACGATTGTCGGTGTATCTTCGATGATAGCAGACTCGCTTATACGTCAGCAGGTTGGCCGTTTAATTATGCTTCTATTTTGTGCACTTTGGATGTTGTATTTAAAGATTTGTTAAAATAATTGAAATTAAAACTTGGACATTACGTAAAAAAATACAGCCATCGGTTGTAAAATTCAATATCTCTCTCCGCGTCCCTCGTTATTCTTTTATTCTCACCGCCTATTTTAATGTATACAAATAGCCTCGAAATTTAATTATCCCAACATCGCTTTGTGTTTATATTTTAATTGATATTACATTCTTAACTTAATCATAACATTTTATTAATAATTTTCAAATACGGTTTGTCTTCGGGTGAATGCAGGTTATGTTGTTGTTATGAATTTCTAGCTGTATTCATTTGTGTTCAATCTAAATTTTAAAAGAGGGCGTGTCTAAATCGGTATCAATACAATACTTCAATGTAGATAAATTAGATACCGTTATTTTCGCGCGAATAATTTGAATTATGAAATTTGAATTAGAAATATAAAAATAAGTTATAAAAGTAAAAATAAATTGATTTGTATTACGGTTTTCGTTGTATTAATTTATTTACATGTTGATACTAATTTTAGAAACAAAATTCGTCAATTTCACCCTTTTTGTAATTAGTTATAAGTATTGTTCTATCTGTTCCTCTAATTCAGAAGCTGATTTATGGGTGCTACATGAACCATAACATTAATCCCCGTAAAAAGAATATCTGTAATGTAATGAAGATACTTCTTTTTCCCGTATAAGATGAATGAAATAAGAATGTCAACCAGTAGTACTTCCTAAAATATGTGTCTAATAACATTAAAAAATAAATGTAGTAAAGTTATGCGAACATTAAATTACTGATCTGTGTATTTTTTTTTTTAGAAACGTTTATATCTCGTTTGGGTTTGCAAAATAGTATTAAATCTGTGTTTATTTGCTTAAGTAAATATTCTTTCTTTTTATAATTATCAATAAGGTTTTTTTTTTTAAAAAAAATTGTGTTATATTCATAAGTAGTTATTTATTTCTTATTTTATTTATATCATGGGTTATCTCTTTATATAGTGGATTATTAGATAGTAAATATTAGTTAAGTATTCTAAATTTTTAATTTATTCGAAAAGTTATTAGTTAATTTGATCTATAACATACCCTCATAGACATTTATTTATAATAGATGCACTTGTATACATTTATGTGTTATCTTTAATCATCATAGGTAATCTTGTAACATGGATATATGGTATCTGCTAGCAAATACTATATTGTTATTTATTAAGTCAATATTATCATTTAAAATAGTAATAAAGGCTGGTATGATTTCTGTATAAGGTATATTTAATTTGTATATCAATTCTTTAATATCTTCAATATTTCTTATTGTATTGAGTGTCTGGTTATCTACTTCAATCTTCTCATCATCTCCACCATCGTATCTAACTATCGTGCCTTGCCTAACATCCATTCTATCCATTCCAATATTATTAATTAATTCATATATATTTCCGTCTTTCCTATTATACCACTCCTTTTCTCCACTATAGTACGGTACTTCTTCTAATAGTATGTTGTTGATTTCTTTCAACAACACCTCTTCTTTGTATACATTATATTTTTTTGTTTCCTCCTCAGACAACTGTTGCTCTATTAATATATGATTATCTTCAATATTTATTGTACCTTTCTCGAAGTCTAATATCATCTTAAGCCTTTTAATATTGTCTATACCTATAATACAATCGTATTGTAATTTCTCTATCAAATAACAATGTAATATAAATTTGAATTCATTTATGTATATTTCAGCGCATATTTGTTTGGTTATTGTTCCCATTTTCCTACCATTTGCTGCCATTATATCTGTACCTTTTATTTTTATTATGTTTTGTTCGTAACCCTTCATTAGCTTAGCTTTATCTGCTCTTATCAGTGTGATTTCGGCCCCTGTATCAATTAAGCAATTCAATATGATGTTCTCAAATCTTATTTTCACTATGGGTAAAGTATATGTTTTTATTAACTGGTCTTCTGCATCTTCTATCTCTATGAATTCCTCTGGCGATTGGTAAAAAGAAATGTGTTGCATCTTATAAGGTATGTTATAGTCAATATTGTTTGTACTTAGTTCTGTTGAGTTGATGGACCCGGCGTTGGGTTGGTATATAGATCTACCTGTTCCATCGAAGTTTTTTTTTGTACCTCCTCCACGTTTGTACGAGTTGGAGAAGCTGAACGGTATCGTCGATAACTGTGATTGACACGACCTTGACTTCTGCTACGTATATGATTAATACCACGTCTTGATTGTTGATTAGATTGCGAATATGTATTAAAGTTGTGCCGATTATTATTATTATTGCGATAATTATTATTGCCATTATAATTATTAGGATTTTGATTATTGTTGTAATTACCATTTGTATTTCTGGACGATTGATAATTAAAGTTTGGCCTGTGTTGAGTGTTATTGAAGTTGTTGTAAATATTATTGGGATTTGTATGTTGATTATTGTTGTTATTATTATATGGTCGTGAAATATTCGGGTACCTATTATTATTAAAATTGTTATATCGGGTTGGTGGTAAATTTGTCAGTCCGTTATTAGTAGGGTCAACGTTTTGAGCGTGATGATTACGGTTACTAGGATTTCGGTAATTGGGCTGATGTTGTTGTGAATTGTTCTCAGAAAAGTCGTCTAGTCGTCGTAAAATGTCAATAAGAGAGTCCATGTCCGATACTTTTTGACAAATGATAGCCTGCGTGTCAGTATAAATAAAGTGATTAAGAAGTTGTCTAGCAATCATGGATTCCTCCATATCCTTGATGTGTTTGCATTGATTGTACATACGTGAAGCGTATGTTTCTCGTGTAACCTGTCCAATCCTATATTTACCTGTAAGCAAACGAATTTTCGCTCTATTTTGTTGTGTCTCGTCCCAGTAGTTGTGTGTGAATAACATAATAAATTGATCCAGTGTGAGGCAATGATCCTCTATTCGTTGGAACCACTCCTGTGCACTGTTGCGAAGTGTTGCCCGGATTACTTCTATCTTTTGTTTCTCTTCGGAAACATCTTCTAAATACCTTCGTATGCAATTTAAGTATGTCATTGGGTGTACTCGTGTCATGTCACCGTCAAAGTGTTGTAAATTGTCTATTTTAATAGCTGGATTAGTATTATTCAAGTAATTTATTGGTATAGCATAATTTTTAATTTTATTTTCCATTTGTTGTAAATTTGTTTGTGTCTTAATAAAATTGTCATTTTGAGTTGTTTTAATTATGTCTATTTCGTGATTATATATTTCATGGCACTCATTTATTCGAGTATTGATGTTTTGATTTAATGTTAGCTTAATAAGTTCTGTGTTATCTTCGTTAGTCTTATGATAACTGGTTAATTTCGTATCTATTATATCATTATTATCTTGTA
The DNA here is from genome assembly GCA_935421215.2 of Melolontha melolontha. Lineage (NCBI taxonomy): Eukaryota > Metazoa > Arthropoda > Insecta > Coleoptera > Scarabaeidae > Melolontha > Melolontha melolontha. The sequence continues at coordinate 7,031,081 of OW285240.1, read as the reverse complement.
TTAACTTGTTAACATTTTGTTGAATTTCTTTGGTTGATGTGTTAATTTTCTTTTCCGTTATATTATATATTTCATTTGAAGTCGTTTCTAATTGTTTTTCCCACCGCAAATTTTGAAGATTTAGGGCTTCGTCCATTTTTAACAAGCACTTAATTTCGCTTTCTTCTAAAGTTTGTTGTATTCTCTCTTCCATCTTCGTGTGGCTATCTTTCAAACCTCTAATGTCTTCCTTAATTTCTTCTTTGTCCTGTCTCAGCTGATCTAATTTTTGGTTTAATTTATCGTTGTTCTCTGTCATTGTTTGTTTAAGGTTTTCATTATTTGCGTCTAATTTTGCGTTGTTCTCTATCATGGTTTGTTTAAGGTTTTCATTATTTGTTTCTATTGAGTCTAATTTCTTTGTTAAATTAGTCAAAATGGCTGTTAAAGTGTTTAAATTCATACTTGTCTCTTCTTTCGGTACTTCAGGTTGGGTAGTAACTGTGACAGAATCTCCCTGGGCTGTTTCTCCTTCTTTTTCTGCAAGGTTTTCCCTGGACTTACTTCTTGTACGTTTGTCCATGATGTTATAGAGTCTATTATATTATTTTAATATGTGTTTTTGTGTTCAAATATTGATAATAAATAATATTGTTTTATTAATGTATGCAATTGTAGATTTTTATGACAAATATAGTTAAGAACAATGATTCGACACACATAAACAATGTAAATAAGAAGGAAAATAATAGCAATATGTACGAACAGGTTGATTTTCTCATTCACTAACCTTATTTCCTCGTGTCCGTCCCCGTAAAGTTGACGTTCTCTGATGCAATGTAATATATTCAGCTCCCCACAAGAAAAACAGATACACACAATACCATACAACAAAACACATATATTCAACATATACAAATACGCGCTACAGCTTCCCTATTCTCTAATTAACATTATTTGTTAACACTTTAGTTGCTTTTGAGTTTCTTCTCATTAATTTAAAATTTAAAAGGGGATAGTTCTGGCCTCCACGTTGCTGCGTCAAAATGATAAGATGCTAGCTGTGGTGTGATTGTGTTTTAATAGTTAACTTATATTGAGCGCCAGTGATTAAATTAATCACAATTATTAAACTGCGTCCTCTGTACACATAAAAAGGCACTAACTGCAGTCGAAGAGCAAGATAATTAAGTAAATAAAATAATTACTCCTTTCAGGGTTCTAAGTCGGTCTTGAACTATCTCCTTTTTGGTAATTTGGTATAAATAAAATGCTAAACTCATCAATTAAACGTTAACAAATAATACGACAGTATGAAATGTTTAAAAAAAAAATATATTGAGCTAAAAATAGAAATATGTAACAAACATATGATATGAACTAGTGTTTATAGTAAAAATAATGAACTTAACCTACGTGAATCTAATATGTTGTATTGAATAATATATTTGTGGGCAAAACTACGTTACCTAACAAATAAATGTATTGCTTATATGAATCTGGTGAGTACCACTGACTTATTTTACATGGTAAACTATACTTATAGCAATAAATCTTAGTAAAAACGATGTTTAAATATTAAAAATCGAAGTTAAAGCAAGTTAGATTCTCTTATTCTGAATTGGCTTATTATAATGTGATTTTAATACGTATTGATAGAATAAGTTGGACGTCAAGAACCTGTGTTTCACTGGATATACGGCGTTGGATCTGGCTGGGCTCGTAGCTATGTATTTCCAAGTCCGGTGTACTAAAACTTGGTCTCGGGTTGCCTCTGATAGTTCTCCCAATTGACCCACGCTTCACCGCTGGAACACTGGTGATGATGCTATGGACGATTGTCGGTGTATCTTCGATGATAGCAGACTCGCTTATACGTCAGCAGGTTGGCCGTTTAATTATGCTTCTATTTTGTGCACTTTGGATGTTGTATTTAAAGATTTGTTAAAATAATTGAAATTAAAACTTGGACATTACGTAAAAAAATACAGCCATCGGTTGTAAAATTCAATATCTCTCTCCGCGTCCCTCGTTATTCTTTTATTCTCACCGCCTATTTTAATGTATACAAATAGCCTCGAAATTTAATTATCCCAACATCGCTTTGTGTTTATATTTTAATTGATATTACATTCTTAACTTAATCATAACATTTTATTAATAATTTTCAAATACGGTTTGTCTTCGGGTGAATGCAGGTTATGTTGTTGTTATGAATTTCTAGCTGTATTCATTTGTGTTCAATCTAAATTTTAAAAGAGGGCGTGTCTAATCGGTATCAATACAATACTTCAATGTAGATAAATTAGATACCGTTATTTTCGCGCGAATAATTTGAATTATGAAATTTGAATTAGAAATATAAAAATAAGTTATAAAAGTAAAAATAAATTGATTTGTATTACGGTTTCCGTTGTATTAATTTATTTACATGTTGATACTAATTTTACAAACAAAATTCGTCAATTTCACCCTTTTTGTAATTAGTTATAAGTATTGTTCTATCTGTTCCTCTAATTCAGAAGCTGATTTATGGGTGCTACATGAACCATAACAATATATATATATATATATATATATATGGTAAACCTAATCAGTAGGCGATTAAAGGTCTGTATATTACTTCAAAATATATGTATTTAAAAAACTCTACATGTTTCGGCTGTATACGCCTTTTTCAAGAGAATACAAAATATGAATGACAGGATATAAATGTCAGGTAATTAAGTTGCTATGGTTTAAATTATTCAAAGATACATTCTAGTAATAATAATAAATCATGCCTTAGTATTCCAAAAAATAGATAACAAGGTGTGAAACAACACATATTTTCACACCTTGTTATCTATTTTTTGGAATACTAAGGCATGATTTATTATTATTACTAGAATGTATCTTTGAATAATTTAAACCATAGCAACTTAATTACCTGACATTTATATCCTGTCATTCATATTTTGTATTCTCTTGAAAAAGGCGTATACAGCCGAAACATGTAGAGTTTTTTAAATACATATATTTTGAAGTAATATACAGACCTTTAATCGCCTACTGATTAGGTTTACCATATCATACCAAGGTCACGAAGTTATTATATATATATATATATATATATATATATATATATATATATATATATATATACTAATGTCTGTGTATGTGGATATGTATATGTGCAAACAAGTGCTAGTGTATATATGCATATACAACGTGCCTTCAAAAACATTCCTCATTATAGTAGGCTGTTTTTTAAGTAATTATGTAATCAAACATTGGTGCACAGCTTTAGCTTTAGAAAGCTTTAGAAAACTTCAAATTTTGACAGTTGTCGTACATTAATTAAAATTATAAATGCTTATATTTTTTAAATTATTTTGTTATAATGTTAGAGTTACAACATAATATATTTATTATCGAAAGTTACTACAAAACTGGTCAAAAATTAGAAAATGGAGATTGGGTTTATTCCACTAATCAGTGCTTACAGGGTTTCCGGCAACAGTATCCCAATCTGCAAGTTATTTATGGAAAATTGTAAAAACATATTCAAGTCTGTTATTAAATTTGGTGAAACATTGGCAATAACTCGTAAACCCGTCGGTGGAGCACTTAGAAAACGAACAGCAAATTGCATGGAGAATATTCGACGTCGAATGGGCAACTTACCCAAAAAATCTATCGCAAAACTATCACAAGTCCATTGGTCAGTGGGAACATATCATACTGTTTTAAAAAAGGACTTAAAGTTGTTTCCATACAGTTTCGAAACTCAAACAGGTAGATTTTGTTATGAGAACACAGTATTGTCTATAGGTTTTGAATAATATAAATAATAATGACATTCTCGACAAATGCTACATTTGGGACGAGGCTTGGTACCATCTTTCAGGATATTTAAACGAACAAAATATGAGAATTTGGTCTGCAGAAAATCGTCATGAATTTGGGGAAACTACGCTATATCCACAAAAAATAGGCGTGCGGCTAGCAGTTTCAAAAAGACGAATTATTAGGCCTATATTTTGTAATCAAACCATAACTGCTGAAAGAAAGCGAAATAAATTGTTAGTGCCGTTTATTAATGAACTTCATGATGATGAACTTACGGAAGGATATTTCCAGCAAGATAATGCACCAGCGCGCAAACCTCGAGAAACAATAAGAATTTTTCGATTCAAGAATTATTAATTTTCCTCTGAGATCTCCAGATTTGCCAATTTTATACTATTTTATTTTTCCATATTTAAAGAATACCGTTTTCAAGACCAGGCATCACACAATCGAAAAGCTTCGTGATGCTATTGTGAATTCTTGTGCTGACATAACCTAAGAAATCCTAATAAATGGCTTTGGTGCATGAAGCATTCAACTTTGTTTTGAAAATAATTGTCAACATTTCCAATATCTGCTTTAGTATTATTTTCTTTTAATTTTGACTATTGTAATAATTTTTTTTCAAAAACTAAATTACTAATTATTACACACATTTACATGACATAACCAAACTATCAAAATTATACGTTTGTGACAGATTACGTACACTGTCACCGACCATTAAAAAGATAGCATGCCCGTCTTTAATGAGTGAAGTTTTTGAAGGCACGTTATGTACACGAGCGCGTTCTTCTTAATATGTATGTTAACATAAATACACTCATAGACAAAATTATCGAATATTTTTAATTTTCAATTTTCTTTTTGTATATATAAATTTTAATGAAAGAAAAACATTATACAAGAAATATTGTTTATTTTCTACTGTTTACTTAACGAATATTAATTTTCAAGTAGCAGAAAATCATTAAAAAAATTAATGATAAATTTTATGTAAATTTTAGATAAATATTTGAAACTTAACTGCAACTCGGTTAAGCAAATACTAGTCATTTGATTGAAATAAGAGCATAGTTAATAACGAGTATTCCCATCTCCAGCTCTAATTACTGCTTGCATGCTACCAATTAGAGTTTGAATATATTCTTGAGGTATTGCGCTCCATTCATATTGTGTTGCAAATCGAAGTTTTTCTATTGTATTTGGAACAAGATTTCTTTGTTGTAAGCCGCGTTTTAGCTTATCCCACACGTGTTAAATAGTATTCAGGAGCATTAGTACGAATCAGTAGTATCCAATGTGGCCCGCGTATGACAAAACATGATCTTAGAGGATATTTTCGATATACCAGGCACTAGTTATACTTTCATTGGCTTCCATAAGTTCGGTGCGTCTATCCCAACTTATGCCTCCCCAAAACGTTATGCCGCCACCAAAAAAACAGTATGAGATTGCAGCTGCTGTACCGTCCCCAACTCTTCTATAGACATTATTTCGTCCATCTGGCTTCCATGATTGAATTCTAGTTTCATCAGTGAATAGAATGTGTTTCAAATTCTAGATAATCCACTGAGCAAATTCTGGCAAATTGTAATAGAGGAGTATTGTGATTTTGGAGAAGACGTGGAACGTGAACTTTGGGAGGCCGCTTTAAACCTACTTCTTTTAGTCTTCGTCTAACCGTTCTCGAACTAACATTAACATGTCTTACATTTAGTAACTCGTTCTTGAGATATGTGGATGTCAATATGCGATTTCAATATCAATTGCTGTTGTGCACCTTTTGCCCCCATTGGCCAGGTCTTCCTACGAAATTTCCAGTCTCTTGATACCTTTTTAAAATATTCGATAGTGTAGATTGACCTCTCCTGAGACGTCGTACAATATCTTTTTGTCTATATCCTTCGTCAGTTACAATTTGTGCCACTTCAGCTTCGCTGCAGTAGCTAAGAGGAAGCAACAAACGAAAATCACTAACACTTACTTAATTTCACCACAAGTAAGTTAATTCATGTTAATTCTTAAATTGTGTGAGGAATTTTTAAATGACGCAACGCACAATAGACAGTATACGCCATTAAAATCATTAAAATGAATTAAACGTCAAAATATTTTAAAGCAATTGAATATATTCACCTACTTGATCAATAACATAAGCATATATAAAAAACATATATAACTTTACGGCGATAATTTAAAATTATATTTGGGTAATAGAGATAACAAAAAATATTCGATAATTTTGTCCATGAGTGTATAAGTATGTTAATATAATAAGTATTTTAATATAATACGATAATAATTCCGCTATCTCGTACCTTGTTCAAATGATGGGTTAATCTACTAGTAACCAAGAAGAAATTAATTCTTGTAAATTAATGAAATAACAATAATATGTATAATAATATACAATTAAATAAATTTATGCAGTCCAGGTATGTAAGTATTTTATATAATACACAGCTTTGTTATTGATTATGAATTAACGCATCTATTGCGTAAATTAGTGATTTGGAAATGAGCAACAGCAATTTATAAAAATTAATTATTCGCACATAACATCTTGCGGACTAGATTCAGTCTATACAGATATTACCTTGAAAAATATTTGTTAACCAACCCAAATTAAAACATAACGTAATGAAACTGTTTCTTAACCGTGGCTATTATGCAATCGAATTCAGCGAAAATATTCATTTGTCCTCTCCATTGTCATTAAATATTAGCAAAGATAGTTGTTAGGTTTAGTGTTGGTTGCTACTTAATCATTATGAAATGACACGTACTCGCAGAAAATTACGCTAGTATTTACGGGATGTCATCAAACACGTGATTTTATTTGTCATTTCAATTGTATATGATATTATATACTCGTAATATAACTAAATCAGGAAGAATACAATAAATGTTATACAGACTTCGCGTATCGTAATACACGTACTACATCAGCGGTGCCCAAATGGTCGATCACGATCGACCGGTGGATCAGGAGAGCTTTTGGAGTGGGTCGCGAAAAAATAAAAAAAACAATAACTCCACAAATTCCAGTTCTTTTGAACGTCAACTCGAATTAGTGGCGTGATTATTTTTTATTTTTTCGCGATCGACCCCAAAAGCTATCGCGATTGACCGTTTGGGTACCCCCTGTACTATATCAATATTACTAAGATATAGAATTCGTTTTACTTGAAATATTTGAAAACTTTCATTCAAGCTCTGAACCAGGCTTTTAATCTTTTAATACTAAATAAATTAGAAAATAATTTTGGTATTGCTGGTGATTCTATTTACTTACTTCATTCGTACTTAGTAAATAGAAATAATTTCCGATTATTTCTATCCGCGATTTCAGATCTGTTACTTATCAAGTACTTCAGAGACCAGTTCTAGGTCCTTTTGATTTCGTATTTTAATTAATGAATAGCGATGTTAATATTTTTCGTCCAATCGAAGCATTACAAAATTATGTAGATTGTATTTAAAATTGGTGTATAATAAATTATTTTTATCTAAATATAACCGAGTGTAAAGTTTTAAAATTTGCTATGGCGCTGTCACCAATATTTTGTAATTGCAATGTAATACTAGCAAATATTGATACTGTGAAGGACCTAGGAATTACCTTCGATTCTGTACTGACTTTCAATCTCCATCATTAATAACGAATCAACTTCTTGGTTTTTCCATTATGTAACACTAAGGATTTCCATAAAAGTGATGCTTTCATTAATTTCTGGAACTGCTTTTTAGATAAAATGCTGTTTATTTGAAATCTATTATATAATATATATAATATATATATATATATATATATATATATATATATATATATATGTATATATATATATATAGGTAAACTTAATAAGTCGGCGATTAAAGGTCTGGTTCATTACTTCCAAGTATATATATTTAAAACAAGCCTACATGTTTCGGCAATATGCCTTTGTCAAGGGAATACAAAATATAAAAATTTTTATATTTTGTAGTTGTGGTATGTAGATATTGCTGAAACTGAGGGAGTCGGCTTTAGTATTTATATTATGTTGTACGCTGTTAATTGTTAGAGTTTCCAGGAAAAGTCGTCTTGTGTAGTTTGGTTCTTTGAAAATGATTCTGACACCATTGTATCTCGGTCAAGTCAAGGTGGCTATTCTTTAGAATGTGTCGTCTCACAGAATTTTACATTAGAAAAGAAAAAACGTGTTATATAATTAATAAATGAGCAAAAACTGAGAAGGACCAATGTGTTAAACGGTAATAGATAAGTTATTTTGTGTGGTTTGTTGTTTAGAATTTATGTTTATTGAGATGGTTAGCAAGTAAGCATATATTGCACTTAAGTTGTTCGTATCAGATCGTTCGTATCAGATTCATCGAATTGGCATTGTTATTGATCTCTACCATTTCCAAAAACTCTCTACACTTTAAGTTGTTTACATTCTGAAGGACTTTAACATTATTAAAATTAGGTGTGTGATCATTGTTAATCATATGTGAAGACAAGGCGCATCTGCTCTTACCAGTCCGAATGTCACTCTTGTGCGTGGCGAGCCTAGTTTTCAGCCAATTGGAGGTATGACCTATGTACACCTTATTGTATTCCTTGCAATGGATGGATAGAAGTATTAATCAGACTTGTACTTTATTTATTTATTTCGCATGGGAAGGGAAATCGGGGAATTGGGAAATCAAAAATTAGATATTAGCGATATTAACTTTTTTCGCAGAAAAATTTATTTATACACTAAAATCTAAATTTTTTAACAAGTCCAGTGCTACAGAAGTTGCCTTACTCATATCATGAATGCCACCAGGGAAACTTCTTCAAGAGTATTCGTTTACAATGTGGTCTATAGTTTATTTAACATTTCTGCAGTCATAGAAGCTAGTATCTTCTAGTTTCCATTTATACAGCATTAAGTTGCACTTTCCAAGCCTGTGCGGAACCTAATTGAGACCATCGTCTATGTGGGAGGGTAACATCCGTTTAGTGTTTAGATAATTTATTAGCCGTTTATTAAATATAACAATTGATAAATAATTCTAGTTTTTCGGCTTTGATATGAAATATTTACAAACATCAAGTTAGTATATATGTAATTTCAAAGTAAGGGGGATGTAAACATTGCTGTCTACAAATCACAAAGTAAATCATACGAAATTTTTTTAATTGAAAAATATTGTCTATATTGGGACTCGAACCCAAGTCTACAGTTTGCCGGACTGTCGGTTTTACCACTCACCTACGATAGACCTAGGTTCAAGCTATTTAGAAATGCATTATAAAGTAACAGTGTTAATGAATCAGATATCAGTTATTGAATGTAGATGTCATGTTGAAAGCAGAAGTCAGTTTTGAAAGTTGATGTCAGTTCTGATAGCAGATGTCAGTTAGTGAAAGCAAATGTCAGTAATTGAAAGCAGATGTCTGTTTTGAAAGCAGGTGTCAGTTATGAAAGCAAATGTCAGATTTGAGAGCAGATGCCTATTTTGAAAGTAGATGTCAGTTATTGAAAGCAGATGTCAGTATTTTGAGAGCAAATGTCAGATTTGAATGTTTGAAAATGCTAATTATTACTCCATAGCAATATGAGTGTTTAGATAATTTCTCAGCCGTTTATTAAATATAACAATTGATAAATTATTGGAGTTTCTCGGCTTTAATATGAAATATTTACAAATATCAAGTTAGTATGTATGTAATTGCAAAGTAAGGGGGGGTGTAAACATTACTGTCTACAAATCACAAAGCAAATCATACGAAATTTTTTAATTGAAAAATATTGTCCATGTTGGGACTCGAACCCAAGTCTACAGTTTGCCGGACTCTCAGTTTTACCACTCAGCTTGAACCTAGGTCTATTGTGGGTGAGTGGTAAAACCGACAGTCCGGCAAACTGTAGACTTGGGCTCGAGTCCCAACATAGAAAATATTTTTCAATTAAAAAATTTCGTATGATTTGTTTTGTGATTTGTAGACAGCAATGTTTACATCCCCCCTTACTTTGCAATTACATACATACTAACTTGATATTTGTAAATATTTCATATTAAAAAAATATATTTCATAACGATTTGCCACTTCTTCAGGAGTTCCTACACGTTTAACAAAACCACAGTATATTAATGAATATATAAATACTAAAATACTTACTTTATCTTCCTCGAAAAGCTCTTGCTGGTTTGATACCTTATATGGCTTATATTTGAATTCTTTCAGGGTTCTGAACACCGAACTATACGATACTACAAAATGCCTGGCTATATTTAAAAGCGATCCTACAGACCGTTATTCTACATGACACAGGATCTACATGTATTCTGTTAACACGTGATTAATTTCATTTTTGTGGAAGTTAAGAAAACAACCATCATCTTTGAATTTGTTAAAAATATTTAAAATTGTCTTCGCACAAGGTATACGCCTGTTGGGATAATTAACTGTTTTAAATTATCTATTTTTGAATAAAATGTATTTAATTTAAGATTTAAGTATGAATGAAAAGTCAGAAATATTTGATAATTGGAAAAATACGTCACTGGTGTATAACTGATTAACCTACTATGCCACCAATGCATTGACTTTCATTTTTTAGCTCTACACATAGGGCGATGTATGTGTAATAATAAAAAAGGAACCAGGTATATTCCTATTTATTAAACGTTAATTTAGAATTCAGTACTAGAGTTATATATTTAGTTTGATATTAACATCCTGCTCGACATGTTTTGCTTGCAACATTTTTTCATATATTTCCTTTCTATTGCTTATCATATTTAATATTTGTTATATATAAATTTTATTATTTTTATATCTTCTTGTAATAAGTGGTTACCTTCTACTGTTGGATAATAAACTATTATTATATTATTATGACTCATTAGGTATATTGAATGTTATAACCAAACAATTACTGAAATAAATTAACCATAAGCATGCAAAAAATACATTATTTACTACTTCTTACAACATAAAATAATAATTATAATGTAAGATTATTATTTTTATGTTTTATGTAATGAAACTAATTAATAAAAAAAAATTAAAAATTGAAACGTAATTGTTACCAATGGCATCTATAATATAGAAATTAAAATAAATTTAAGTGCTTATGTTTAATTTTAAGTTTAATTTAATTGATACCCGAGACCTATCTCACGTAACTGCGTAATCGTAATTGTAGTCCCTACATAATGGAATAGCATCGTAGTACGGCTCATTATCGGCTCACCACTGAAAGTGCTGATCATCGAAGAGGGCGAAGTTCCCTGACTGTCCGTGGTCAAGTACTTGGGGGTAATTCTGGACAATCGGCTGACGTTTACCCCGCATGTGGCATTCATAGTTGACCGCTCATGGCAGATGTCGACAGCGTTCTATACAATAATGAAGTAAGCTTGATCTAGCTTGCAAGATTAAGCTCTACAAATCTATCGATGTTGTACGCTTCTGTCGCCCTTATACAGCCGCGAACTGCCATTTAAAAAGATTTCAAGTAAGAATTGGCTGCTTCGGATGGCTCTCGATGACTCTAGGTTTATAGAGAACACCATTTCCGATCGCGACACCAACATAAAAACAACCTTGGAGAAAATTAAGAAGACTTCTTCCTAGAGGGGTATTTACGACAGTACTGAATCATCTTAATCCTGTCATCGCTGAAGCTGCGGACAACGATTCCATTTATTTTGTGTGAGAAGCGAAATCGATATTTAGATATTAATGTATGAATGACAAAGAAAAAGGATCATAAAGACTAATTTATACACTAATATCGAAATTTTTTAGCCAGTCGAGAGCTGGAGTTGTTGTATTGCTTAGCTTGTGGATGACACCAGGAAAGCTTCTTCTGGGCAGCCGTTTACTATGTGGACCATAGTTTGTTCCACATATCCGCAGTTGCAGAAGCTGGTAATCTGGTAGATTCCATTTATACAACATTGAATTCCATCTTCCGTGGCCTGTGCGGAACCTGTTTAATTGAGACCATTATCTGCGTGCGAAGGTTACGTTCGACAGAGGTTCTGAAAGATTAGAAACTAAATTTCTATTCCTCAATGCAGAGTTTTGTTCGAGGAGGGCTGTCCAGAAATCTTTCACATTTATGGGATGCTTAACTTCCGTATACAGCCAGTCGGTCTCCTAAATTCCAGCCAGATCCTGGGGATGCTTTCAAAATCATCGTGTATGGGAAGATCAATGTTATTGGAAATCTTTCCCCATTCATTCTGTGCTGCAGCAGGATGTCCGACAGGGCAATATTAGAAAGAATCGATCACCAGAGACTAGGAGTGGATCTAACAGTACCGGTGACGATCCTCATTGTATTGTTAAGTTGAATATCTACTAGCTTGATTTGAGAGTGTTACGCCTTAGTTTCCCTTTTTAATATCGATTCATTATTTATTGACGACTTCCGGTGTCTTATATTAAATACATTCATTCGGATACTTGTTCCGCTATCTATAACTTTGGTAACTCTATCACCCCTTCCGCTTACACGCGGGTGAAATTCGAGGATTAGCAGACAGATGTTGGTAGTGTAAAGTCGTTTAAAAAATAACGAGTGTACATGTTCTTAATGGAAGTTAATTCACGCTTCTTTGACCTTTAGTTAATTCATCGTTCATGAACGGAACATGTTAAAGGGTGAATTCTAATTTTTGGAACAGCCAATTGTCGTTTGCGACTTACGTAGGTTTTAGGAAAATATAACCCAACCTTGGTTTTTGCGTGGCGTTCCATTTCGTCTTCGTAAACGGAAAAAACTTCTTACTGAAGAGTTCACGAGCATTGTAGCCTATATTTCAAGTTAAATTTTTGGTCGTCTAATTTCCCGAACAGCGATCGACCTGAGGAATTAATTACCGTCTTCGACGGACAGGGACAGAATATCAAGTAATTCGTATTATTAGAGTTTTTATGTAATTTAAATTCCATTTTATAATTTTTTGTATATATTGCGTTTATATTTTGCCGTAATCAATTTAACCTCTTTTAGCATAATTTAAATTCATTTTTGTAATATTAATATTGTTATTAGCATTTTTAATGCCATATTAATCAATGTGCATAGCGGCTTATAGCCCAACTCGTTTAAAATTCAATATGTCCTGTATAGTATAACATAAAAGAATTCATTCTTGTGAATTAAAGTATTTTTCTTATTTGCATTTAAGGCCAAATTATTCGTTCGTATATTGGAAATTAAAATCTAAATTTTGTAGCATATTCCGATATCGATATATTTTATAGTAATTTCTTCTACGGTCACAATTATTTTTGCTGTGTCCTACGTGATCACATATGTTATTTTTTTGCATACATGCAGATGTCGAATAAATGACGACGCATTTTCGTAATTTGCTAATTTTGAATTTAGAATTTAAATCATTTGTATTTATGAGTAGGATATTTTGACTATCGCTATTTCTGTTTGTAAATTATTGTGAATTTATCTCTAATAGTACCTTTAGAAAAAAATCTGCCGGAATAAACTATGTAATTAATTTAAGTAATTATTTTCCATTTACTTTTAACAGTATTATTACGTTCAATTTCTGAGATGTTATATTTACCGTACTATGTTCACCCTTTGGCGATATCTAGTTTTGGATTTTGTATAAGTTTATATTTTTTTTACCTTAACATAGAGTCAGTATAATTATACAGGGTGAAAATTCAATTGATTAATATTTCTATATTTGATTTTAGTCAATGCTTAAATATATACATTCATTTACTTAATTATGTTATAATCATTTATTTTCTTTTGATCGTGAATATAAGAATCATTTGTTTATAAGTTTTTTTTCTTTGCTTTGGCACTCCCCGTAGTAATTTTCTTTTCAGGTATCCTGGTAAATAAATCTGGATATATAGCGTGAGTTTGAGTAGTTGTATGTGCATGCGCCGAAGATCGCGCAATTTCTTTCTCAGTTTTCAGTCTGAGGTTCCGTAAGCGAATCTAAATGGCGCTACCTTATAACTTTTATTTTAGTCACCCACACCCCTCTTCTCTGACTAAGGGCATATATAATAAATAGAGGCTCCCATACTTTGTGCGATACAACTACAGTTCTTTTTTTGATCTCGACTATCTTCAGACGCCTTCGCTGCGCCAGCTTCGCGAGTAGATAGCAAGAGATTCGATACCCGACAGCAGCACAGTACTCAGTAGGAGAGTAAGCCAGTGGAATGGTTGCCGTTCGCAAAGTCTCCCCATTTGCTTCCTATGAATTACTGGAATGTTTATGTATTTATTATATATGTATTTAGTATTTATATAATATGTTATTACGGGTCTTCACCTTTTGACTAGTTTTATAGAGGTGCTGCATGAACCTCAGAAATCGGTCTAACGTTACGCCCAGATATTTAGATTGGGGGTTGTGGTTGGCTCGACAACTACCAAGTTCAACATTTACCTCTGTGTTGGCTGCCTATTTACACAAACGAAATGCACATGATTCGGATTTTGAAGGGTTTGGTTGCAAACGCCATTTCTTATAATATTCGTCTAAGCTTGCAGATATTCAGCAAGTTTTAATACTCCAACCTCTAAATTATTTGTTTGAATGCATAAAGCCTGGTCATCTTCATATAGAAATTTTCGTGGTAATACGGAAGATTTCGATGATTCTGACCTGAGTTTCCGACAGAGTAAGAGGACTGGTTCATGTCATACACAGATCAGGCAAACGGAAGAAGATCTATAGTACAGTTAATTATATTTTTAACCTGCGAAGAAGATGAAAAAGACTTTATCGAAACGTTAGTATAACAAGAGTCATCTTCAGAATTGTCCATGAAACACCCAGAAGATCACAGACACAAAGACAGAATCGAATAGATTTAATATTTACTCTACATCGATATGTCTTTTCCGGTTTTTGGTGTCTAAGAATTAAATAAATGCATTAAATATTATGTATGTTACGCTTTAAATATTATGTAAAAAACTAATGCCACCGATTCGTTAAAATATTAGCGAGATATAAATGTGATACTATCTTATCGAGTAACAGAATCTCTTTCAAAACGATTGTGAATCAAAACATAATTCTCATCTTGGGCATCCAACATCATAAACCAATGAAATTTTGAAAAAAAATTAAATTAATGGTAATGAAAAATTAAAATTTGTCAATAAACTAAACGAAAAGAATGTGTGGATGTTGTTAAAAAGAGGTTTTCTAACCTAGATACGGATCACATATTCATTCAATAAATCGTCACTAACTTGCGGGTTTGCAACAACAAAGTAACAAACAAGTAAAATCTTGCTGCAAACTAACAGATAGCGAAGAAACTAGTTGATGTTATGTTAGTCACGCATATACAGGGTTACCGCTGAATAGCGACAAAGCTATGCGAATCTGAAGAATACGTATAAATGTCTAACTGGAAATTTAAAAAAATTCATAAAAAATTTCCACATTTGTAGGGCAAAAATGTAGTTAAAGTCCGTTCAGATCTTTATTTATTTTATATTTACCGAAATACAGCTGTAATTCAAGTTCATTGACCTGCAAAGAATCAATGAAATTCCTAGGCATTGGTAAGACGATACATCTAACATAAGTTCCTATTCATAAGAATAGTTAATGTTAATGTTTCCGTATCAAAACATTTATGCCTGCCCATATGATGTTCATATTGTAATGTTTCTTTTTGCGAATATCGATAATAACTTTGACATTGAATATGTCGACAAGTCTATACCGCATTTTATCTCTTCATTCCCAATTCACCTATTTTCAAATTCTAATTGTAGAAAATTTGTTACTAATTGCGCGTTAGGCACTGATGCGCCGTCATGTTGTAACTACATTTGTCTCCGAATATCTAAAGACAGATGGCCTAAATATTCTTGAAATTCAGTTTCAAGAATGTTTAAATATTGGTTTTGATTAAGTTTGCCGCTATAAAAATAGGTTCCAAAAACTGATTCTCTATCACACCTATCCATACATTTGTAGAAAAACGTATTTGATATTGAATTGGATCCTACAAGGATTCATGTTATTCCATAAGTGATTATTCTTTTTGATCCAGCAACTCGAGTTGAAGAAGTAGGGTTTCCTCTAAAATACGCCAAAATATTTACTTCATTTTCTTGGGCATCGTTCAGATTTATATCACTATTTCTTACATTTACCATTTTTTAAAAACTCTTGTGCCTTAGTAATAAAGTGCGCAAATTTAGAAATGTATTCCAGTGCGGTAGCCTTCGATCAGGGTATTGATTAACGTACATATTTGCAGCTTGGCGACAGTTATCATTTGATAAATAAAAGCATCATAACATATCTGCATTTTCTACATTAATAAATTCTATTTTTAAATTCTTAACAAGGTAAATAACTCAGGGAAACTAACAATAATGATTCACTAATCGCTAAATTGTATCACCTCAACAACTGGTATAAGAACCAACATTTCAATAATATTTTGTTTTTTAGTCGGTCACATTTCCAAAGCAAATGTTATCTTTTTTTATTTTTTGTTATTATGGCGTTATTGATTGTTTAAGTTACTTTTTCAGATATGACACGGAACAACGTAGAGAATGGCATCCTGAAACAATAGCGAGTTGAAATAAGGGTCATACCATTGCCAGCGATTCGGAAATTTATAGCAAAGTCTATAAAATTTTGTTAAGAAATTCCAAGAAATCGCACGTAAAACGTCCCATAGCATCGCAAACACATATACAGAAATTAGACCCGTTGGACTCTGACAATTTTAACGAAGAACTCTGTCAAACTTTAGTGGCGGCAAATATTCTATTAAATAAACTTAACAATCCGAGGTGAAATCCCACCTTCAAAACATTTCTCCAAAGACAAAACTGATCGAAATGTTCGTGATGAAATATAAATATATATATCTATACGGTATTCAAAATTGAATAAGCCAGCTAAATATCCGATAATATAGAGGGTGTTTAATAAAAAAACAATTTCATTAGATCATCTTTTATTTTCAAGTGACATGAATTCTAGGGATGACTCGCCGATGACTCATCGCCCACGAAAAATTGAAATTTTTATTTCAATATTGAAAATTTGTATTCTTAAAGAGTTTTTAATTTTATTTATATAAATGGAAAACAAACGGGTGGTGATCTATAAAATACGAAATACATTTTTATTTGTTCATTTTGTAGTTCAAGTTGAGTAAAGGAGTATTAATATTAACTAGCAATACTTTCTCAAAATAATTTTCTGTAAAATTTGCTCTCCTTGAATGAAATACATCCTTGTAGACAGAAAACGTTCGTTCTACATCGTAACTTTTGATAGGTGCATACAGCAAATATTCTTTTCTTCAGCGTATTAAGCAGTTAGATTTTGAGGCATTGTCCCCATATACAATTGCCGCAATGTTATTAAATCTGGATTTCTATTAAAAACTGCGTCTAACTTTTGCCGAAGACCACATCCGAAGTTACCTGGAATAGTTTTCAAATTATTAATAGCCACATCTAATGTGGTTAATCCAACATTTAATTTGAGATTTAGATTTTCGAAATTAGTGATTAGTTTAGGCACATTTCCAAAGTGTTCCTGAAGAAAGTACAACTGACCTTTTAAATTTGGAATTTGTAATAGTTCCTTGAGCTCAGAAATACTTCGAGCGTCGTCATTTAAACATGTAACGAAATTTTGTATCGAAATTCTCTGCATAAAAATTAGTAGCTTCCAACCATGTTCTCCATCTAGTTGTTACTGGAGAGGGAGGCAGTGACAAATAGAAGTTTTTTACTGTAAAGAACTACTAACAATGGTGCTTTTATATGCCGACAATTTCGTAGGTATTTATCCATAAATACTGATTTGAAAGATGGCTTCTAATGCGTTCTACCGCTTTCATGTAGCACCTAGAAACATAATACTTGAGTAAGGTGGATTCATCAAGAAGATTTCGACCAGTATGTTTTTGGAGAAATGTTTTGAAGGTGGGATTATTAAGTTTATTTAATGGAATATTTGCCGCCATCAAAGTTTCACAAAGTTCTTCGTTGACATTGTCATATTCCAACTTGTCTAATTTCTGTATATGTGTTTGCGATGCTATATGACGTTTTACGTACGATTTCTTGGAATTTTTTAACAATATTTTACAGACATTGCAGTAAATTTCGGAATCACTGGCAATGGATCGGTATGACACGTTTTCCAACTCGCCATTGTTTCACGATGCCATTCTCGATGTTGTTCATATCCGAAAAAGTAACTTAAACAATGTTGTAGATCTCAATAAATGAAAATTTAAAATATATACGTAAGTTATTGAAACTTAACGAAATTCACTGGATTCAGTAGATTCGATGAAACAATTTTAAACAGGATCTATTGCAAAAATTACGAAGTACGTAATTAACAGTTAAAATAATGAAAAAAAGAAACTAACTCACCGTAGGTACTTTATTTATTTTACGAAATATAAACTAATAAATAAAATAAATTATAAAAACTCCTCACGCTTCTATCTACGCTCATGAAGAAAGGAATTTGACTGTAATATTGAAGTAATTGCGTCACAATTCAACGACATGAAACAGATGTGTGGTTAACCGAATGAATAGTGCTATTCAATAACTGCGTGTTGTACTTAGCGATAATACTATTTATATGGCCCATCGTAGTTTCGGCCTGATACGTCCGGAGTGGTTTCACTCTATTTCACAGGATCAGAAAGAGTGTAAAAAATAGTATAAAAAAAATATGGTACTCTCAACGAAAATAGTTTACAATGAAAAACCAGCCACCCTGTATACTAAGGGTTATCCATAATATACATACAGTAAATAGTAGTAGCACATAAACAACAAAAATAGAAATACCAGACATGTAACCGTAGATACATCGGCAAGGTTAATGTGGTGACCTTAGCGTACTTGGTAATATAATTTTATCGTTTAACATGTGAATAGAAAATACCGAACCTTAGTTGTAGTTATACGATATTATAACTCTTTAAAGTGCATTACTCAGTTCATAATTCAATTTGCTTTAGATGGGAATAGAGTTTAAAAATTAATAAAAGAAAAAAAGCAAATTTTAGTCAGCAAATATTTTACTAATAATGAAAAAGACGCTTTTGTAAAAATGTCCAAAAACTAAATGATTTATTTGAAAACAATAATATTCTAGAATATAGTATTAATAGTTTAGTTCATCGCTTCTTACCCTGGGGGTGGCGACCGACGCAGGGGGCCGCGGTTATATTAAAAGGGGGGAGGCGCGAACTAGCTTAAACAATAATGAAAAACTATTTTATGAGGAAAAAATCATTTATTATAAACATTTTACATACAATAAATACACATGTAAAGAAGAGAAATTAATGTGATGGTTCCATTTGTTTTTCATTTAAAAGTTTCTCCATACGTGGACCTACGTTAGAAACACACTAAAGCAAATTGTTTTCGAGTGATAGGAGGCGATTCCTGTATTTAGTTTTTAGCACAACCATAGACGAAAAAAACATATCACGGAGATAAGACGTGGCGAAAGAGATTAATATTTTCAATGCTTCTGTGACTAAATTTCCATATTCATTTTAATGAGCAAGCCTAAACGTATTTAAAACTTTAAATGTAAATTGTAGTTCTAGCGTTTTGTCGATGAGCTGGTTGTGAATCTCAGCGGCAACAACGTTTTGACTAAACGGACACAGTATTTCTTCGGGAAATCATTTCTATTTTCCGGGAAATATTCTGTCAACTTACAAGTTGCTGAGATTTTAGCTGACGTAAATGCATATTCATGCAATTCAAACTATGGTGAATAATATCTTCTTGTTCATTTAAATTTTTCTCAATGTAATCCGATGTGAGTGAGAACATTCCAAAGTTCTTGCTTTGAAGGCGAATAATCCAGATATCTACCTTCTTAATGAAAGCATGAACTTTGTCTGTCATTAATGAAATGCTTTTATCACGTCCTCGTAAATTCACACTCAAGTCGCTTAAATGCGAAAATATATCAGCTAAGTAAGCCAACAACAACAACAACAACAACAACAACAACATATACTCATTATTCTGCAAAAACAATGAGGATGGCGTTTGTTTATCCTGGAAAAATATTATTAATTCATCTCGGAATTCCAATACCCGGGTTAACACTTTATCTCGCGATAAGCATCTAACTTCTGTATGGAACAGAAGAAATTTTTTATTTTCGCCCGTTTCATCGCATAGTTTAGCAAAGAGCCTGTTCTGTAAGGGTTGGGTTTTAATAAAATTAACCATTTTTACAGCCTCACAAATAATTTGATTGAGATCTTCCGGCATATCTTTTGCGACAAGAGCATCCCTGTGAAGCGTGCAGTGTGTCCGATAGCGCTTGGTATAAAACGATCTTTTAATATTTTCATTAATCCACTGTTCTTTCCTGTTATCGCCTTTGCACCATCACTACACATTGCAGTACATTTTGTCCAATCTATATTAGTTTAGTTTCTAGTAGTTTCATCAAAAACATCAAAAACATCAAAAAGACATTGTCCTGTTGGATCACCTGGTCCTGTTTTTCAAAACAATATATTTTCTTTGAATGATGTGCTCCTAACACATTTATACCTCACAAAACATAAGAACTGAGGCATGTTTGCTCCATCAGCCTTGTCATCCATTCGCCTTGATATTGTGTCGTAAGAAAGAAGAATTTCTTTAAATTTTTTTATTTCTTCCACGCCTATTAACACAACGACCATATCAATTGCAGCAGGCAATATGAGGTTTTCGGCGATTTTATGGGGTTTGAACATCTTAGTTACTCTTAATGCTACTTAAGGTACTTAAAGTATCACTTATCGGTATCGCTAGACTTACAAGTAGAAGTTTGTTGATTTCTAAAGTTATGCAATTTTCTTTCGAAAGATTCCAAGGACTTGTTTTTGTAAGCCAATTATTTAGTTTCCAAGTGTCGAACTAATTTTGATGGCTACATGCTTTCATCCGAGGGAACTTGAAAGCAAACAACGCACGTGGTTTTCCAACCAATGGGATAAAACCATAATTTAAATAACTGCCATTGTACAACCTTGTCTTTTTACCAACCGATTCACTGGATGCAAATGGCTCACTTCGTTTTTTTACAAATTTATCCATTTCGCATAGATCGATTTATCTTTATGGTGTGTTTAGATGTATCCTTATCCGCTAGATATCTAGAGGCGAAGAATTATATTATGAGCATAAATATGCTCTTAGCGTAATTTGCAAATAAATATGTTATTTGGATTTTGTTCCGCAATCATTTGTCATATAGTACAAGCTCTAAAATAAACCAAAATCAACTAAAATACATTAATACACTCGATTATTTTATTTTATTTGTTTTATTTTACTTAAATAATTTACTTCTCTATTATATCGATTCAATCAATTACTATTCGGGATTTTTTTATCTATTTATAATACCAGCCCTAATTCAAGAATGTCGAGGCGTAATTAAATTAAATTATATTTTTATAGTGAAATAGACTTCTTAGGAACCTTGTATCTTATTAGTAGACAGCGGAACCGGCGCTATCCCGTATCGGGTGTGATTCATCGGTGTCGATAATGTACAATCGATCAACGTAACAGTATATATTATTTTTATAGCGCGATGGTATTGATAAAAGTTGTCTGTTTGTGGGTCTTTCAATGAAAACAGACGGAGTGTGAAATATATTTCGCCAGAGCCGTAATAAAGCCAATGAAATGTATATACGGAAATTTATTGTTAGGAAAATAAATAAAACACTGAAGTTAAATATATATATATATATATGATAAACGTAATGCTAATGAGAACTCATAATTATTGAATTATCACATACTTATGAGTTCTCATTAGCATTACGTTTATCATCATTAGTATATATCTACACGCAGTATAGAAATGAAAGTCGTATCTATTTCTGGGTTTCATAGTTATTACTAATTGTCAATACACCTTGACAATTAGTAATAACTATGAAACGTCGACGTCTGCACATCCCGGATGGATACGGCTTTCACACATTTTTCATATATATAACGATCTAGTAACTGTCGTGATTGCGACAGTTACTACATAGGCCAAACTAAACAATATTTATACAAAAGAATACAAGCCCACAAATACTCTAAAACAGACAAAACTGCTTTATCTACACACAAACTACAACGCGATCATCATTTCGATTTTGAAAACACACAGATAATTGATAAAGAACAACACACAATGAAAAGGGAAATTAAAGAAATGAGTAGTATTAAACAGGAAAAAAATTCTATTAACAACAGAAGTGATATAAAAAATTTAAGCAGTATATACTATAACTTAATTATGTAACGATCTGCAATTTACCATCATAATATATATTGCTGTTATATAATTGTATATCTTAAGTTATTTAAATATCTATACTTTTGCTTATCATGCTGACAGTTCCGTGTTTTGATTCCTGTCTGGCTGTCCGATTAGGTTTTCGTGGGTTTTCTTCTCGTTTAAGGCGAATGCCGACAGCTTTGCATTTTAAGACGCTCCACGGGCGCATACCTAAAATAACTCATGTCTTGTGTTTCCCTGTTCTTGTAGTCTATCTATTTTAGAATACTAAGGCATGATTTATTATTATTCAATTGGAATGTATCTTTGAATAATTTTATCCATAGCAACTACAAATGTATGACATTAATATACTGTCACTTATATTTTATATTCCTTGAAAAAGGCATAATTTGCCGAAACATGTAGAACTATTTTAAATATTTATATTTTGAAGTAAAACAGGCCTTAAATCGCCAACAAATTGAATTTACCATATATATATATATATATATATATATATATATATATATATATATATACATAAAATGCATATACTTTATATAGTACATTAAAAAAATATTGAAAAAGTACAAACTTGAAATTAATTATATCACCTATAATTAAAGTGAATGCTTTGTCACACCACAGTAAACATTCTTTATTCACATAAATTGAAGGGGCGAGTAGATAAAGGGGCTGTGACGAACATCTATTTCTGAGAAAACAGCAATGTTGTTAAACATCATAGAACTTATCATATTATAACAATTAGTAAAATTAAATTTTCAGGGTATATGTCTTCTAAAGGTATGTGTCAAATAGGTTAAATGTTAAATACAACTTTTGGCTACCTTTATTAAAAACAAAAAAGTGGTATATGACCCCTTTTTCCATAAAAAAAAATTAAAATTTATTACTAAGGGTGATATTGAAGAATGAGACAACAAATTTATTTTAACATATTTATTGTTATAAACACGACATTAAAATAGTAACTAGTATGTAATATATATAGGGTAGAAAAATATTATATAATAGGTTATATCTAAAAACTTAACTTCTAATTAATAGTGAGGCTTTTCTTTGGCGGTTGGGATTCCCATTAGCTTGAACCAACGATGCTGTTCAGGAACGTATTTAATTTGTTGTTTAAGATTTTCTAGTTTTTCAATAGATACACTTCCAATTTTATGCGTAAGTCTGACAAGTTTTAGTTTTGCTATTTGTACACGAGTCGGATTTTTCAATAAATTAACCAATAAACAATAATTAACAACAATTAAGAAAATTAAATTAAAATTTAAATTAAATAAATTAATTAATTAAATCTAAAAGGTGTATATGGATCATATGACACTTTGTACATATAGCTTTTCAATTCTGATCCATTTTATTCTATCACGGAAGTCAACTTTTTCATTTAAGGTATTCTTTTTTCTGCTTATTAGACCAATATTTGCAGGTAATTTTTCAAAATAATAAAAAAGTGCTCCATATTATTAGTCGTAGAACCTTTTTTGGATGGCTGTAGTATTAAATTTCTATATTGGTCTAGTGTGCAAACCGTTTCTGTTTTACGCAAGACTTTTTCTATTCGGCCAAAATCCCTATCCCAATCTAATAGATATGCCCAACCTCGGGGAATTTATGTTCAATAGATTTAAACATTTCCTTTTAAATAAAAAATTGGAAGAAATAAATCATTAGTAAATTTTTATTTTGACCAGCACGAGAGTTGGACCATATACGTGGTTTCTAGTTTTAACTTGATCATTGTTTTGAATAAAATTCCACAAACTACTGATTAGTTCTATGCTACCTCGGTTTGCAATACTTTCAGACCACGTTTGCATGGATAGCTTTTCTCCGTCCGTTGAAATGGAATGTATGCCCAAGTTGTAAAACAACAACTGTCTTAGGCAAAATGCCTCCGAAGGTAGGGGCATAGTTTGTTGCAGATCAACAGTTAAGTATAACACTTTATCATTTAATTATTATCGAGATAAAATAAAACAAATTTTAATGAACTTCGCTACTTTTTACTTTACACAGTAACAGTTGTTCCGCTTCACAGGAGCTTCATCAGACATATATGTCTTAAATTAGGTGCTAAATACATTTGATAAGGATTACTATTGAGGGAGTAATGGGAGGACTCAGCTAAAAATTATGGTCTTTGATGTACTCTACTACTTCGTTAGTCATTTTATTGGACCTATTTAAGTGGCATCCACGTGGGTCAGGTGATGGTGCTGATGAGCCCTTCTATAACTTCTTTTGATTTATTTCTACTTTTTCTTGTTTATTTGAAAAAGCGCACAAAAAACAGTCTTGCATACCTTAATTTGTTTATTATTTCTCGTAATTAAGTAATCGTAGGCAAAAGATTTGAGTTTGTTTGCCAATTTAACTGTTCGTTTAGTAGACCTTCCCACAATACTTGATACAATTCTAGAGCCTTTTTCTAGAGCCATCAATTTTCCACGAGAAGGCATTTTTTCTGCGTTTTTTAATACTGCCACTTCACAGTTTGACAACTAACAATTAACTTTTGAGGTTAACTCACACTAAAGCGATACTGTTGCAGTGGATAAAAGAGTTAAGTAGCACTAATACAACAATTTAAGCGTGGGTATAAGGGCCATGTGAATATAACTCCCTCATTCACCTCATTTTATTAACATGGTTATCAACTCTTCATCAACTTGATATATTTTAAATTATAACAGAATTTCCTTGTTTGAAGGATTTAATAACTTCCTTTGTACTTGCCCCCTTCATCTATACAAAAAAAGCAAAATTATAAAATGTCACTTAGCCCCTTTATCTACTCGCCTCTTCAATTATTACAAAATATTTTAAACTTTGTTCTGTAAAGTGTGTTCTATTATTGGACAGTACGTCTTTAAATATAGAAAAATTTCGCTCAACATCAGAGCTAGTGAGTGGTGCATAGAAATAAGAATCTTTAAATTTAATAACCGCTTTCCGTATTTTGAACATTACTACAAAAGCCTTTCAAGACATTAAAATCAGAGCTAAGAGCGATTATTGCATCAATTTTATTATTTAAGCGAAACCGACTCTGTCTCTGCGCTTGCATGACTCATTAGAGGTAGCGTCTGTTCCGCAGTCTACTTATTAGTGTCAATAGCGCTTTTCCTAAACACGAAACAGAAATTAGATATTTGCTTCGTAAAATTATTTCTAGTAAACAATACCTTTACAGTATATATGAGTTTATAAACAGTACCGTAAGATAAATGTTTGTTTTTCCAATTTGTATTATTATTGTGTCCGCGTTCTATACATTATAAACATACGCTGTTTCACTTTCCATGAGGACACCTGAATAATTGTTTTATTTTGAAAACAATCAATTTAATGTTTTTAGCAGTTGTGCAGGCCACGACGTTTATATGAATAGAGTTTTTATTAAGTCGAAAGCTAGTCAACTATATCTAAAATAAAAAGTAACGTTTTAAGTAAAATAATAGTAGCTATTAAGATAAAGCAAAAATATATGAAGAAAAGCTGCTACAAATTACTAAAAGAACATTTGGCGGTATAATTTTTATTTTCTTGGGTTTTTATGCCGCCAGTAGATATTAGTTTGTTATTGCAGTAGTAACAGCGCCATGAGACAAGAAAACAATTTCTATATTGTTTAAAGCACGGAAACGTAAGTCCTCTAAACAGTTTGCCTCAGTTGCAACTATTGATATTTGCTGAGTAGTGGCATTTAAATATTACTGAAGAAGAAGAAATTATTCGATTTGTTGGCGATAATGTACGTTCTACCCGAGAGGCTGCTAGAGAGTTTAACACGAGACGACCTGGCCGTCCACCTATTCATCATCGAACTCTTGCATCCTTAAAACTAATAAAAAAAATATATCGATTGCTTTAGGTGTCCTCATGAAAAATGAAACACAGTGTATATACATTATAGTTTTTTTTATTATACCTATTGTTGTATTTTATTTCATTGATATATACAGTAATCATAGCCTTATGTAAGAACATACGCTTTATGAAATTGGCTGGATGTGGATTTCTCACTATGCTATAAGCAGCAAAGTGGTTTGATTCACATCGAAGAGAAAGGAAATGACTTCTTGGTATCTTTTCATCACTTATGTATATTCTTTCGTCTAAACTAAGTACTCATAACTTTGAGACTATTTATGAAGATAATTGCGTTACTTGCGTTCTAGTATTTCTTATTTTCTTTGTTTTTACAAACAATTCTACGTTTTTGCCTTTCCGAGTCTAGCATTGAAATCACTAAGAAGTATATTGACATCATATTTGATAATTTTCCCCACACGTTTCCATTAAATTGTTTATTACATGTTTTTATTATTACATATTATGCTGTTATATAATGTTATATAATTTTCCTTTTCTTTTCAAATTGCTTGTTCTATCTGTGGAAAATATAGATGTTTAGACTGAAATACATATTTTATAATTTCTCTTTCTTTTCCTCGTCAGAGAAATATTGCTGTATAATTCGGGTTTGTTACTAATTTTTTTTAACTAAAATCTTCCCTTAGATTACTCATAACTAATGGAACCCAAATATGCAAAGTGCATATAGAGAGCAGGGACACCTTTTATATTTTGCAATCGACCACTAGATGGTGCTTTTGATATATGTAATCACTATATTCTTAAAGTTTGTGACATTTGTCAATGAGAAATCCGCGATAGCTTAGAAATTGGGCTAAAAGTTTGACAACAGTGACAGTTTTAAGACAATGAGTTTATAAAATAACGGAGATTGCTGGTGAAGGTTTTCGTTAGATGATTTTTTACGATTATAAATTAGGCCTAACTCCACAAGAATGCATTATATCGCTTCGGTCAACTTTTGTTAATGAACCACCATCAGAGAAGATAGTTTACAAATGGTTGGCAGAATTTCATCATGGTCGTGCCTCAGTGGGTGATGAAACACGTAAAGGTCGACCAAAAATTGTTGTAATTCCAAAAAAACATCGATACTGTGCGGAAAATGATAGAACATGATCGACATGTGCCTTACAGTGAGGTAGAGGCATCTCTTGGCAAACCGCAGACTGCAATTCATTCGATTTTATATGAAGATTTATTTGTAAAAAATATATGTTCCAGATGGATTCCACATAACTTGACCGAAGCACAGAAAGCAGCTCGTATCAGTTGGTGTAAAGAGATGCCCAAAAAATTCGACGTAGAAATCGCAAAATCCATATACAACATCGTCACATGCGACGAAATATGGATATATGCGTATGAGCTGGAAACCAAGCAACAATCTACTATAAGGGTGTTCCAAGACGAACCGAACCCCACAAAATTTATTCGTGCAAGAAGCACTTCCAAGAAAATGATCGCTTGTTTCTTCGTCTGTACAGAACACATCGCAACAATTCCTTTAGAGTATCGAAAAACTGTTAACGCTGAATGGTATACAGTAATTTGTTTGACAAAAGTTGTAAACGAAACCAGGAAGAACAACCGAAAGCGTCGCATTACTCTTCATCACGACAATTCGAGTTCCTATACTCCAATTGACTATTTGAAGGAGAGATGTGTTGAAATAATGCCTCATTGTCCATATTCACCTGCCTTGTCGCCGAATGATTTATTTTTGTTCCCAACTGTGAAACAAAAAATGCGTGGACAGCGATTTTCAGCACCTCAAGAAGCAGTTTTTTGAAAACCATGTTTCTGAGATACACAGTTAAAAATGGAAAATTTTTTTTGAGAACGTACGCCATGCAAAAGTATATAGACCATAAAGGGGAACACATATTTTGAAAAACAATAAAAAAAGTTTGTTCCCAAAAATTTTGTTTTCTTCCCGCATTTTGTAGAAATATAAAAGGCGACCCTCGTATTGCATATTATTTGAATTATTTTAAAATAGTTGCAATTATCCTTAAAAAATAGCATATTGTGCATAATTGAAAGAATTTTGAATAATGTAGATTTTTGGCAGGCGTTTCAAGAGTTCAAGATCAATCTTCCACTATGCAGTAATTTATTTTATTATGTTTGCAATTCTCAAGAAAAAAAAATGAGGTACAAGATACTCTTGTACCTCATTTTTTTGGAAATACTTTAAATACCCATACTGGGTATTTCCAGTCTTAAATTCTGAGAACTAAAAATAGGTCGATATCTGTTATTTTTTGAGATACAATAAAAAGCTAAAAGTAAGTTACATTCTTTTTGAGTAACATACACAATGAAAATGCAGAGAAATTATTCAGTTTTGCCCTGTCAGTATTGACTTCATTTTTTATACAGAACCCTAGGTACATCGACCGATTTCGCACCATTTGGAGACTCGGGGCGCTTTCGTTTAATATTTTAAACTTATTTGTTAGGGATTTAGATCCAAGTATTGATATTATTGCTTTACGATTTAATATTTTATTTTTGTTTTTTTTTCATTACAGGTACTATGCGATAAAAAATATCAAATAGACTAACACGTGAAAACTTCTGTTGATATTACTAAATTGGATAAGATGAAATCTGGAGACATGACACAACCCACATTAGCGAAATGTTTCCAACCAATGTCCAAAAAGCTAAACGGGCAAGAGATCTTTAACCGAGACCTCATACAGTGATGACGTAAAATATTCCATTGTCAAAGCCTCGTAATCAAAACTTCACTTGTTTTCTCCAGAAATATTGGAAACTCAATGTCCCAGGTGTAACAACAATATGAAAAAATGATGTAAGTTCCTTGTATTCGGAGGTAATTGGGGAAATTAAAACTAAAATCCGGAACAAACATTTTTACATATTGATATACGATGTATTGATGAAAGCACCGATTCAAGAGGACTTTGTACTGCTCATTTATTGCCAAAATCTTACCTCATTGCTTCTCAAGAGTTAGAAAAAACAAGTGTACTCACAGTGGCCAGATTTGTTCAATAAAAGGATCTATCAACGTTTTTTATTCCTACGCCTGTTCCTGGAGATAACTTTCTGCTCATTTTGTCAAATGCAGCAACGTACATGATATCGGCCGTGCAAAATTTGAAAATCTTTTATCCGAACTTGATACATGTAACATGTATTGCTCATGCTTTAAATAGGGCTTCCTTAAAGCGCCTATAAAGATTCAGTTTTATAAAGAAAAACTACCAAATACTCCTCCTCCACTTCAACCTGTTATTACAAGATGGGGCACTTGGCTGGAATCCGCTTTTTTTATTGCGAAAATTTCTATCAAGTAAAAGATATAATTTCAGAATTGTCTGACGAATCTTCCCAATCCTTCACTGATGTTAAGCTATTATTCGAAAACAAAGAAATACTATAAGAATTTTCGTTTATAAAAAACAATTATAAGTTTGTTTCTAAATCAATAACACAAATGAAGGAATCTAATTTGACATTAACCCGAAGTATGGAACTTGTAAAACAATCTGAGGCAGCTTTTCAAACTGTTGGGGCCAAAATGTTTCAAAAATTAAAAATGTGATTGAAAAAAATTGTGGATTTCGGTTTCTTAGCCAAATAGATAATATTTTAGAGGGAGAATTTACTGAATCCATTGATTTGGATCTTGTTATATTAAGCAATTTTAAAAACGCCTCTATTACATCGGTTGATTTGGAAAGGAGTTTTTCCATTTATAGATTTGTATATTCACACAGGAGACAACTTTCTTTAATTGAGAACATCGAGAAACATTTAGTGGTTTACTGTTTTTAAAACTAACGACGACTTGCTTTGTGTAATAAATGCATATTTAAATTTAGTTCAGAATGTAGAAAAATTTAAATATCTGTTTATTTTTAAGTGAATAAATAAATTTATTTTTTTATTTGCATATTTTCAACATTTTTGTGCATACTAAATGATTTGCATATTGATGCGCATATTTTGAGTTTTCCACTTGCATATTTGGGTTTTCCTACTCTTAACTTTATATCATTACATTTTGCAGTGTTTGTACATTTTAGGTTAGAAAAATATCCTTCTCCGTTACTTACGTTTCTTTCGCCAAAATATGCTGCTTGTAATGCTTTGAGAAGATCGTGCCCTCAGTCCAAGCCAGGGATTTCTTTGTATTGATTATGTTTTTTAATCTGTTCCAATTTCAGGATATCAGAGGTTTGCCATTAATCTCTCCTATTAGTTACATGTTTTACTTTCTAATGTTTGCGATAAATATGTGAATAGAATTGTTAATTTGCTTTGGGAGACTTGGATATTTCTTGGCGTCCTGGATGCTATTTTTATTAAACATGCTCCCACTTGTTATACGGAATAAAGGAACAGAATTTCTAATAATTATAATTACTGCAAAATTGTCTGTTTAATTTCATCCTTTATGCAAAACCTATACTTCATTCAAACGTACACTTCTTTGACGTAGAAAATATGTATTTAATTGAGTATTGTGAATGCCTTCATAAGTTTAAAAGGCATGCAATTATTGGTGCCGTGATCAGTGATGACAATATATTTTAATAAAAGGTATTCTAGCACATATACAATGTATCTCACTTCATTGTGCAACACCATTACTTATTTCTATTTTTGAACAAAAATTTCCTCAAAAATTGAGCACATTATGGTCTACAAATAGCAGAAAAATATATATACCCTTTAAATGCAAAGCCATTTGAATTCAATACTTTGAAGTCTAATCAAATTTTAGATTTAAGTTGGTTTCTAGGTTTCTAAGGTCGTCCTCCATGATTGCTTCTCGGATTGCGGGCTAGAATGGCATCCTTGACACTGCTATCTTCTTTTCCGACGTTTAATCGACTATTGCATTGAACATCTTTAGGATTGTGTAAAACTGTTGCTGCACTGAAATTGAATGTTCATTGGTTTGGTACGGTGATATATAGAAGCTGTTTCGGGTCGTTCGAATGTCATAGTTACGGTAGAGTTTTTTAAATAGAGGGGTTTGCCAAGTATTATGTAGAGGCTATCCATCGCGATGCGATGGTTAATATTATTAAGATGCTTTAGCTTCTCTATGCATTCACGCATTTTACGGTTAAATTAATACGGGTCACGAGACAGAATCTGGGCAGATTAAAAGTTGAATTTGGTGTCCAGTTTCAAATCTATGTTCAGCTAGAGCAGATCTGGCTGCGCACAGACACTTTAGTACAATGCTCGAGTTCCGCAACACGAGTATTCATTGAACATTTTGTATAGCGAATTATACACTGCTACATGTACAAACACCAATAAATAAAATTCAATATTTTAATCGAAAGAACTTATTAATTAACAACGTTGTCCAGATTTCTGGACAACAAAAGTTTGTTGAGAAACGAAACTGGACGGTCTAGAGTTAACTTAAAAAAATAAACTTAGTTTTGGATTTCAAATATGCGATATGCGAAAAAAAAAAATTAAAATAAAGCCAAAAACATCCAAATATTTCCTTGTGTTCATGTACAAAATTCGAGACTTGACCGTTTCCATACATAATAGCGAGCCTGTAGAGTAGGCAGTTTGGACAAAGTAGTTCATGACATCACGTTTTTGTGCAGGATTATGCGGGAAAGGGTATCTGTCGGTATATGTAGGTTTGCGATAAATGCAATGTCTTAATGAACCGTCAGCCTGAGAATTCACTAAGACGTTTAGACAAGAAAGGGAACCTGCAGACTCAACCTCCATACTGAAAAAAATGAAAGTATGCTGGGAATTAAGGATATTAAGAAATTTTTGTCCAGGGATTCCGCATCAAACTTACTAGCAAATCCTAGAATTCACCGCAAGTTATTTTTTTCAGCCCATGTACAAAGTGTTTGGAATTTCGGATAAAAAAGTCACTGTTACCAGTGTAGGGATTGAAGAAGTCAGCGTGGTATTTGGATAATTTATATTTGGAATTATTTAATTTGTTAACCATAGAACGTAAGAGAAAGTTACGTTTATGATGATGAATTTTTGGCGGACCATACAGTTTAGCAGCATTAGAATCACTGCATAGCAAAGATTTTTGAGAATCGATGGGTATTGAGGGTGATTTTATAGAGGAAATAATTAAGCATCCCATGCGTAGTAGAATTTCGTTTCAAAAGCCTGTAGAAGTCTTCCTGGAGAAGTGAAAATATGTTGCTTTCGTACTCACTCCTCTCAAGGATTTGGGTGGTTACCCTTTTCAACTTTGAGCACAAGATTTCAAGGTCAAATTTCAGGGTTTAGGGGCAATGGCTTCAGATTTCGAAAGATTGAACTTAAGGGGCTTAACATGGGTAAGAACTCAATAGCTGCTAAACGGATGGTGTCAGAGATGTTAGTGGGAATTTTGATAAGAGGAGCTATTAGTGATGATTTCTTCGAATCGGCGCAAAATTTGGCCTTTGGATAGCATAGAAGTCTCAGTCGTCCATAAAGGCCATTTGGCCAGTTTGATGATGATACGTGCCACAGAGAAACGTTTTTTAGAAGTCGTATTAACTGAACATTGGCTGGCCAACAAATTCAATTTCAGTCTGGCCAGATTCTAATCCGCAACCACTACTACTTTAGTCGTAAAATATGTAAATTCATAGAGATTCTAAAACATCCCAATAATATCAACTATGATGAAGGATACCCTCTACATAATACCTAGATACTCTTCTATCTTAAAAACTCAATCATAACCGTGACACTTCAGTGACCTGGGACAGCTCCTGTGTAACCTTGTCTCAAACTAACAAGCCTTCATTTTCAGTGCAGCAATACTATTAGCAGTTCTGAAGACACCGAGAAGGAAGCAGTGAAAAGGGGCGGTTCCAGCCTAGAAGCAATCATTTTAGATTTAAGGTTTGTGGATAATTCTGAATAAATTTTGTGGACAAAATTTTCCAATAAAATGTGGCAAACATAATTTCTAGAACTTTTCCATTTATATAAACTTCTAAGTGTTATATCCAAAAATATAAAAATAGGGATATCACATAATTAGAAAACGAAGAATAATAGAAAGTTATTTATGATACTTTTGTTTTTGTTTGTAAAAGAAGAACAAAGTAAAGTATCAATATACATCTTTGAGTCAATTACGACGCGAATCCAAAAATTAAAAACCTCCTGAAAATGAAAGCATGTAATAATAAAATAACTTAAGATGTCCCCACAAAAAATAATCAATTGGGGTTAGTCTGGTGAACGTGGTAGTGTATTTATGGAGACGTCATTACCTGTTTCTATCCATCTGTTTTGGTACTGTTGATTTAAGTGGTTTCGAACATTTAATGAAAAATGTGGTGGAGCTGATGAAGAAGTTGTGCAAAGAGAACATTTTAATTTTCTTCGTCGTGTAAATCTTTATATACTTGTAAATGGTAGACATTTTCAAACATTTCTATGACATCTTTAATAATTTTTTGTATATTTTAGTAACATAGTTTTTCTGTTTACTGTTACTTTAAATTATTAAGATACAAATTTCCAAAAAAAAACCATGGCAGTAATCGAGTCTTACAAAGAGTACCTTTTCTGTAGTAAATAGATTGCACAATTAAAATTTCATATTTAAATCCCTCTTCTCACACCAGTGTAGAAACTTGAAATGCGCAATTACTAAGAAATCCAAGTTCTACGCCCATGGAATAATTTTATTCAAAATTTTGATTTGCGTTTTTTTCACATAAAACTATGCCAACGCATCAAATTTCAGCAAAATCGTGTCAGCTGTTTTACATTTATAATAAAAAAAAACGATTTCAGAAGTGTAAATTCTGCGCCGTATAACGCCCAAACTAGGCAACTTTGTATTAATTTAGTCTTAAATCGGCTTATTTTGGTGCTAGGAATAAGTAGTAGGTTTTTGTAAAGACCATTTACAGACACTTGTGTATTAAAAAAATTACGGAAACTTAAAGTGGTTTTGCTCATATAGACAATTTATGCAAAACATTGTCTAAACTGCATTACGCTCCTAAATAAATGAGAAGGACTTGAAATTTGGAAACTCAAAAACCTTTTATTACTCGAAATTTGTGTCACATATGCGATATGGATTTATCCACTGGATTGTTTAGCCTGTTGTTTACAAAGTGTTTCTTATTTAAAAGGAAACAAATATTATTTTTTCGTGATACATCTTTGATGTTACTAGGTGCTACCCATAAATTCCAGAAATATGGAAAAAAGACACAATAAATTGTTGCTACAACTTATTTACTACCACCCTTCAAATTACTCTTCTTCCGTAATCCCAGCTACATGCCAATAGATGGAAGTAGTGCTGTAAGTCGTCGCGTGTTAACGTGGAATAAATACGAAATATTTTTGACTTGGTAGTGTTGCAGAAAAACTTAAACACAACTCGACAAATAATGAGTCATTCGAATTGAGCGCCCTTCTTTAAAAATAAATAAAACCCATAATTTGCATTGATTTTAAAAAACTTTTACTGGTAATTGTAGTATCGGTTGTGACATTTATACACGACAAATAATATCTGACAAATGACCACCTCTTGCTGCTTCACAGCTGCTAACTCTTTTGTTAAAATTTTGTATTACATTTCGACACAATTGAGGCTCTATTTCACCAATGACACGAATAATTTCATCTTTTAATTCAGGAATCGATTGTGGTTTGTTTTTAGTCATGGCATTTTACGTAACCCCAAATAAAATAGTCCAACGGTGTTAGGTCACCAATTGACGTCACCATTTTTTGAAATTGTTCTTCCAGGAAGTTTTTGTCTTAATAAAGTAATTGTTTCATTAGCAAAATGAGGTGTTGCACCGTCTTGTTGAAACCATCCATCCTCTAAATCAATATACAATATACATAATAAGTTACAGCATTACCCGCAACATTTTGAAGAAATGTGGTCCAATTATACCACCTGACCATAATGCACACTAAATAGTGACTCGTTGAGGACGTAAAGATCTATCATGGATTACTCGTGAATTTTCCTCACCCCCTAATTTGACAATTTTGTTTGTTAACAAAACCACCAATTTCAAAATGTGCTTCATCAGAAAAGATTATTTTTTTGTGAAAAATCGTCATCATCTGGTTGTTCTTAAATCCAACTGTCGAATGCACGACGTTTTGTATGGTCCAATGGTTTTAGTGCCTGTGTTATTTAAACCTTATATGCATTTAAGGCTAAATTCTTTTGTAAAATACGCCATGTTGTTGATTTACTGAGTCCAACTTGTTGTGAACGTCGACTGATTTCAGGTGTTTCAGCAACATCTTCACGAATCAAATCAATATGGTTTTGTGAACTACCACTATGACTGTATCTTCCACCGAACCGGCCTCTTGAAATTTTCTAATAATTCGACCAACAGTTCTTTCATATGGACGACCATGTAAACCATAAAATTCACGTGATTTTCTAAAAACATTTTTCACAGAACGCTGATTTTCATAAAATAATTCAATAATTTGAACGCGTTGTTGTATCGCGTAAGAAGGCATTTTTATAAATGTCATACATCACACATCCTAAATGCAAAATACCCAGACGAATTCAGTGCGCCATCTATATTTGATTTATTTTGAAAATAAGGCGCTCAATTTGAAAGACCCATTATAAACACAAAAAATGTTTGACATTACCTAGCAAAGTACCGTTGGACAGACTGACTTAGTATAGACTTAGCTCATACTACTTAGCGTCACAGATCAGTAATAATATAGATGTGTAACTTAATAGCAAAATAAGTCCCTATGTACAGCTTGTGAACTGGGCACCGTGCGAGAAAAAGGGATAGTTGGGTATGCTATCAACTATCTGCTGTAGTCAAATTACTATTGAGGTTATTCAAATTTGATATATGAAGGAAAAATAATATTTCATTCGATTAACTTCTGTACTGAAATTTACATATGTAATTTAGAGCCCATTACATAAATTTCTTAGACATATTAAATGCAGATAAAGATAGTTGAGAACACTGTTGTTAAGGCCACTAGTAAAATACATAAACGCACAATTTATATAAATACTCTTTAGTTTTGTCCAAAAGTATAGGATTATTAATAAAAATCATCCATTTATCAAACATGTCCCATAAATAAATTCTTTTAGGATTTAGCAGTAAAAACTTGCGTTCTCATTCTTTCTTCTGCATGCATGACAGTAACTTTTAGACATGATGAATACTAAAAATAT
The DNA here is from genome assembly GCA_935421215.2 of Melolontha melolontha. Lineage (NCBI taxonomy): Eukaryota > Metazoa > Arthropoda > Insecta > Coleoptera > Scarabaeidae > Melolontha > Melolontha melolontha. The sequence goes on along the minus strand of OW285240.1, from coordinate 6,994,828 downwards.
CAAACAATTAGAATGAGTACTACCAAGAAATATTTAGCATCTATACCAACTCTTATGCCAGATGAATTTAAAGAAATAATATTTTCAAAATTTGTATAGTCATTTCAGAATACGACACTATCCAGTTAATATTAATCTAAAAAATCTACAACTATATATATATGTATATAAAATAAAAAAGAAAAATAAAATTCTTATAAACACTAAATATATATATATATATATATATATATATATATAATAAAAAATTAATTTAAATTCGGGAAGCGGTCAATTAAGAAAAAAAAAACTCCTTTATTAAATAACCCCATATTTCGCAACAGACTTTGTCGCTTCTTCTGGGGTAAAAAATGTAGAGTTGACGAAAATATAAAATTGACGTACAAAATATAAAAAAATTAAAATATTTTTTTATATTTTGTACATCAATTTTATATTTTCTTATAATATATATATTTATAATATATCACGGTCGATAATTTCGTTTCAGTTATATATATACAGGCTGATTCATTTTCGGCCCTCACCATGGGGATCTCGCTTATTATTGGAGATAGAGTATAGGTTTAAATTTGGCAAAGTTGTTAAATTTTGTGTTTGTTATAAATGCGTAAAGAAAATAGACCTGTGACAAATGACCTTCGTTATTTAAAAAAAAAACGGGAAAACCCCATTTTCTTCTTTTACCTGTAGCACCGACATTTGGCCTTGTAGAGAAAAAATAAAATCACATCCTTGTGGCCATTTCTAAACCTCTATCCAGTGGTGTACTCTAAATTTTTATACGACGTTTCGTTTCTTTCTGGCCATCATCAAAATCTAATCTAATCTAATTTCTTATAGGTGCCATATTGGATTTAGACATCTTCAGAAAGAGTTTTTTTTTCTGATTTCAACCATGTACCACATGCTGACTAAAGTTTTTGACATTAGGTTTTATTTGAAAGAATAAATTATAAGATTAAATAAGGTAGCCATGGAATTTCAATCTGTCAAACATTTCATTTATTGTTCATTAATAATACAAAAATGTCATACACTAACGAAGAGAAACGAGATATGATAAGTATTTTTTATTCTTCGAACGGAAATTCAACAGTAGCGAGTACAAGATATCTACAATTATATCCAGAACGACAACAGCCTCATCGTACCATTTTTCAAGGTCTCGACAGAAATTTGGTCGAGAATGGATCGTTTACTAAGCCGCGTAATGGTCAAGACAACAGGAATTTAAATAAAAATCGACAAGATATTTTACAAATGGTAAATTAAAAGGGTGTTTTCAAATTTCATGTTAATCTTGTATTTTTATAGATAAATAATAATCCATCAATTTCTACACGCGAAGCAGCGTCAGAATTAAATTGTGCCAGTCCAGAGTTTGGAGAACTTTACATAAAAGTAGGTTTAAACCATACAGGATCCATGTTAGTCACTCTTTACTGCCTGGAGATAATTTGAGAAGGCTAGAATATTGTAATTGGTTAATGGGAAGGATAGAAAATGACGAAAATTTTTTAAGCAAAATCATCTGGTCAGATGAAACAAAATTTACAAATTCTGGAAAGTTCAACAGAAATACGGAGCACTATTGGGCAGTACAAAATCCCCGACAAAACAGGGCTAGAAGACCACAACATCGTTTTGGAATAAACGTTTGGATGGGTATTTTGGTAAATCGTCTCTTAGGACCAGTTATGTATGAAGAATATTTAAATGGAGAAAGATATTTAAACATCTTACGTACATACGTATCTGACTATCTTGACGACAATATCCCATTAAATCAATTACAATATTTATGGTGGCAACAAGATAGCGCACCAGCACACAATGCAGCTGTTGTTAGAAATTTCTTAACTCAAGAGTTTGCAAACCGTTGGATTGGAAATAGGGGAGTTGTTGAATGGCCTGCGAGATCACCTGATTTAAGTCCGCTAGATTTTTTTTTATGGGGATATGTTAAAAATAATATTTATAAAGTAGATGCGCCACAAAACATTGAAGAATTACGAGACAGACTTCAGAATGCCTTCGATACAGTTCCTAGAAGAACTATACAAAGGGCAGTACAAAATGCCAGAAGGCGTGCCCAATTGTGCATTACCGAAGATGGCTAGATAATTGAACATTTTCTGTAATTGTTTATTGTTTACTTTTCTATGTATTTTTATTAATGTTTTTGTTATCTTGTACTCGCTACTGCTGAATTTCGTTTCGAAGAATAAAAAATACTTATCATATCTCGTTTCTCTTCGTTAGTGTATGACATTTTTATATTATTAATGAACAATAAATGAAATGTTTGACAGATTGAAATTCCATGGCTACCATATTTAATTTTATAATTTATTCTTTCAAATAAAACCTAATGTCAAAAACTTTAGTCAGCATGTGGTACATTGTTTAAATCAGAAAAAAAAACTCTTTCTGAAGATGTCGAAATCCAATATGGCGCCTATAAGAAATTAGATAGTTGATGATGGCCAGAAAGAAACGAAACGTCGTATGAAAATTTAGAGTACACCACTGGATAGAGGTTTAGAAATGGCCACAAAGATGTGTTTTTATTTTTTTTTCTACAAGGCCAAATGTCGGTGCTACAGGTAAAAGAAGAAAATGGGGTTTTCGCGTTTTTTTTTTAAATAACGAAGGTCATTTGTCACAGGTCTATTTTCTTTACGGATTTATAACAAACACAAAATTTAAGAACTTTGCCAAATTTAAACCTATACTCTATCTCCAATAATAAGCGAGATCCCCATGATGAGGGCCGAAAAAGAATCAGCCTGTATATACATATATATATATATATATATATATATATATATATATATATATATATATATATATATATATAAGTGATTTGTGACTTAGGGCTGTACTACCATCCCTTCGCGCGCCATATCAATATTCCAGGAATTTTTGGGTAGCACCTCGTATGTATTTTGTGTTTAAATATAAGAAGCAATCTTCTGTATGTAACGTGCCATCTGAATATACCATTCGAACGAATGATTACCTATTACCAGTCTACCCTTCATAGAAAAGTTATTCTTTAGAATAGGCGTTACTTTTCTGATTGTAAATTTTATAATAAGTTACAGGTCCATGTTAAAAAACTGAAAATGTTGTACTTTTTACATTACTTACACAATAAGATTTCGAAGTTAAATTAACTTCAAAAGCTATAAAAATATCAAATCCGAATTATTTTTTCCTAGAAATATTTCGTAAATAATGTCATTAGTATATAGTTGATAGAAGTTACCTGCTTGTTTAGATACTTATACTTTAGGAGATGTAAAATATCATAGTTTACAGTATTCACAAGTATGAGCAACCCCTTGTAGATGTTACTGGCGTAGCGGACGTCGTTTCACGATCACCCCCGGGAGTTGCAAAATTTAACAAGGAACATTTTGGGAGCATAGCAGGGAACTGGTTTGGAGGAAGGGATCACGTCAGGGGCGAAGGGACGTGCTAGCTAACAACCAGGCAAGCAGCCTGGCAGGCAAGGGCAAACGCGTTGTGTGTAGGAAAATGTTTGTCGAGCACACGTTTGCAGCTAAAACGATATATCTTTCCCTTTATATTCGGGTAAAAATATGTTCACGTAATAGTCTCATCTTTGTTTGGTAGATTGGAGCGGTCCCCAAAAAGGGGGGGGCATGACGGAGAGATCGTTTCATTTCGATGCTCTGTGTGCTGCTTTCACCTCTCTCTGATGCTTCCATCCGCACTGTAACCAAACATTATCTCATTTGCATGCAGATGAGGTGTCGTAGTAACTCCGAGTTCCGGGCCTACCGGAATTAAATCCAATAAAATGTGTATTTCGCGTAATACGCATTGCATGGGGAGGACGAAATTTTGCACATTACTTAACTTCGTGCAATTTTTCTCTCGATACTGACATGATAATCAACCTAAAAATGAACAAAGCTTGATATGCACAATGAAAATAACTAAAATTAGTTTGTTTAGAGTTTATAGACTGATTTCCGTTTTGAAAAATTTCATCTTGAACTTATATAATAATACAAAAATGAATTAAAGTCTATAAAAATATTATATAAACAGAAAGCAAAATAGAATGTGAATAATGTTTAGAATATAATTATTTATTGCTGGTTATAGTAAGTAAATTATGTAAAATTGATTCGTTAAAAAACTTTTACTGCTCTGACTGTAAAAAAAGTTCTAAGAAACACCAGAAGACTTCATCTTTTTTAGCAATGGTCTACATTCTACAGAGTGGCCATGTGGCCAGTAGTACAAATACTTACAGAAAAGTGAATTAGTAATACATTATAAATTTTTATTTAAAGGTAGTAAATACAGAATATTATGAATAACAACATGATGAACGTTCAATAGTTCACAGGATGTGTTGAAAGTGTTCATCATGAACTTCGATACACAAATTAGCATGTCTCAAAGTTTTGAAAAACTTTTGCCAGTTCATTTGATGTGATGTCAGCAATTATATTGCGAATATTTGTTTTCGACTCTTCAATTGTATGCGAGTTGTTACTGTACACTTTACCCTTTAAGGAACCCCGCAAATAAAAATCGCAGGTAAACAGACAGGGCGATCTGGGAGGCCATAAACCTGCAGAAATTGTACCACCATTTGCACCATCTTGCTGTAAAAACGCATACTCTCGTTCTTCCTCCGTCAGCTACGTTACGAATGGTTGCAACAAATTCTGTTACATACACTTCGGAGGTCATGGTGTTATTAAAGAAAATGGGGCCTACAATCCGTCGGGCTGAAAATGCACACCAAACGCCTATTTTCGCATCATGCAGAGGCACCTCAAAGCATTCCTTGGGATTGTTCGTTGACCAATAATGAGTGTTTTGAGAGTTCACGTACCCGTTAAGATGGAACCATGCTTGATCTGCGATAAAGTATAGATTCGGATACAGATAACCATCAGTGGCATGAGTGAGTAACAATTCGCAATATTGTTGTCATTTTGCATAGTCCGTAAGTTTTAATGTTTGTATCACTCTTATTTTGTACGCTCGCACATGCTACTGCTTCAACATGTTCTGGCCTGACGTTCGCTTGATGTTTAGTTGGGAGGATAGACGTCTAGTTGCTTTCCGCGGCGTTCCATGCCGACCAATTATTGTTGGACTCTTGTTAGAGATGCTCCAGAAACAATTCACAACAGAATAGTAAAATGACGGTGCATTTAGTGACTCTAAAAGTGTAAAAATATCTATTTTTTATTATTTTGTTAAAAATAAAATAAAAAAACTTGTTTTTGAAAACAGCAACCAAGTTTTTGGTTTCATTGTCATTTTTGTATTCAGCGCCCCAAAATTAACAAAAAAATGTACTTTTCAAACAAGATACAACATATAAACTAAAATGTTTTGCCCAGTGTTATTAATGATATCACTAGTTTACAAGATTTTGTGCAAAAACATTTGAGCTCTGTTATTGATGTAACTTTCAATGCTGGACAAAAATCAGCAAATGAAAACTTGTATCACTTTAGATAACTGAAATTCACAAACATACATCGGTTTATCAGAATAATTGAAACATACATGAGTAGGTAAACCCCACCAGTTTTGTATAATACAAAGGTATTTTTAATAATGTAAAATATTAATAAAAATCTGGTGTGAAGAAACAAACACAAAGGCACAAACAAAATGCAGTTTTCTAGAGAGTTGGCTGTGCTAACCTTCGGAAGGGCGTCGTTACTTCACATTAATTATGTGGACGGTATGCGAGGTACTTCGGCTGTCTGACAACAGGTAGCGCCGAATTTACTTCTGCGCTCGGTCTGGATAATTACGGTGATAGGGCGAGGTGGTTCTTTTCTGTGAATGTGTCTGGAAATATCCTTTCTTCAGCAGGGGCGTACCGATGAGCTTGCAGAAAAGCGAAATACGTATCTACGTCTCTGGGGATAGGATATATTCGGACACGTTCACAGAAAATATTAATAGTGAACCTGCATTTGTGTTCTTCACACCAGATTTTTAATAATATTTTATATTATTAAAAATACCTTTGTATTATACAAAACTGGTGGGGTTCACCTACTCATGTATGTTTCAATTATTCTGATACATTACACATGCGGTTAAGCCGTAGTATGAGTGAAGGCACAAACAAAATGTAGTTTTCTAGAGAGATTGGCTGTGCCAACCTTTGGAAGGGCGTCGTTACTTCACATTAATTATGTGGACGGTATGCGAGGTACTTCGGCTGTCTGACAACAGGCAGCGCCGAATTTACTTCTGCGCTCGGTCTGGATAATTACGGTGATAGGGCGATGTGGTTCTTTTCTTTGAATGTGTCTGGGAATATCCTTTCTCCAGCAGGGGCGTACCGATGAGCCTGTAGAAAGGTGAAATACGTATCTACGTCTCTGGGGATAGGATATATTCGGACACGTTCACAGAAAATATTAATAATGAACCTGCATTTGTGTTCTTCACACCAGATTTTTACTAATGTTTTATATTATTAAAAATACCTTTGTATTATACAAAACTGGTGGGGTTTACCTACTCATGTATGTTTCAATTATTCTGATACATTACACATGCGGTTAAGCCGTAGTATGGGTGAAGTCACAAACAAAATGCAGTTTTCTAGAGAGTTGGCTGTGCTAACCTTTGGAAGGGCGTCATTACTTCACATTAATTATGTGGACGGTATGCGAGGTACTTCGGCTGTCTGACAACAGGTAGCGCCGAATTTACTTCTGCGCTCGGTCTGGATAATTACGGTGATAGGGCGATGTGGTTCTTTTCTGTGAATGTGTCTGGGAATATCCTTTCTCCAGCAGGGGCGTACCGATGAGCCTGTAGAAAGGTGAAATACGTATCTACGTCTCTGGGGATAGGATATATTCGGACACGTTCACAGAAAATATTAATAGAGAACCTGCATTTGTGTTCTTCACACCAGATTTTTACTAATGTTTTATATTATTAAAAATACCTTTGTATTATACAAAACTGGTGGGGTTTACCTACTCATGTATGTTTCAATTATTCTGATACATTACACATGCGGTTAAGCCGTAGTATGAGTGAAGGCACAAACAAAATGCAGTTTTCTAGAGAGTTGGCTGTGCTAACCTTTGGAAGGGCGTCGTTACTTCACATTAATTATGTGGACGGTATGCGAGGTACTTCGGCTGTCTGACAACAGGTAGCGCCGAATTTACTTCTGCGCTCGGTCTGGATAATTACGGTGATAGGGCGATGTGGTTCTTTTCTGTGAATGTGTCTGGGAATATCCTTTCTCCAGCAGGGGCGTACCGATGAGCCTGTAGAAAGGTGAAATACGTATCTACGTCTCTGGGGATAGGATATATTCGGACACGTTCACAGAAAATATTAATAGAGAACCTGCATTTGTGTTCTTCACACCAGATTTTTACTAATGTTTTATATTATTAAAAATACCTTTGTATTATACAAAACTGGTGGGGTTTACCTACTCATGTATGTTTCAATTATTCTGATACATTACACATGCGGTTAAGCCGTAGTATGAGTGAAGGCACAAACAAAATGCAGTTTTCTAGAGAGTTGGCTGGGCTAACCTTTGGAAGGGCGTCGTTACTTCACATTAATTATGTGGACGGTATGCGAGGTACTTCGGCTGTCTGACAACAGGCAGCGCCGAATTTACTTCTGCGCTCGGTCTGGATAATTACGGTGATAGGGCGATGTGGTTCTTTTCTGTGAATGTGTCTGGGAATATCCTTTCTCCAGCAGGGGCGTACCGATGAGCCTGTAGAAAGGTGAAATACGTATCTACGTCTCTGGGGATAGGATATATTCGGACACGTTCACAGAAAATATTAATAGTGAACCTGCATTTGTGTTCTTCACACCAGATTTTTACTAATGTTTTATATTATTAAAAATACCTTTGTATTATACAAAACTGGTGGGGTTTACCTACTCATGTATGTTTCAATTATTCTGATACATTACACATGCGGTTAAGCCGTAGTATGAGTGAAGGCACAAACAAAATGCAGTTTTCTAGAGAGTTGGCTGTGCTAACCTTTGGAAGGGCGTCGTTACTTCACATTAATTATGTGGACGGTATGAGAGGTACTTCGGCTGTCTGACAACAGGTAGCGCCGAATTTACTGCTGCGCTCGGTCTGGATAATTACGGTGATAGGGCGAGGTGGTTCTTTTCTGTGAATGTGTCTCGAAATATCCTTTCTCCAGCAGGGGCGTACCGATGAGCTTGTAGAAAAGCGAAATACGTATCTACGTCTCTGGGGATAGGATATATTCGGACACGTTCACAGAAAATATTAATAGTGAACCTGCATTTGTGTTCTTCACACCAGATTTTTAGTAATATTTTATATTATTAAAAATACCTTTGTATTATACATCGGTTTCCCTATTATACGTGTTTTATTGAATATATTAAATACAATTTAGAAATGTTGAGCATTGAACTTTTGTTTTTTATATGAATTTGGCCAGTTTCATGTATTAACCTCCAGCAATTCAATGTCCCTGAGCATATTTTCATGGGTAACGCTCCTCAATTTTCAGTAAATCTTGATGAAAGCGTTCACCTTGCTGATCGTTTGATGCACCCAAGTTCTCTGGAAAGAAGTCAAGATGGGAATGTAAGAAGTGGATTTTTAATGACATACGTGCACCCAGTGTTTTATAAGTTTTCAGCAATTCCGAAAGAATTTCCTTAAAATTACCACTTTTTTGTTACCTAGAAAACCGTCAACAATACGTCGAAATGATGACAATGCTGCAGCTTCTATTGGTAATAGCAACTTGTCAAACTCTGTCAGTAAGTAGTTAGTTTAATATATTTCTTTTACGTCGACAGCAGGACCAATTGGAATCGATGGCTTTTAATTTTCAATAAACTATATATGCTACTATCAATGAACAAGCACCATTTATTTGCATCATATGATTATTTCACCAAATAAATGCAAGATTTTATTACAAAAACAAAAATAGATTAACTTTTTTCAAAATACTTAGCAAATGGCTTACTTCTGTTTCTATAACTGGTTACGATGCCAAAAAAAGCTATGCATGTTGTTTTGCTAGATTTGAATCTCGGATTAAATCACTTAACTCTGCCTGAATTACTAAATGTCCATTTGTATCAGATCGCCCGCCGGTCGATTCAGAAGTACTACCCATGTAACCAGGACAAGTTGGCAATGGTTCATCATCTGATCGAATAATTGGTTTTGTTTTCGATACAATATCGGCGTATTTTATGGAACGTTTGTGTTTTACATTCATTCCATTGACCTTCATCACGCAAAAATAGCAATTGTCATCGTGGTTTGCAGGCTCCCTCCAAAGTACTGGTAGCGTACTTTGACTAGGACGTCCTAGTCAAAATGCGCTGACTTCAAACCATTATATTTTTGTTACTGTTTTAAATTTCCTAGTTAACATGTTTTCTTCTATCCACAATAAGTTTTGTCGTATCTAGAATATAACTAAATATTAATTTTAATTGATATCTTCTTTCTTTCAATTATAAAATCGCTTAAAAGTTTTTAATTGCTGAGGTAAGTACATTTACACATTGTATTGTGTAAGGCTAATTTGTTATTAATTCATCATGTGAAGAAACAAATATAGTTTCGATGTTCTCGCGGTTTTAAATGATGAATTCGTTGTTTCTGGGGTTCTTCTTCGCGTTGAGATATGTCCTTAAAAGGGCTCATTTTCTCGGAGAAAATGAGTCCATTTCAGGACATATCTCCCACGCGGAGACGAACGCACAAAACCCACAAACCAATGCAGTGCCAAAATATTGTAACAATTAAATTAGTATTGAAGGTTTGTTACTCCGAAATTAAGCTTCTTAATCTATGAAATAAAAACATAATATGTATATTTCATATGTACATTGAATTTCTTTTATATATTTTTTATTCTTTCACTTATATATATATATATATATGAACCGCCTCAAACTACAAATATACTATTCTAACAAATCTTTCTTATAGATATAAAAACCTGTCCACTTTATTAATCTCCTGTCAACTAAAAATAACTAAATCTTCTGTCACCTTTTATACAAGTGTCCTGTATCGTTATGTTCAAATTTTAGGCCTTTAATCGCCGACTTATTAAGTTTACCATATCATACCAAGGTCACGAAAATATTATATTTATACTTAGCACAAGGCGTGTAGTGCTAACCAAATGGAACAATTACATCATGAAATATACAATTATATAAACGAAGAAAAGATATATTTTTTATATCCTTGACAAAGGCATCATTGCCGAAACATGTAGGGTTGTTTTAAATATATATACTTTGAAGTAATAAACCAGACCTTTAATCGCCGACTTATTAAGTTTACTCTCTATATATATATATATATATATATATATATATATATATATATATATATATATATATATATATATATATATATATATATATATATATATATATATATATATATATATATATATATATATATATATATATATATATATATATATATATATATATAGTAAACCTAATCAGTAGGCGTTTAAAGGTCTGTATATTACTTCAAAATATATGTATTTAAAAAACTCTACATGTTTCGGCTGTATACGCCTTTTTCAAGAGAATACAAAATATGAATGACAGGATATAAATGTCAAGCACTTGACATTTATATCCTGTCATTCATATTTTGTATTCTCTTGAAAAAGGCGTATACAGCCGAAACATGTAGAGTTTTTTAAATACATATATTTTGAAGTAATATACAGACCTTTAAACGCCTACTGATTAGGTTTACCACATCATACCAAGGTCACGAAGTTATTATATATATATATATATATATATATATATATATATATATATATATATATATAATAACTTCGTGACCTTGGTATGATATGGTAAACCTAATCAGTAGGCGATTAAAGGTCTGTATATTACTTCAAAATATATGTATTTAAAAAACTCTACATGTTTCGGCAGTTCGCCTTTATCAAGAGAATACAAAATATAAATGACAGGATATAAATGTCAAGTAATTAAGTTGCTATGGTTTAAATTATTCAAAGATACATTCTAGTAATAATAATAAATCATGCCTTAGTATTCCAAAAAATAGATAGCAAGGTGTGAACATATGTGTTGTTCGCTGCTAGCAATTTGTGTCTCTTTCTGGGTATGAACTTGTGTGTTGGTTGCTACTGGCAGCTTGCGTCTCTCTATGGGTGTGTGGTTTTGTGTGAGAGCGTAAGTGTAGGGTTTTGTATGTCGGTGCGTTCGTGCGTGTGTTTAGTGACCGGTCGCGATCTACAATTTACCATCAAATTATATTTTTTTGTTATATACCTTATGTTATTTAAATATCATTTAAATATCATATACTTTTGCTTATTATGCTGACTGTTCCGTGTTTTGATTCCTGTCTAGTTGTCCGAGCAGGTTTTCGTGGTTTTCCTTCTCGTTTTGAGCGAATGCCGACAACTTTGCATCTTAAGTCGCTTCACGGGCGCATACGTAATAATAACTCATGTCTTGCTTTTCCCTGTCTTTCCCTGTTTTCTGTTTTTTGCTGATGTGGTCCTCTACTGGGTTGTAGCCTAGCATATGCGCTACAAAACTCTAGGGGGGTCTGCCCGTTGGGCAGTCAGGTGCCATTCCGCCTTTCCAGCAAGAGTGAGCACACACCACTAGGACCGGTCCTGGGCGGCAACCTGGCTAGGCTGCCGTTAACAGCAGACACACGTTCGACGTGTGTGCTATGCCCCCGCTTCGGCGGAAAACGTTAAGATGGCACAGGTGTTGACCATCGTCGACCGAGGTAGCCACTAAGAGTGTTCCCTTGGTTAGCGATGAGCAACCCCGTACAGGGTGCGCTTCGCTGGTCTGCGCCTTGCCTCGTTGGGGCGGGGGTCAGGCCGTCGAAGTACTGCACGGAATTGTACAGAAGTTGCCGGGAAAGGGTTGGCGGCCCTACGCAACGGCTGGTTATCCGACCTCTCTAAATTCACGCGACCGGTCACTAAACACACGCACGAACGCACCGACATACAAAACCCTACACTTACGCTCTCACACGAAACCACACACCCATAGAGAGACGCAAGCTGCCAGTAGCAACCAACACACAAGTTCATACCCAGAAAGAGACACAAATTGCTAGCAGCGAACAACACATATGTTCACACCTTGCTATCTATTTTTTGGAATACTAAGGCCTGATTTATTATTATTACTAGAATGTATCTTTGAATAATTTAAACCATAGCAACTTAATTACTTGACATTTATATCCTGTCATTTATATTTTGTATTCTCTTGATAAAGGCGAACTGCCGAAACATGTAGAGTTTTTTAAATACATATATTTTGAAGTAATATACAGATCTTTAATCGCCTACTGATTAGGTTTACCATATATATATATATATATATATATATATATATATATATATATATATATATATACATTTTTCTTTCACAGTATCGATTAATACATTTATTGTATGTCTGGTATTCACACTCTGCGCATTTACAATCAAATTGTTTCAGATGTTAAATCATCGTAGGTATCGTTAATAATGAGATTTACTTATTTACTTCATTATATGCTATGAAACACACAAGATAATACATTATTTTTCTTCTTGAAATTTTTCAGTTACCATCCAAGTTAAATAATAAGATCCTCCCTCTTTTTTTGTTGTCAAATTCATTAAACTCATTAAAAACTTTCCTATTTAGTTTTTGACACTGTACTTTTTTATTGTATTGTCTTCTTAATAGACAGATCGGTTGGACAAAAAAGACAATTATTATTATTATTATTACTTTTCACAATGTCATAATTTTTTACATATTATATAATAATGACAACAATAATAAAATATATGAACCTATATATTTAGTGAATACACTGAACCTGTTGCCGACCTTGAAAGATAGAAAGCTCAGATAGGTAATAGCAAATTGTATCGGACGATAGTAGTTTAGAGAAGTCATACTTCTGACACTTTAGATTATTCTTTTTTTTTAATTTAATAAAGATGCCGTAAAAAACACCATTCGTTGAGTCAACTGCTTTTGATACTCTGAGCATCAATGCGGCATACAAATGACGTCGTTTGCTAATAGTGCTCCGCGACATTATAATTTCTTTCCAACTCCCAATGTTAAATATATGTAATACTATATTAGCTTTGAATTACTTATTATAAGTATAATCGCTTTGCAAAATTTTCTTAGATTTTTTATAATACACTCGTGAACAATAAATCAGGACACTGAAGCAAATGTCTGTTATCATTAAAGAATGGATTATATGGAAAGAAAAATTGAAATATGTGCTCATATATATGCATCGATTTTTTAAGAAATAGGCATAAGCCATATATGCAAAAAAATTTGCGAAAATATCTAAACATTTTACCTAAAATAAATAAAAGCAGAAATTTGAACATGAATTTTATTGCACAAAATTTTTTTACAGCATATTTCTAAAACAATTTATAATAAAATGTTCTTCAAAACTGTGTAAAAGAAAGTTTTGTCTTCTATCGCAATACATAGGTATGTTTAGAAATTGAAAAGCTTCTTTCAATATCCACAGACGTAATCGGTGCATTTGTTATTTTTGCAATACATTCTAAACTCAAATTGAAATCTAAATCATTTACTTTCTCACCTTTAAAAATTTTGTTAATGTTGTACAATTTTAAAAACCTCCCATTTTTGTTTATTACTTTTTTTTAATTTTTCGTATATAAAATTTCCTATTGTGCCATTAACCTTCTTACATAGCATATCAAATTTGTCGACTATTTGGATTGATTCTGAGAGCGACATCCCTTGCGTCTCCAGTTTACGAATGGAACTTGAAACAAAACTATAATTTGACTTAACATACAAAAGGTTTTGTGGCAATTCTGTTAACCCTATATCAGGCAATTTTTTTTATTGGTCTCAAAAATAAATCCTGAATATTATGTTATGTTCAGAAATATATTCTATTCTAAAACGTTTTTATTTTGTAAAATATAGTTGTAGCAGATTTGATACAAGGGGGTTATTGTATAACAAAGTATAGTATAAGCTTAACTGGTATGAAATTTTAGGAAACAATTATTATTTTTATTTAAACAGAAAAATAAGCTGCATTTGTTGCATTTATTGTACGAAAATTGTTTGCATGTAGGTAATTTGCACCTTTGTCTTGTTTCAGTGTATATTGGCCAATGATTCCACCCATCTAATCTTACATCCTTTGGAGGAATGTAAGAAGCCGTTGCCTTGTCTCTTTGCTTGTATTAACTTTTCTGTATCAGATGGTCTGCCTCTTTTACTGATAGTGCTACTTCCACTTTTGCACAAACAAAGCCGCTTAGCCGCATGGAGAAATCTTCTTTACGCTGCTGATTTACTCTTTTAAGTGTCATGTCCTGTATGTGGTAAAATAACCTAAGATACTATTTCTTAGATTTAATTTTAATCTTATATCGGCCAATAAGACTGTCCATAAGATCAACGCCACCCATGTGGCGATTGTATTCTGTAATAATATTTGGACACTCTACTTCTATTTTACGTTTTTCCTTTCTATCGAAGCGCTTTATAGTAGTCGTTAGAAGTACACCTGTGTAACTAGACAAAAGGCATACGGTTCGGTTATCCTTCCATGCTACAAAGGATACATCAACGCCTTCCAAATTGCAAACATACTCATAAGATGTACCTAACTGTTCCTAAAGAAAATATACCTGTCTGTGCCAGATGTGATACAAGTGATAAACTTGTGTAGTAGTTATCAAAAATACGATAAAATTTTTATAGTGGGGTATAATCCTACATAGGCGTTGCACCAAATTTCCAGTTACCCCTAAGTCTATTTCACCTCCTACAAGTTCATAGTCTTTCTTTCCAGTGCATATTTCTTAATTATATGAAAAACCACTAACACCACTGAGAATAAAGAGTTTAAATCCCCATTTGTGGGGCTTAGCAGGCATATACTGCTTCAAACTGTGTCTACCTTTGGACGCACACATTTGTTCGTCTATCGACAAATGTTTCTCCAATGGTACACTTTTATACCTGAATAACAATTTTCTCAAATTTCTTTTGACTCATTGTTTCTTTTATGTGTGTAAATCCTAAGTTAGCACTCCAGTACGATCTCACCTTCGGCATATGTACAGGTTACATATAAATACATATACCCAAGTATTTACGAATGTCTTGGTCGGAAATATGTGTTGTATTATTTAAATTTATTTGACTAGCGTACAAATTCGTCTGGAAAGTTATTTTCGTAATCAATTCGTCTGTAAAAAAGTATTTGAAGAAGGCGTACGGGGTATCGATGTCCATAAATGTGGAAGGCAATGTTTCACAACCTCTGAACTCTTTAGCATCACCTAATACTAAATTTTTCTTTTTCCAAATTATATTTACATTTTTTTTAGGAACACATGTTTTAAGTGTATCAGTATTTACTACGTTACTAATAGTAGATTCTATTGATTCATCTAGCGTTTCTGCTTCGTCCGCAACTTCTGACATGTCATCTTCAAATACAATAAGCAAATTTTGTATATCTAGTATATCTTCCAGTTCGGTGCTCTCAGGTTCGAAGTCAGATTCATCTTGTTCTAGACCATCATCACTATCCCACAATTGCTGCGCATACTTTTCCAGCTTTTCATTTGTAAGAGGCCTCCTTTTGTTACACAGATTCATTTGTTCGTAAATTTTCTACACTAAAAACGCAATGTATCAGATATGATAAAACAAAATTTATAGCCTACTATTACATATATTTCATATATATATTGAAAAATGTAGAATATATTAGAAATCCTTTTACCTTATAGAACAAAATCGTACACAATTACGAAGAAAATTTTACGTTTTAAAACTTTATATCACTAATTGTCATCACAGTAAACACTAGTAGTAACGGTCACACATAAGGGTTAGGTCAATAATAACATAACTTGAAAAATAACGGCTTCTAATATATGCCTTATGCCCAGTTACATTAAGTGTTGTAGCTTCTATGCAACGAGGAGTTTGCGCACACTATAATATTTGTAGTACAGATTAATACGCACTTCTTTTAGTTGTATCATTTCTGCTACATTACGCGATATAGGGTTAATGTTATCTTTTTACAATTTTCTAGAGAAATGCAGTAATCAGTGATTTTAAGAATTACAGTTTTTATTTCTTCAAAATTAGCGGCGTAAAAAATTACAACTTACAACCATGTACCACATCTCTCTCTCTAATAATTAATCGGTTCAGGAGGCAACTGAACACCAGGAAGTCGCTCCTTATAAAATTGGATTCGCAAAGGTACTTTTAAAAATAGTTTTTTGACATTTCTAATTAAATCATTAACCAATCGGAATTGATCCCTAATGTCTTAGCCCACACGATTGAACCGATGAGCTGAACAAGTGGAATGAATAATGTTACTATAAAAAATTTATAAATTTTGCGCCGCTTTTATCATTTATGGTGCAGCGTCGGACAATATAAGCACAAGGTACAATTCCGAGTAAATAAAAGTTTAATAAACCTTCTTGAACGAATTGAGCAATAGTTACATTATTTGATCTTTACAAAAGTCGTTTACAAAAAATTCAATATGATTTGCTAAAAATATTTTCATGAAGAATTCCTATTAACAAATGGGCAATATATCGGCCACACTTATCCGTACTTTCATCTACAATTAAATAAATAAAATTATTCCACCACTTTGCTGCAGGCTCGACAAAATATTTTGTCGCGATCCTTTACCAATTCAGAATATGGTTTAATCCATGAAGAAATTTTGTTCGTTATACTCATTGTTTATATGCACAATATTTAAGAACGTAACACGATTAGATTTTGTTCTGCTCAAAGCTACTTCGGGAATGAGAATACTTTATGTTTAAAGTTTTAAAATGTATTTACGGAGTTCTGGGAATTGTCTGCTGTCGAACTATATTAGTAATTACTAGGAATTTTTAGTGGATAGAAATGAAGAAGCTTAAATATGCAAAATATGCAACTTTTATAAAAATATGCATAGAACTATCTAAATAAGCAATATGTGCAGTCACTAATTAATGCTAATTAACTCTAATCCGTGTAACACGTCTACATATGGACTATACTTAAACATATGCAAAAATAAAATATACGCACTTTGCATATATTCCGGTCTCTAGTTATCATAATTAAAATTCCTTTTCTCTTTTTTTTTTCACAAGACATGAAGTATTATCTATAAAATAAGAATTGGAAATTAAAGAAAATACAAAACATTTAATTTATCAAAGCAACCAAAAGAAAAACAAAAATAATGACTAATCCAAAAAATCCATCCCAACCCAAAAAATCGTGGTGTGTTCTTTATTCAGCTTTTATCTGGTGTGTTGAAAGGTCATTTAAACCGTCAGTACTGACACTTATTGGTTGATAAAATGCAAGCAGAAGATGTAGTCCGAGCAGTAAGCTTTGAACGGAGATAGGCGCAGTGAAATAGCGAATCAGAATTAATGAAAATAAATCTATTCAAGTAACATTTACCATTAGAAGAGGTTATTGTCCTGCAGTGTATCTAAATAACTATGTTCTACCACAAAGGGAAGATGTCATTAGGAAATTAAGTGATCTTATTCAAGACCTCAATTTGTCAAAAACCGAAGCAGAAATACTAGGATCTAGACTCCAAGGACAGAAACTTTTAGTTGCAGGTACACATATTTATTTGTATCGTAATTGTCAGAACTGCAATAATATCGACGTTGGCATTAGATCACTGGCACCATCCCAAAGTCTTTTTATTAATGCTTCGAATTTGAGTTTGAAAGCTGCTTCTCTTCACATAGGGAATGTTTATCCAGTCATTTCCGCTGTCCACGTAATCCGTTTGAAAGTAACGTTGGAAAATAAAACATTTATTTTAGACAGAATTAATTATAAAATGTACAAATGATATATCCGCGTATACCTCAAAGTTGTAACTATTCTACTCGGTTTACAACTAGGGCGTACAAAGAATTTCTGTTTTCTTTGTGAGTGGAACAGTCGATCAAGAAATTCTCACTACGTTGTTAAGAACTGGCCAGTCAGGGTTCAGTATATTCATAAACAAAAGAATATACTTCAAAAGTCACTAGTTGAACTTGATAAAATACTTCTACCGCCATTACACATAAAATTATGTTTGCCAAATGATTTCGTGAAAACAATGTGGCCGTGGATTCCAATACTTGAAACAAAAATTTGCTAAAATCTCTGATGCAAAACATAAAGAGGGAATTTTTATAGGACCCTCAATTAAATTACTACAACAACATAAAAAAGTGATTTGGAGCATGTTGCTGGAAATGCTTTTAAAAATGTGACCAGCAATTTTGTAGGAAACAGAAAATCTGACAATTATATAGCACTTCTTAATTAATTCTTAGAAGTTGACATAAATGTAACTGTAATATGAGCCTCAAAATACATGTTTGCACTCGCATCTGAATTTCCTTCCCCCGATCCTCGGCGACTTGAGTTACAAACACGACGAAAGGTTTCTGTCGAAGATATTTCTGTTAAAAAGCATTATCGGCAGTGAAATAATTGCTGATTTTTGTTGGACTTTGATATCAGAAAGTACCGAAGAACAGTATAAAAGTAAACATTTTAAACAGGACGATAACATACAACGCCATATAATATATATACATACCTAATTAATTATATTTCATTTACTTTCAATTATTTTGTTTTCAAAACCTGAGTTGCCAGAATAAATTTGTTGTTATTACCATTGATAGAACTATGAAAGAAACGAAAATTGTACATAGTATTCTAAAAAAAATTAAACAACATAATTTGAAACATACTTGAGTAAGTAAAACCTACCAATTTTGTATAATACAAAAGTATTTTTAATAATATATAATATTATTAAAAATTTTGTATTATACAAAATTGGTAGGTTTTACTTACTCAAGTATGTTTCAAATTATGTTGTTATATACGTATTCGGTTTACGCCGACAAGTAGTGAAGACACGATAATACAGTTTTCTATAGATACGGTGGTTACCGACTATAAGGAACACCACGGCTAGTTCTGCGATTATTATATAGACAGCGTTGAATAATCCTTCACGCTCTGTCTTAATAATATCAGCGAGATAGCAAGGTAGTTTGTTGAATGTGTCTCTTCTCCAACAGGGGCGTATTGATAATCATGTAGAAATGTGAAATACGTATCTACGTCTTTGGAGAAGATACATTCAAAAATACATATGAACTTGTATTGTGTTCTTCACACCCCATTTTTAATAATCTAAACTAATATTATAAAGAGGAAACATTTGTGTTTTTGTATGTATGTTTGTAATGTTTTCACACAAAAACTACTGGACCGATTTCAAAAATTCTTTCACCATTAGAAAGCTGCATTTTCACTCTGTAACATAGGCTATATTACATTTTCAAAAAAGAAGGGATCCCTAATAAAAATGCATTAATGTAACCCAAGGTGTGAAAAAATTAGTCACAAAAAATTTGCCATCGCGTACGCTGCGGAAACTATTGTTGATAGAACAAAAAATGTTCTACAGTATTATAGAACGTATTAATATATACAAAAAAGTCCGCGAGACCATATGTCCAACTACTGTAGTTATGCCACTATAACTACTTTTTTACATTTTAAAAGTTAATAAAAGTGCCGACAATAATCAAACCATATTATCCATACCTCTGTATTATTCCTTATCCTATTAAATGATATTTTATTAAAGACCATTTCAATACCAGTAAAATACTTTTTAAATTATTAAAATCGGACATTCCATTCAAAAGATATAACGAATTTAAAAATGTCAATCTAAAGAAAATAATGTTATAATATAATGTAGTAGTATAGCGATGGCCATATTCATTTTGTTTGTAATAAATTGACAATCGAAAAATTATAACTGGAATAAGAATAGTATTGGCAGAAGGAATTTAATAGCAAGTTCAATGAGAATGAAAAGTAATAGGAAACAGGCACAGAAAAGCTGTTATAGAAAGAAGTTAAACATAAAGTGATATAAAATCCAAAAATTAAGGATCACAAGGAAGGAAGATTAAATATTTAAGAGAATACACTCACTATTGTATTTATTCAAGGTAGTATCGAAGAAAAGAGAACATATACGATACAAATTATATTAAAAGAATTTAAATAACACTGAGATATTTGAAAGGTGACGTTTTTGAAGTAATTTCGACAATGTGTCAAAAGCCAAGTGACAGGAACATTATTAAAATAGCGGGTTACATTGTTTATAAGTTATGCTAAATAACTAAATGGACTAAACAAAAAATGTAATCAATTCATCAGCTTTACAATTAAAAAAATAATTTTTTTGCCAAAAACATTTTTTTTCCTTTAACTTCACATAGCTACAGCAATGCAATTGGATGATTTGTTTTCCCAGTGAATTTATATTTACTATAAAACATTTATCTCTTTTTTCATTAATTTCATTTCAGATTGAGTCACAGCCAAGCGTGGTCGGGATTAGCTAGTATTATATATTATTAAAAATACTTTTGTAAAAAAATTAAAGTTGACCAGTGTTATCCGATAAGTTCTATATATCTCAAGCGTGTATGAATGTGCTCTATTAAACTTCGTTCTTGGATATTTGCAATATTGACAATCGATTTATTGCTGATAAAATAATTATTCTTCTCATTTTCGTTTTTATTTTTATTATTTTTTCTTTTATTGTGTAATTGGATTGTATTAATTTCTTGGGTTAATAAATATTATTATTAACATGTTCACGACGGCATGTACCACCGGTGGTACACGAAGGACATACACCCGATGTGTACCACCCGTGGTACTACGAATTTTCAAAAAAATAAAATTAAAACTATAGCATTAAAACAAATACCTTTTTTATACGTTCCATTTATATGTAATCGGTCAATGGTATTACAGACAAAGTCGTTCTCTAAACGAAGTGCGGATTAACAAATTACAGCCATTTACATTAAAATAATTTTTTTTATTGATAAATGATTGCAAACTATAATAAATTATTGTAAAAGCAAAAATATTCATAAACAATGTTTCCCATTGAAACATTCTAAATATATTGGCGGTTTATCATCACAATTTTCGCAGTACGTCATTACTCGTTTTGTCTTTATTCTGGCTTCTTTTGTACCTCTTTCCTTTTGTATGTTCTCGTAGCAAGAACTACAGCGCTTTCAATTTTTTCTGGCAGTACCGTCAAATCTTTGTAGTTTGTGAAAGCTTTTTCTGATTTTTCGGTTTTCTTTAATATTTTGGCTTTCGTCTCCTTCCATATCTTCTTCTTCTAGTAAATCTGCTATCAATTTTTCTCTAAATTTGAGCATATCTATCGTTCTTGCACGATTCATATTATATATTACCCATGAGTTTACTACACATATGCCAAGAATAATCTCAATGATAGCTTTCTTATACCATTTAATTGTTTTACGAAGAGAAGTATAATAAGAAGGCATCTAGTCCGAAATATCAACGCCTTTCTTGGCCTTATTATAGTCAATGACTGCTCTTGGTTTCATTACAGATTCACCTTTCCTGTTCGGTAAACCTGTAGAAACTAGCTCGAACTGTTAGTTTGTCCAACCAATTCAAAACTCGTACTCCTCTATTATTTTCCTCTCCATATATTTGACCTTTCCTAACCTTTTTGCTACAAATATGCTTTGGATTGTTTTTCCTGTTTGAGCGCAATGTGCCACAAAGGTAAGTATTTTTTTGTAACAGATATTCTGTCAACTTCACGCTTGTGTAAAAGTTATCTGCATACAAAACCCTTCCTTCATTCAACAATCCTTCCAGTAGCTTTATAATCACGTCAAGGGTATGCCCACTCTTACTGACATTACCAACATTTTTACCACAGTATATCGTATGCTTTTATTTATTATTATTATATGTATAGCCTTCAGGTATACACAGCTTATATATTTTAATTCCGTACTAATGAGATTTTGCTGGTAGGTACTGGCGAAATATCAGTCGCCCTCTAAACGGCACCAGTTTCATCGATAACGACTTCTTTTCCAGGTTTCAATGTTGTCTGAAAGTTGTTACAAATTTGCTGTAAGATATGTTTAATTTTTATTAGCCTGTCGCTGTCTTCATCTACAAGTTCATTATCAGAAAAATGGAGGAATTTTAGCAATAAGTCGAAGCGATCTCGCCGCATATTATTCCCTATTTCGTCGTTTTTATACTATTTATTATTAGCCCAATAGAGACGCATTTTTGGTAAATGATTAAGGCCAGTTATCATTAGGATTCCAAATAATTTTCGAATTTCGCCTCTGTTGGTATTTGTCCAACGTCGTGCGAGTGATATACGTGAAAGCTGTGGATGACCTTCAATCCATTGAGTTGCGTACCTGTTCGTCTCCTCTATGATTATGTCAAGAACCTCATTATTGATAAAATGACGATATATATTATACAGTTCAGAAGTATCGACGTCATTTGCTTGGAGACCGCTGTTTCCCGTAAACTGAAAATTATTGGAAACATTCCCACGGGTACCCCACGTAGAAATTCCAGGTGTAGGCTCATTTTAGTCTTCTGAATTCACAGTAGAGCATGATGAAGAAGCTTCCTCATCATTATCGTTTGCATTATCATCGGGTGGTCTATAAAGTAACATGTTTATAAATTTATCGAGAGTAACTTATTATATGTTGCTACCTGTAAATGTCATTGGAATCTTCAAAAGGATCACTTTCTTCATCGGATGATCCAAGAGAATATTGCGGAGATAATACGGTACTTGGCAGCAATTCCGATTTTCGAATTTGTGGAATAGACTCGTTTTCCACTCTTGTGTTTTCTGGTAATGTTGAACTAGAAAATACACCAGTAGCATTTTCTTGCGCAAGCACAAAATTTTTAGCAGCCTTCAATATTCTTTCAGTCCTAGTAGACATTTTTGTCTTGGTACGTAACAAATAGCAATTATTACTACTAAGTTCAAACCAAAAGTGTCTAATGAGACAAGTAAACAAAACTTTAGATAAAACACCGTGTGCCACCGGCGGTACACGACGGCCACCGAGAATAAGTAATGACTTATAGCCGTCATGTACCACCAGTGGTGCACTGTAAGAAAAATTGTAAATCTATGTACGGGTAGCAGAGAAGAATAGAAATATTACTACGTCGCGAACGTGTTAATATTATTCCCGTCAAACAAGATTTGGCACTTTTATTTCCCAAATTAATATCATTTGGTTGGCGTTTGTATGGTTGTTATTGAATTATTGGCAAATTATAATCAGGAGCATATGCAGAAAATAAAGATATTTTCAGAAAAAAGGTAAAGCAACAAGTTTACTCATAATTAGGGACCGGACACGAGAGGCTTATAACTCCTTCATCGCCCACGGGCGTACTATTGAAAATTTGTATTTTTAAAGAGTTTTTAATTTTATTTATTTGGAAAACAAAAGGATGGTGATTTATAAAATACGAAATACATTTTTATTTGTTCAAGGAGTATTAATATTAACTAGCTATAACTTCTCAAGGTTTTCTTCGGTAAAATTTGCTCTCTTTAAATGAAATACATCCTTGTAGATAGAAAACGTCCTTTCTACATAGCAACTGGTTATAGGTGTATACTGGAAATATTCTTTTATTTCAGCGTATTTAGCAGTTAGATTTTGAGGCACTCACACAGTGGTCGCAATGTTATTAAATCTAGACGTCTATTAAAAACTGCGTCTAACTTTTGCTGAAGGCCACATCCGAAGTCACTTGGAATATTTTTCAAATTATTAATAGCCACTTAATCCATCATTTAATTTGAGATTTTTTCTTTTTACCTGTTCTCCGAATGAAGCATTTGGTGCATATTCTCATAAATAGTTTTAACTACTGTTACCGCATCAACTGTATTTATAACTTTTGTTGCTATTACATATGCGTTATATGGAATAGTTGGGTGTAGTACACCAGCTACAACATTTACCACAGAGCGTCCTAATATATCGACAGGTATCGACAGGTACTGATTTGAAAGATGGCTTCTAATGCGTTCTACTGCTTTCGTGTAGCACTTAGAAACATATTATTTGCGCAAGGTGGATTCAACAGGAACATTTCGGTCCGTATATTTTTGGAGAAATGTTTTGAAGGTGAGATTGTTAAGTTTATTTAATAGAGTATTTGACGCCATTAAAGTTTCACAGAGTCCTTCGTTAAAATTCCAACGGGTCTAATTTCTGTGTATGTGTTTGAGAAGCTATGTGACGTTTTACGTGTGATTTCTTGGAATTTTTTAGATATATATTACAGACTTTGCACTAAATTACGGAATCACTGTCAATACATTCAGTTTAACCCTTAATCCTTAATTCTCGACATTGTTCCATATCATATTCCCCGCAGAACTAAAGATAACCGTTGTGAAACCACTTTATAAAAAAGGAAGCAGATCACAAATAAATAACTATAGACCTATATCGCTTATCTCTAGTGTTGCAAAGATACTGGAAAAAGTAATAACAATACGGCTCGTTAACTTCTTTGAAAAATATCATGTGCTTTCGGATAATCAATTTGGCTTCCGCCATGCGAAATCCGCACAGGATGCAATAGCATACCTAACTTCGAGGTTATATAAAGCAATTGACGAAACTTGTCCCTGTGTATGTGTTTTCGTAGACCTGGCGAGAGCGTTTGGTACGGTATGCCATGCAGGGTTGCTGCAGAAGTTAGAAAAGAATGGTATAAGAGGAATAGCTCATACATTACTAAAAAGTTACTTAACTGGTAGAAAGCAACTTACGAAAATGGGCGATAAACTTAGTGATGTGGAGGACATAGTATGTGGTGTTCCACAGGGGACTGTCTTGGATCCTATATTGTTTGCTTTATATATTAATGACTTACTACTCACGGACATTGATGGTGACATAATAAGTTACGCAGACGACACTGCAGTAATTTTTACGGCCGATAGCTGGAAAAAGCTAAAAAATAAAGTGCAAGAAAATATGAAGAAGATTAAGAGGCACTTGGATTATAACTTACTTACAATGAATACATCTAAAACAAAATATATGACATACACCTCATATGAAACAAATCTGCCTTGCATGGGATCACTTATTATTGACGAAGGAATCAGTATTGATGAAGTAGAATATACAAAATATCTTGGAATAACAATTGATAGGCATTTACGATGGAATATACATATACACAACATTGTCAAAAAAATCAGAGGTTTGTTATATAAATTCAAATATCTAAGAGAGTTGTTAAGTCAACAATAGATGAAAACATTATATTTTGCTTTAGTACAATCACATATACGATATGGCATTGTTGGATGGGGTGGTGTAGCAGATTGCCACTTAAAGAGTTTAGAAGTTATTCAAAAATACATATTGAAAATTATGATGAGAAAAGAGCGAACTTACCCCAGTGACATCCTTTTCAGTGAGGCTGGCGTAATGGATGCCCGACAGATATACTGCCTGGAAACACTGTTATACCTCAAAAGTAGGAAAATTGGAATACCATTACTCAACTATCATTATAGTACAAGAAATAAGCTTGCCATTACAGCAAAACCTCGACAGTTAAAATCAATTGGCCAAAAAAGTTTCACCTACCTCTCACTGAGGCTATATGATCAAATTCCTGAAGAGCTTAAACATATCCCATTCTCATACGTCTGGAAAAGAGAACTAAAATATGTATTTTTAGTAAGCAAAGAAAATTTTACCACGACATTATAACCGGAAAGGATACTTACCTGCCAATGTAAATAAAAAACTTGTTACAGCCTCTATACCAATTATTATGACAATATAACCTAAAGAGACACTTACACTTGTAATTGTGCACTCATAACTCATAACAAAATACTTGTATTTTCATGAGTTATTCTCCTTTTGTTTATTTTCATGTATATTGCCTAACTGTCTGTATTCAGGATTGAAATTATATCTATTATTATATTTATTGTTTGTAAATTGTACATATATATGAGTTTTTGAAATAAACATATATTATTATTATTATTATTATTATTATTATTATATCTAAATAAGTAACTTAAGCAATGTTCTCGATCTAAATAAATGAGAATTAAAAATGTATGCGTAAGTTATTGAAACATAACGAAATTCACTTTACACTTACTTCAAAATAATAGGGAGAAGTAGATTCGATATTAAACAGGATCTATTACAAAAATTATGAAGTATGTAATTAGGAGTAAAAACAATTAAAAAACGAGACTAATACACCTTACTTTATTTGCAAGATAAATATAAATATAAACTAATAAATAAAATAAATTATAAAAACTCCTCACGCATCTATCTACGCCTCTGATGAAAGGAATTTAACTGTAATATTTAACTAATTGCGTCACAATACAACGACAAAAACATTTGTGCAATTAGCCGAATGAATAGTGCTATTCAATAACTGCGTGTTGAACCTAGCGATGTTATAGACTATTTATATGGTCCATCGTAATTTCGATCTGATACGTCCGATCTCTAATTATTACCGTCATACAAGAGATGATTTCACAAATTAATATCATTAGGTTGGCATTTTTGTGGTTGTTATTGAACCATTGGCAAATTATAATCAGGAGCATCTGCAGAAAATAAGGATATTTTCAAAAATAATGTAAAGCAGCACCTTTACTTATAATATTACTCATAGATACGATAAATTTATCACAAAAAATAACTAATTAGTTCTTTCATGTGTTATATAATCAAATTATATAAAACTAATATCTGTCAAAGTTCTTTTACATTGAAGAAAGAAATTCGACGATTAATTTAGGAAGATGAAATAATTAATTACATGATAAAGTATGGTGGGTGTATAATAGAAATACGTGGGTGGTAAATAAAAGGAAGAAAGAGGAAACTATCTCTAGATGTACTACGGTACCTACTATAAGGTTACGAAGAGGTATAGTAAACAGCGTCTCTAA
This sequence comes from Melolontha melolontha, assembly GCA_935421215.2. NCBI lineage: Eukaryota > Metazoa > Arthropoda > Insecta > Coleoptera > Scarabaeidae > Melolontha > Melolontha melolontha. Next base: position 6,967,758 of record OW285240.1, on the reverse strand, counting down.
TATTCTCTCAATTACGTTAAAAAAGGGCTTTCTGGTAACACCTACCCAGTCCACCCACAGGTTATGCGGGTGAAGCCCACACACGCGCACACAAAGTTCAAATTACTCGCCTTCGGTAGAATAGTATATGTACGTAGTACAGTGGCTTCATAAAGTAGTTGTATTTTATAATGAAAATATATAGGTAAGCAGTTAATAGCTTTGATTTTACACAAAATTTAAAGCTTCGTTAAATGTAACTGTGTACAGTATTCACAAATATTGAATGCAATTATATACTGAGTGATCATTCACAAGTGTCCATAGGAAGTAAAAAAATTAAGGAGCACTGAGTAATTGGTATGGATTTGTTTAATATTGAAGATAATTTGACAGCTCTTGTAAATGAATAACTAAACGTTGGATCTAAGAGGAAAAAAAAGATTTTATACCTTTTTATTATTTATTACAGCACAAAATTACCATACAGTTATTTAAAAACAATTTACAAATAATATGTAAAATAAACAGTAAATAGCACTATACCCAAAGTCCAAAATGACGTTCAGCTTGTAAACATAAGTTCACTCGTCCAATATAAATATTTTGTAATACGTCCACATTTGTATTGTGTGTTGCTTCTATTATTGAGTGCTCCAATCCCTCCAAAAAATGCATTATGTTGCTAAAGACATTGGTCTTCAAGTATCCGAAAAAAAAAATCTAGCAGAGCCAAATCTGGATAATTTGCTGCTCCACGTCCTTTGCTAAGTAATCTCAATATACTGATAACAAATGAAAAAATTAAAATAAGAAGAAATTGGTAAACATAGAAGTAAATAACGAGATATAAAATTACTGCAAAAGTAAATAAACTACATTAGTCAGGATCGGTAACTCTAAATCAGCGATTTCAGCCTTCTTAGCTCCGCGACCCCCCAAATAGTAAATGTAGATAAAATTAATATTTTGCGATCCCCCACTCCCTCCCAAAGGAATACTAACCGTAAGCCTTACTATTACTAATTTAATTTTGACTGTAATAATAAATGTAAAAAATGATTTAGTATTATATAATCACATTGCACTAATTTTATACATTAAAAACATACCGACAGTATAAAAAATGTCATACGACTATTCCTATTATTTTATGTCGCTGCGTTTATAGCGACGGGTATAAACATGCATGTATGACGGGTACATACATGATAAATTTACAAGTTCCAACTTGATGTGTACGCGGTCTTTGTAATTTGGTCTCCTATAATACTCGCTGTGGGAGCATGTTTGAACATGTATACGGACGCTTTCATGCTGTCACCAGTATAAAGAGGTGTTTGCGATAGCACAACTTCAGTTATGTTTCGAATGCGAAGTGTGCGTCTGGTATTTTATTTTACTGTGCGGTCAACCGTGAAACTGAATCGTTTTTTTAAATTTCTTATGCCAAAGACAAAAAAACGGAGTGAGCCATCTATATCCAGTGAATCGGTTAGTAAAAAGACAACGTACAATGACAGTTATTTAAATTATGATTTTATCTATTGGATCGAAAGCCGCAGTGCCTTGTTTGCTTTCAAGTTCTCTCCGATGAAAGCATGAAGCCATCAAATTGGCTCGACATCTGGAAACTAAACATCCGGCTCATGAAGATGAACTCTTCGAATTTTTCGAAAGAAAATTACATGCCTTCAGAAATCAACAAACTTCTATTTGTAAATCAAGCCATGCAGATAAAAGTGTACTTGAAGCATCTTATCTCGTAGCACTAACCCTTTCGGCTGCGGGTACACATATGTACCACCAATTAGTAACACAGGACTAAAAATAGTTTCCGCTTTTTAAAACGGTGAATATTTGTACCGCTCAGTCCCGATAAGTATCCTCTTGTCAGAACATGCACGGGAGACATTGCATAACCTCATTTTTCGATCCTTTTCCGTAGGTAGTTGCTCGATGCACGTGTTTCTGCTAACGTTTTGCAAGTATTTATGCAAAAAAATAGTGTTTTGTATTAAAAACTGTATATAAGCGACATTTGAATCCACTTTGTGTTTAGTAAGTATGTTTTTGTTTATTATTTAGTGCTCAAAAATATTGGAATTTGTGGATGCCCTGGTACACATATATATAGTATCCGTCTTATGCAGTGGTTCATTTGTGTACCAGTGGTTCAGTATGTAGAAAGATATTTTCTTTGCAGATATGGATAGGAAAAGGCCACTAACCTATTTTGAGGTGGAAGAGATCCATCGAGTTCGGATGACAGTGATGACCTCTACGACCCCTCTGATGAGGACTCTTATTCAAATGCTACTGACTCAGCGGAAGAATCTGATGCGAATATTGTTGAATGGGAGTCCCAAGATGACCTGCAGCCTGAATGCTCATCGAGGGATACCCCAAAAGTCTCCGTTACTTCCAGAAACTGCAGCCTCTTCTTCAGATCCTTTTGTGCTGTTTACTGAACCTGATGAATACTTCATTCCGAAACAAAAATATCCTCTAAGCGGAAGTGCAGCTTATCTCCTGAATTTGACAGGAACCTTACACATTTTCAATTGTTTCAGAAAATGTTTCAACGCTCATTGTATACATATATTGCTCAGTGTACGAACGAAAGAATAAAAATTTACAAAGAATCAAAACGCGATGCACGTTTGAAGGAAACCGATGAGGGCGAAATAAAAATTGTTCTTGGATGCATGCTGGTGATGTGTTACAATCATGCCTCACAAATCAGCGACTATTGGTCAAGTCATCACTCGATGGGGAATACTGCAAAACAGAATGCAATGTCTAGAGACAGATTTAAATTTTTTGTCTTCAAAGATGTATTTCGCTTCAACACGCAAACCGCCTGAATGCTCCAAGACATATTATATTGATTATGTCGTAGAATGTTTGAACGGCACATTCCAAAAGTGACTATGACTAAATTCAAAGGTCGCTCGTCAATGAAACAATATATGCCTCTAAAGCCAATAAAAAGGGGCATAAAAATGTGTCTTAGGTCCGATTACGCCACTAACTATACGTACGACTTCAATATTTATACAGGTCGAGAACCTGAACTATTTAATGATACACTGGGAGACCGTGTTGTACGTAAACTTGTTGCCACAGCTAAAGAAAAAGATATAACGTTTTGCTTTGATCGCTTTTTACTTCGGTATTATTACTTAAAAATTTAGAATACGCAGCACTTGGTACTTGTAACAAGATCAGGAAGAATATACCTAAGCTTTGTTACGTGTCCGTAACGCTCAACGCATCCTAACGTTTATTTTGTATTAAATTAGTATTCTCTTTATTATATTTTGCTCCGTTTCCAGTGAACCTACTTGATATGTATCGATCGTCGTTTATTTGTACAATATATTTGGTTTTTTCAAGTTTTTTTTTCTTTTTTCTCTTACTCCGGTTCTTGTTTTTTGGTAGTACGATACTCTCTCCCCGTACGCAGACGTAAATTATTGCCGATCTTGGGCAGATGTCACGGTTCCTCCATCACCGGTGTCTATAAATGTGGCTTATGTAAATTTTGTCTAGTAATTACGGCCCCATGCTGGTTTTAATTTATAGACACAACAATTAATCGCTGAGCGATATCACTTTGAGAGGATTTCGGTGATTTTAAAGGAGAACACGTCGACAACTGACTAGTATATTAGTATTTTGCAAATTCCATCGAAAGTCTTGTTTCGGTACGTATTTGAGTTTCTTTTCATGTTCTTTTGTTTATTTTGTTGTTTAATTTCTTAATTTAGGTGGTCCTATCTATGGGCGAACAATACCACCCAGTACTTTCCCGTGTGTTACGCTCCATCACAGGAAACGCACCAGAAGTCGCCGGACCAAACAGATAAGCTTTACTAGTTATTAATTATCAAACCGATATTTTAATTTGTTCCATTGCCGTACATTTATTCCTAAAGATTGTTTTTTTGTTAGAAATACATGGCTTATTGTCAATCTTAACATTCGCGCAGGTGTTTTCTTAAGAAATAACCTGTTCCGTTCGTCTAGTATTTTTTTCCTTTTTTTGTTTTTGGATCGCCACACTAAGAGTTCAAAGCTATTTTATGCTAGTATATTTTTACCTATTTTTATTTAAACTATTTTTATGCGTTGCATATATTAAATCTTACGTGTAATTTTAAGAGAATTTACTCATTTAAAATTTATTAATTCGTGTAGATTTAGTCAGCGAATTGTAGTATTTAACTTAAATTTGTGAACCGATCTAAAAGAATACGTATTTTTTTACAGGGCGATTAATTATTTTAAGCACACTGATCCAGTGTTCATTTGAATTGTTACTGATAAGGCCATCTGCCACCTTTTTTGTCATTAATTTTCATATGTTCGCTCATAATAATTACAATTAGCAAAATTTAGTTAAGTACTGTTTGTAACTTTTTTTCACTCTTTCTATTCATATCAATAAATAGGGGATCTTAGTAGCCAAGAAGTTTGTTTTCGATCCTCAGAAGTGGAACTGGTTTCGGTCGGCGCGATTGGCCCCTCGGCCCATGCGCGACTTGCCTTTTTCTTTTTTTGAAAATTGAATTTTTCAATACCATTTTTCCGAATTTGAGACGTTCAGCGGCATAAAATTCGGTGGCGCCCTTGACCACCTATATAGTAATTTCTTCGTTATTACCTCTGGGTCTCCCCACCCCCTGGGCTGAGGCAGTCTCAGGAGCCGGGTGGGCCGTTGGACGTTGGCAGAAACGAGAGGGTGGGCAGTTTCAGTCGCCCGAGACCGGGTCTGCTCCATTTGTTTCCTTTTTTTTTGTACCTAGTATATTTTCTGTTAGTTTAATAAGCTCGACGTTCAGCGTCGTAGCAGCTTACAGACAAATTAGATAGAGGTGGATATTTATTTAGATGTAGCGGTGATGGACTGATGTTTGTGAAATGGAAAGATACTAAAGAAGTCCTTATGCTAAGTAATTGCCATAATGATGAGGTTGTAACTGTGAAAAAAACAATGAAAGATGGTTCCAAAATTGTCGTGGCTTGTCCTCGAATGATAGCTTTTTATAGAGAAATTATGGTGGGCGTAGACTTAGCAGATCAGATGACGGGTCTTTACGATTTAGACAGGAAATCAACTAAATGGTGGAAAAAATTGTTCTACCGTTTGTTCATGATGGCAGTTGTAAATTTGTAGATCATCTAAAACTAACTACATAAAAAGAAGCATCCGCTATTGCAATTTTTAGTGCCATTGGCTGAAGAGATGATAAGCGAGGGGAAAAGAACAGCAGCAACACAACAGTTAACGAAAAAGGGTAGAGTTTCAAGAAAACAAAAAAGCTTTGCAACCGTGTCTCTTCATCTACCCTGCGAAGGCCCAAGTAGAAGAAGCTGTAGAAGATGTGCCGAGTGAAATGTACAGACACGTACAAAAGCATATTGTAAGATTGCGACACTCCCCTTTGTAAAAACTGTTTTGCGCTTTACCACACTTAGTAATATGTGAAATATTCACGTTTTTTTTTTTAAATAATTGTTGTGGTTTTTATGAGAATACCCGGACTACTGGTTTACGTAGCTCATACAAGGACTAGTGGTACATATTGCTGTGAACTTTTCCCCGCAAACTTTTTGAAAAACATTATTTTATATTGAACTTATAAATTTATGAATGCAGAGTTTATTTTGAACTGATCTATTTTGATTTGTGTGGTGGCATGCCGGATTTGATATCCGCTGCAGACACGTTTTGTTACCCAAGTAAGAGAGTCGCATATTATAAGATCAAACTCTTTCTCTTTATTTCAAGTAATTTCGGTTTTTGATTTTGAATTAATTGTGTTGGTGATTGCTGAAGTCATTACCGAATTTATACGAGTTTGTATATCTCGTAGTATTGATTTAATTAAACTCTTGCTTGTGGTGTATCTTATATAAAAAAAATAAAACTACGTACGTTTATTTTATATTATATCATATTATTTCTTTACTGAATGCATTTATTATTGTATAATTGATTGTATGAATTTCTATATATTTTAATATTAATTAAAATATAAATAATAAAGATAGTTTTTCATTTCAAGTAATTTTTTGTAACGTTAAATTCCAGAACGTTTTAGATTTCAAGGTTGGTGTTTTTGTACATGTCGTATCGCGCATGTGTTAGAGATTTCAGTCTGACAGGTTTATCTGTTTATTTTTGAGTTTGTTTATCAGGGGTGAAAGAAAAAGATATCTTTGTAATTTATTAGTTCTTAATTTTGATCGGAGTCAAGCATTTTTTATTATATGGTTCGGTCATATCTCATATAATATTTTTGCCTTCAAAATATTGTTTAATGTTGCAATATTTATCTTAATACTTTATTAAGATTTTTTTTTATTTTTTTTTTGTAATAAATTTCATTTTAATTTTATTGTGGTTTTTATTTATAATTAACACTTTTGTCTATACTTTTTACTGGCGCCGTATAAATGTTGTAGGAGTATAAATTCCACGTTTGCCCATTGGAAACCAGAAGAGGAAAGCTGTCTCATCAAAGAGGTTAACCGATTGAGCATCAAAGTTGGACAGTGTTGTGGTGAATAGTGGCTCATCTTCATTCTTACCCACTATTCATAGCAATATGTTTACCACAACCCCCACCCCCTCCAGAGAAAAAAAATATTTTTCCTCGAAAAAACAACTTATTATTATTACTTTACAAACATGAAAAACATTAAATAACTAGGGCTACTCTGCTTGAAAAAAAAACCGTCTTGAAATAGTTAAGAGTATCTAAGATGGTCAAACACCATACAATCGCCGAAAACCTCATATTGCCTGCTACAAGTCAGAACAACGACACAAATAACGTTAATTATAGGTCTGATACTAATGGACTAAGTATAATTTATTTCAATATACTCGTTTTGGCGGTTAGTTAACTAAAATCTAAAATTTGTTGTTAACTGGTCTTCGTATTGTTAAATTTATAGTGTATTGTTTTTGGTTTTGATATTCTTTGCTACGTTAGTTTTTTGCTATATGTTTCGTTTTATATTTTTTATATTTTAACATTTACATATACATATTTTTTAAAGGTTGATGTGACACCTTGTATCTATAGTTACATTTATGATAAAAACACACAATGTTGTATTAGATTTACACTTTATTTAATAATATTTAATAATATATAACAGCTGTTTCACCGTACAACGGTTTCTTCAGATATAACAAGCGGTACAAAGTTACATTTATGTTTTAAATTTAATAAATTTTAATATGTCTGTGTACGTCACTTTCACTCTATAAGTCTACATTCTGTGAGAATTTTGCTATTGCTTTATGCAGTAATTTATTTAATGTCTTGTTCATTAATCTTGTAGTATCTCCTGAAGAAGCAACAAACTCGTTGTGAAATATAGACATAAAAAAGAAATGAGTTTTAGTTGACAGACCGCTTGCCCGTTTTTAATTTATTATTAATCAATATAGTACGGTCGATAATTCTTTTAAGTTTGCTATATTACCGTTATTAAACAAATTAAACAGTCCAGGAATATTTGTTGTGTGAAATGGCGAACTTCGAAATGCTATTAAAACAAGACGGTCTAATTTTAAAGAAAAATCCCGACCATCACGTATATTTACACATAAACGATGATATTTAGAGTATGTAGGTTCTTCTCTCCAGATTCTAAATTAAAAATAGGAAATTAAAAATAACTCAAACACTGCAATCTATTTTAAAAAGAGTGATGTGTATATACTCATATACACTTGTAAACGTATACATATCTGAATATACATATATGTATTTCATATCGTCTTTATTGACTTTTATTTATTTATTTGATATGAAGTATGTAAATGGGCATTATAAGGTCCTTTATTAATCGACATACATGTTTCGGCTTTTAAGCTTTTTTCAATAAGGTAACTTCAATACATAAAGACTCATGTATTCAAATGTCTTATAAAATATGCGGTTACCTCTCTTGATATGCTAAATAGCTGATGGTTACTTAAACAATAAATTAATCCAATATGTGTAAATACATAAAATTATAAAACTGCGTTGCATTTGTTCAATAGAGGGACAAGTTCTTGGGTGTATGTTTAATGTGTGTTATATCAGTCTAAAGCATTTTATTATTTTTTCTTATAATATGAAACTGTATCTATGGATCAATGTATTGATCTGTGTATATGCAAGTTTTGTGAAATGTAAAATGCAGATCAAAACTTTATTACATAAATTACTGATGTCATTTCTGTTCTTGTATTTTTATCGTTGATTGGCGAAGAGGATACTTGTTTAAACTTCATTATGAGGTTAAGAAATTGTAATAATCAGATGAATGAAGCCTCTCTATGGTGAAACAATATTGTAGTGTTTTACAATAAATATTTTAAAGTAGGTATATATTCATTATTATTTTTTAACGTTCCTTTTTATATATTAATCATTTATCTTTTTTGTTTTGTACGACAAGCCATTTTGCATAGTTTAAATCTTCAGATAAACTAAAATTTACAATAGAAAAAGAAATATCGAAAATATTAATTTTCTAGACGTATATATGCCGTACAAGTATAGTACAGAGTATACTAATTGGTATTGTAAACCCACAGCATCCTATAAATGTAAACTTGAGGGCAACAGTATTCGGCCATCCTTTACTTTTTAGTTAATAGTGATTTTTAATATTAAAATGCATCGTCTACATTACTAACTAATAACTCAATTTAAAGAAAGAACACTGCTTAATTAATTTTATTAAAAAGAAATTTGCATTAACTACCAAGTGATAATCAGCTTTCTTTTATTAGTAGTGCCGTATGTGGGATGATTTGCAGCTTCAAACAATGTATTGTTTCAAAACCGCTATGAAACGGTTGAAGCAAATTGTTTACTAGTATCTGTCAGGCATGCTTCTAACAGTATTAAAATTAGTGAAAGTATAAATACAACTCCTGAAATTACAGCTCAAGTTGTTGCTCTGATTCAAGCTAGTAACAGTCAGTGATCTGTAGCTCGGCAACTGAATGAATCGTTCTATTGTTCAAAATGTTTTAAGAAGGTTTTTAGATACTAGTCGGTACATGGCCAAAGCAAAAATAGGCAGACCAAGAGCCACAACAGTACGGGATATTCGCTTTATTAGAATTACCTCCTTGCAGAATCGCATGTTAAATGCTGTCTAGCTTAAACAAGAGCTCAAGACGTTAGAGGAGAAACAGTAAGTCGCTGGACTGTTAGGAGAAGACTTCTTGAAAATAGCTTAAGGTGTCGGAAACCTGCAACAGCTCTAAAATTGACGGCAACGCATCATGCAGAGCGCCTACGTTCTGCTCGTGAACACGTAAACTGGATGTTGGAGCAATGAAGCTTTGTGCTCTTTTCAGACGGGACCAAAATTTGTCTACATGGCAGCGATAGATGCGATAGAGTCTATCGTTGTCAAGGAGAACGATTTGCTGAGTGCTGCATAGTGGAGCAAGTCGCCTTTGGCGGAGGTTCGTGAATGTTTTGGGGGCCATTTCTCTTCATGGCAAAACCGAACTGGCCTATATCTCCACAGGTAATCTAGGCGGTTTAACTGCTCAACGCTATATTGATGAAGTCTTAGAACGCCACGTTGTCCCCTATACTGGCTTCATTGGCGATAATTTCTTACTTATGCAGGATAGTTCAAGGCCGCATACAGCTGAGATTGTTCAAAATTACCTCAACGAAGTTGGTGTACGAGTCATGGTGTGGCCAGCCAAAAGTCCGGATATGAATCCGATTGAGCACACGTGGGATGCACTCAAGAAAAGAATTCGATCACGGGTTCTAGCTCCAGCAACGTTTCAGGAACTGACAAGGGCTGCTCAGTGGGATAATATCCCGCAGGATGTTGTTCATGAGCTGATCGGATCCATGCCAAACCATATGCAAGCTGTTATACGGGCAAGAGGGGGTCATGCAAAGCATTGAGTTGACCGCATTTATTGAAAGTTGTTTTTGTTTCTGTTATTAATAAACAATTTAAAATTTTTTCCGTCTTACTTATTCTGATTACGATAACAACAGATACCAATGCCCTACTTCACAAATGCAAAAAAGCATATGATTTATTCTATTAAAGTTAAGGCTGCTAGGTGGCCGAATACTTTTGCTCTTTAGTTTATATTTATTGTGTATATCTGAAAAATCAGGGTTTTCTGGTTTCTTCCACTTTGTAGAAGTTCTTTTGTATGGAGATGAACCGCTAACTCCTCGACGTTTCAATGCTCCTACTGGCATCATCTTATAGAGAAATTACGCTACTCAATACTATTACTAAAATCCTGGAACAAGTAATATATAATAAACGTACACACTTAATAGAACCGTATTTCGCAGAACCTCAAAGCGGATTCAGGCCCGAACGCAGTGTCCAGGCTCATATATTTACAATAAAACAGATACTCGAAAAAATATTACCTAAAATAAAGAAGGTATGGCTAGGATTTATGGATCTAGAGAAGGTTTTTGACCGAGTACCAAGAACGAAGGTTTGGGAGAGCCTAGAAAATATAGGTATATATAGAAAGATTATAAATATAATCCAAGGCATCTATGAAAACAATATTAACTATGTTATTAAAAATAATATTAGACCTGAAGTGTTCAAAACAAAGGAGGGGTTGGTACAAGTAGGAGGGTTAAATCCAATGTTCTTTAATGTACTTATGGATGATATCATGAAAGAATGTGATAACTAAATCGTAAAATAAAAATAATATCGGAAATGAAATTATTGAGATTTACATATATATATATATATATATATATATAATAGAAGGATACTTACCAACGCACAAGAATAATTAAACTTTAATATATTGAAATTATAACAAGAACGGGAGTATAGAACTAATCGACATAATAGTCGACATAAAACTAAATGTGTAATAATGTAAGACATCGTTTCTCAAACGGGAGATCGCGGTCATATTAAAGGGGGTCGCGAAAGCCTAAGCAAAAATGAAAAATTATGAGAAAAAATCATTTATTATAAACATTTTACTTACAATAAGTACACACGTAAAGAAAATAAATTACTCTGATGGTTGCATTTGTTTTTCATTTAAACGTTTCTTCATACGCGGATCTACGTTAGAAACTCCAAAAGCAAACCGTTTTCGAGTGATAAGAGATGATTCTGCAACCATAGACGAAAAACGCTTTTCACAGAAATAAGACGTGGCGAAATGGATTAATATTTTCAATGCTTATGTGACTAAATTTTCGTATTCATTTCGACGAGCAAGTCAAAACGTACTTAAATCTTGAGATGTAAATATCAGTTATAGCGTTTTGTCGTTTTGACAAAAATCTCAGCAACGGCAACAATATTTTCACTAAATGGGTTAACACTTTGCCTCGCGATAACCATCTAACTTTTGTATGGAAAAGAAGAGATCTTTTATTATCGCCCATTTCATCGCATAGTTTAACAAACAGCATGTTCTGTAAGGATTGGCTTTTAATAAAATTAACCATTTTTACAATTGCACGAAGAATTTTGTTGAGATTTTCTGGCATGCATTTTGGGACAAGAGCATGTCTGTGAATGAAGCAGTGCGTCTATTCCACCCTTGGCATTAGACGACCTTTTAATATTTTCATTAATTCACTGTTCTTTCCTGTTATCGTCTTTGCACCATCACTACATTTTATCTAATCCATGTTAGTATAGTTTCTAGTGGCTTCATGTATACATCAAAAATACATTGCCCTGTTACCTGAGCCGGTATTGTTTTGAAAAACAACATATTTTCTTTGATTGATCACAATCGTATCTCGCAATACAAAAGAACTGAGACATGTTTACTACAACTGTTGGTTCATCAAATTGAATACTAAAAAATTCACTCGAACTAACTTGCTGAATTATCTAATCGCACAGATCGGCAGCCATGTTATCGATTCGCCTTGATTTTTTTCAATTTTTTTGCTTCTTTCACGCCTATTAAAATACTGACCATATCAACTGCAGCAGGCAATATGAGGCTTTCAGATTGTATGGCGTTTGGACATCTTTGCTACCCTTAATACTACGACATAAATACGATTCTTCATGTACACTTTTATCAGTATGGCTTGACATAAATAAAATTTGTTGACTTTTCAAGGTATGTAATTTTCTTTCAACAAATTTCAAGGGCTTACTTTTATGCTCCGGATGTTTAGTTTCCAAGTGTCGAACTAATTTTTATGGCCTCATGCCTTCCCCGAGGAGAACTTGAAGGCAAACAACGCAATGTGGCTTGCCATTCAAAGAGGTAAAACCATAATTTTAAGAACTGTCATTGTAAGTCGTTTTTCCAATCGATGCACTGGATGTAGATGGCTCACTTCGTTTTTTCACAAATTTATCTTTCGTATAGGAAATAAAAAAAAAATTCAGTTTCACCGTTGACCGCATACTAAAATAAAAGCACCAGACACACGTTCGCATTCGAAACTTAACTGAAGTTGTGCAATCGCAAGCGCCTCTTTCATACTGGTGACAGCACAACTTGTTCAAACGCATCCATATACATGTTCAAACACATACACTTAAAAGTTCAAATATGCTCTCACAGCGAGTATTATAGAAGAAGACCAAATTACAAGGAGCACGTACATATCAAGCTGGAATTTGTAAATTGCTCATGTACGTATGCATCATACATGCATGTTTATACCCGTCATTATAAATGCAATGACATAAAATAATAGAGATAGTCGTATTACATTTTTTATGCTGTCGGTATTTTCTTAATGTATAAAATTAGTACAATGTGATTATATATTATTAAATAATTTTTTACATTTATAGATACAGTCAAAATTTTATTAGTAGTATAATTTTTTACATTTATAATTAAAGTCAAAATTTTATTAGTAGTAGTAAGGCTGCCTGTTATTTATTATTCCTTGGTGGAACCCCTTTCGCGACTGCCCCCCGGAAGGCGCGAATTATTAATTTTATTTACTTTTACTATTTGGGGAGTCGCGGAGCCAGAAAGATTGAGAATCGCTGATGTAGAGTATTAGGATAAATGAAGCTACCAAAAAGAAGATATCCCTACACATTATAATTAACAAGTACCGAATGAAACTGTTTGGTGTGTAACAATTTGATCGGGAGTACCTGATGGAATGTTAAGTAATAAATAGTCAAAACAAATGAAAGCCGAAACCTTTAAATAATTTTGTAAATGCAGAAAGAATTTGATGTTGGAGAGGCTTATTAAACCACTCACAAATTCCTAAATTTAGTTATTTATAGTGCGTATGAGGAAAATTTGCTGTGTGTTTATGCAGATTAAAAAGAGCACGTATTATTCGTACTAATTAATGGGCTATTGCGTATTATTGACTTTTGTACCTTCGTAATTTTTTAAAACGCAGTTTAATTCGTTATTATGCACCTACGTATACTAACGACCTTGATGTTTTATTGTTTTCCTTGAATATTTTTTTTAACAATTTTAATATTTACACTTATTATGTATGTATGGAATATTTATATGTGCTTGACAATTTTACTATGTGACAAATATAACTATTACTCCTACTATTATTATTCAATGTATCGTAAATATATATTTATTGTAAATTATATTGCCCATGTATCTCGCTAGAAACAAACGTTAACAGCTTATTCAAAGATTAGCTGGAATAAGCAATTAGATATATCTGGAGCAACAAAATATTAGGTATTGACGTAGCAACACAATTAAAAGATGAAATTGAGATAAAAGTACATAAAAAAGAGGCAGAAAAAAATATAGCAACTAACGCAGAGTAACTGCTCTGCATTATTAATAAAATATTGGCACACATAATTCACAAAAGGACATGTAAACCAGTAGAAGAATAGTTAAGGACAAAGTTAGCGGGTTTCAGAAGAGTAAAAGCATATCTGGACAAAATGGTCACAACTATAACAGTTATAAAAGAAATGTGGTCACGTAGACTTGCTAATGGTGCTTATAAACTTTGGAAAAATGTTAAATAGTGTGAATTACGAATGTCTGGAAAATACTAAGGTACTTCGGTCTTTTTCAAAAGCTTCTCCTTCCGATTAGGGCCGTGTATGGCGGCGTTACATGCTAAACGCTACATAAAGGGTATTTCGGCGAGAAAATAAAAGTGAGCGAAGATGTAAAGTAAGATTTAGTTTTATCCCCAATACTATTTAATATCTGTGTAGACGATGTACTAAAGAATACTGTAGAACAGTGAAATTGGATTAGAAATATCTAACAGGACAAAAATTGGCGCAGTTGAAGTATGCAAAAGATGTGCATCTAATATCAGGTATCATAAAAGAATTTGTAAACATGAAAACTAAGTTGGAAGAGGAGTTATTGGAACTTAACCTAAAGATAACAGGAAGCAAACAAAGAAAATGTAGGGCAAGAAATTAAACAGGTTCAAAAATACAGCAATCTAGGAAATATGCTAAGCTGAAATGATGAGGTCAAGGTAGACATTGAATAACGAATTCTGAAGACAGAACAGTCTTAGGTAATATTGAATAACATATGGGCGTCTTCACAAATCAGAAAAAAAAGTAAAATTCGTATTTTCAACAACAATATTAAAGCGATATTTATGTACGGCTGAAAAACACGGCTGATATCAGAGAAGGGTATAAGAAGAAATTTCAAGTCTTTGTGAACAGATGCTTTAGAAAAATTGTCGGACTTTTCTGGATAAATAGGATAACCAATAAAGAAATATGGCAGCATGCTAATCTAATCCCTATATACATAATTAGAGGCCAACAGAATAAAATGAAACTCGAGAGGGCACACTAAGAACATGCTAATGGTATTAGAAAATGCGCTTTCAAATGGACGCCACTTGGGAGGAGAAGCAGGGGAATGTTGAAGGCTAACGGACATATGGAGAAGAATGACCGAAGAAGAAGTAAGGGTGATGGGGAAATTTTGGATGTACGTAAAAGAGCAAAGGATAAAAGAACGTGGAGACGTTAATTGGCTCCGCCATATTCCAAGAGGGAGCTACAGGACTAGAATATAATATATTGCGCAAAATATTATGATTATAATAACACGAGTTTTCACAAAAATGAGTTTTTTATTGAACCTAAAATTCACTATCGTCTTTCTATATTATTAATATAATGTTTTTAGCATTATTATTACTCAACATGGACAAACTTGAATAACAGAACAATTATCTGATCACATAAAAAATACGCATGAAATACGCATTCTCTGCATGATGAAATATGTTTATTTTGGGGAAAACTAATGATGTAACCAAACGGACAGAACATATTCTGCTATGGCTGAATAGCAGCTTTCTCGAGGTTACACAATGTACCAAACCCTAGGAATTTATATAGATAACTCTTTCCAATTTAGGAAATAAATCAACACTAACTTGTAAAATTGCATACTAGAATTTAAAATTACTCTAAAATTGCTCTACAATTCACTTATTGTATTACAACTTACGCATTATTTACAAGACACGTCATACTGGTAATATATTGCCTGCAAAGGTAAAGTATAAAAAATACGAAGTTATGGTCTCAAATATATTTACGGCATTCCTATATAGAATCATAGCGCGCACGTATTGAAAAATTGTAGCCTGAATATGCAAAACCGTCGTAAGATTCCTTCAGTATGTATATCACAGCATAGTTACATTAAAAATTCCGCCATACCTGTTCCGCCAAATATAATTTTAGGCAGATGTGCATAACATAAATATTAAAAATAATGATGTGATCAGTCCTCCTTTATAAAGAACAGCATTATTTCAGCGTAGTTTTAGACCCAGCATTTACAAAATATGTAATACTCTCCTTTGTCTATTTAAAAGCAGTTCAGTGAAGCGGTTTAAAATGACACGCTTATTCGCTTATAACAGACACCCTTAAAACAATGATATCCAAAAACAAGCAAACAAACATACCTTGTGTTCAATTGTCGATAGAGTTTATCTATAGAGAATGTTGCTTGCCAGTCTGCTTAATCGAAGACGGTCGTGTCGGATATCAAAAACTAACCCCGCCATCTTGCTGAAATTAAAGGGAATAACCTGTACATCTGAGCGTCGAAACGATAAATCAAGAATTCGTTATACGATTCGTGTAATAGACACACAAAGGTATATTCAAACCAAAATATCAGATAAAAAGGTCACGCAGTAATTTAAATGTAATGTTAAATGCGTAAATTAAATCAATTATATTAATTAAAGATCGATGACGTGGTAATCTATTATTTAATTAAAGCGTTAATTAAATAAAAAAGAAGGTTAGATTATTTGAACAAGAGAACTTTAAATAAAAAATATATTATTCGTACTATTAGACTAAAAGTACTTCAAGTATCTTGCAACAGAGTATGTATATAAAACATTGCGCTTAATAAGTAATTAATCCCCTAGCTTTTACTTTGCTGTACCAAATTATATGGCAAATAGCATAATCAAATCAATGTGACGTTAACTAGGTGAAAGTATGAGAGATTGATATTCGAATCCTAAATTTAAAAGACTGAATCATAGTTCACCTACATAATTAAAATACACTCAAGATCAAAAGTGTTGGACCCCCAAAAGATTATGATGATAGCGTGTTATTAAGAACAATAAAAATATTATATTGAAAACATGATTTTTAAGATGAAAATTTGATAATGATAATAATTGAACAACATAGGCACTAACAGAAAAAGCAAAAAGAAAAAAATTAAAAAAATTTAATAAACAAGAGAAAATATAGAAACACAGGAATAAGTCAAACAAATAATATATATTCTCGGCTGTTGTTGCAGATACTTCTTGGCGAAACATTTTAACTTCATACAGTAAATAATAAAGAATAAATTAAAACACTTGGCTTGTTTCACTATGAGATTTATTTAAATTCTCTAACATCTGTTTCGGCTGTTATGCCATTCTCAAAGAGATCTATAAATCTGATTTATAGATCTCTTTGAGAATGGCATAACAGCCGAAACAGATGTTAGAGAATTTAAATAAATCTCATAGTGAAACAAGCCAAGTGTTTTAATTTATTCTTTATTATTTACTGTATGAAATAATATATGCCCTCCTTTGCTTCTTACTAACGCACTGACATGCTGATCCATTGAAATAATCAATAAATTTATGATTTCTTGCGGAATATTGTTCCATTCCTCTATAGCCAGTATAGTTAATTCTTCCGTGGTGTGGGGGTGGGTTAATCCGATTGCGAATGGCTCTAACAGCAAATTCCCAGATATATTTTATTGTGTTTATGTAGGGGGATTGTGCTGGCCAATCCAATCTGGCAATATGTCCTTCTTCAAGTGCTTTCCAAAAACTTATTGCACCATGTGGTCTGGCATTACCATCCAAAAAGATGAAATTTTCAGCTAGTTCATTGCGTAATGGATTTATAATGGGCCTAATAACTTTTTCAATGTAAGCTGCATTTGCTATTTTCTGTTGTATGAAAATTAGCGCGGTACGGCGGTTGAATATTATACCACCCCAAAACATAACTGTACCCCCTTCGTAAGGAGCAACTTCACGGGACAAAATTAATCGCTCTTAATGACCTGATGCCCTCCAGACCTGTTGCCTACGATCATCACTCACCAATCAAATTCTGGTCTTATCGGTAAATAAGACCCATCGCCACTGCCGCAAAAGTCAATCACTGTATTAGGTTCCGTGCAACTAGAGCGGGTACTCTTAAAGGTATTCTAGCACGTAAATTCGCACTTTGAAGTCTTCCTCGAAAGGTAGAGGTTGAAATAACAAGACGAAACGCACCTTGGAAGTGATCTCCTGAGGTTGGAGCTACAGCATTTCGATGCCTCCGGGTATATTGAACCGAATAACGATCCTTCCTTTTATTTGACACTCGTGGGGCCCAGAACGTGGTTTTCTTTCCACAGAACCACGTTCTACATATCTATACATTATGCGTACAACAGATGCTCTAGGGATATTTAACATCGCGGATATCTGATGATTTGAATGTCCAGCATCATGCAAGGCAATAATTCTCGTTCTATTAAAGACGGAAATTTCACTATCCGGCATTATAACACGATATAATCACGAAAATTGTTTGACTACAAATTCAAGAAAACTGACCATTTTATTCAACAATTGACAATAAATCACACGTGTGTTATCATTAAACGATTGCTGGGTTTTTCCCGATACGATGTACCTACTTTGACAAGTACCCAGAAGTCTTCATTAATTCCTTTTATATAGAGCGGGTCCAAGACTTTTGATGTTGTGTATAGTTAACAGTTCGATAAATTTAAAAAAAATAGCTACATAAAGTTCCTAATCTCGAAATCTACACAGAAAAGTCGTAGACAAGCTCTCAACCTAAAACGAAACACCCAAGAAATTTTAATTTAATTTCCGAACCTAAATTGGTGGAGATTGGTGGAATTTCCAAAAGTTAGAATAAATTATGTAGTTCTTAGCCAGCCATGGCACTGCCAAGTTTTTGCTGCTGTGAATGTTGAAAATTTTAACATAATATTTCAACCAATTTTTAACGCTGAGAAACACAAGCAAAAATAAATAAAAAATAGTCCTTATACACACCACTAATAACAGGAAATGAAATCCCTAAAATAATTAGAAAAACGAATTAGAAAAACTACAACGCGTGTTCAAGATGGATTTACCTTCAATTTAGAGGAGTCAAAAGAAGTTACCAAAAACTAGGCGAATATTTTAATCCGGATAAATCCATGCTAGTACGATCAATCCAAAAAATTACATAAACGAAAATCACAAAAGCCGTTTATAATCCAGATAACTCTAGTATCGCACGAAGTGTAATTAAAGCGTGCTTACAACTCAGAAAGGAAGTCGAAAGTGAAGTTATATAGTGAAATCTATCAAAAAGTAATATCGACCTAGACGCCTTCTGTACGCTTAGCGATATAGGCATGTATCAACAAAACGAAATAAAGGATAATACAACAAACTAGAACGCACGAAAAAAATGGGAGCCAATCTAAATCAACAATAGAGCTAATTATTAAGAACGAACTCTAAAATACAAGAGATGCTATGAAGGTTTGATCACACTAAAGTACATAATATTTGTTAAACAAACATATTTACAATATCGACAATGGAATCACCACGTGGGGAAGAAAGGAAGAAATTGTTAGGTTCAAATCACTAGTAAGTAGGCCAAACACAAGGTAATAACATAACATCAAAAACTAGGATTCTAGGTTGGTAGATGAGCACAGCTTTTAGGAATTAAAAAAAGTATACAATGAAATTTCAGTGAAATGTATACTAAGCAAAACATTAACGAAAAAATTATGTAGAATATCGCTAGAAAGAGTACTTAGGGCAAAAATATTATGGAGCACACAAGAGTTACTAATATACAAGATAAGGCAACAAAGAATGTTAAATTCACACAACTATTAAATCTTTAACTGACATGTAGCTAGAACAAGACAATCTGAAGTTAATTACGCGGGACCAAACCATAAATACCAGGAAGAATTAACACAGGTATTACAAGCACTATTTGGCATTTTTAAGGAGAATCTGATTAAAAAGTACGTAAGCCGTACGAGAAAAGGGAGTTATCCAGAAAATACTTAGGTACGATAGGGTTAATATTAAAGGGATCAAATTACGGAGTAACAAAAGTTTTAGTTCACTTCGTTTGTAAAATTTTGCAATTTAGTTGCATTCAACCTCTTCTGTTACAATCTCTGATTTGAAGATTCGAAAGTCTGACCACCATCATTACACCCCTGGCAGCTGTAACTAACACTCGACGTAGTTCATCAGTAGACTGCGGAACAGACGCCATCCTCCAATGAGTCATGCAGGCGCAGAGACAGAGTCATTTTCACTTAAAAATAAGATTGATGCAATATTCACTCGTAGCCCTGATTTCAATGTCCTGAAAGACTTTTGTAATAATGTTCAAAATACGGAAATCGGTAGATATATTAAATTTGAAGAATATTATTTTTATGCGCCACTCACTAGCTCTGATGTTGAGCGAAATTTTTCTGTATTTAAAGACATACTTTACAGAACAAAGTTGAGAATATATTGTAATAATTAATGTGAATAATTTTTGTTTACTGTAGTGTGACAAAGCATTCACTTTAATTATAGGTGATATAATTAATTTCAAGTTTGCACTTTTTCAATATTTTGAATTTCTTCACTGTATATAGTAAATGCATTTTGTATATATATATATATATATATATATATATATATATACATATATATATATATTGATAAATGGCGAATGCCCATCGTTGGGCGCCAAATGATAAATGGCGAAAGCCTCCACGTTCGGGCGTCTAAATGATAAAAGCTTAAGTACGGTGAAATAATAATATATGAATAAAATGTGTGAAGTAAAGAAACGCCACCACGTAGGAGCGCCAAATGAGAAGATGCTGTTGAGCTTAATGAATAATAATAACAGAATATTAAATATGTAAATTTTAATAAAACGTACTTTAGCTGTAAGATGTGTTGGGCGCCTTTTTTAATATGAACAGATAAAGTTAGATTATCAGCCAATAGTACGTAGTATCTCTGATTACGACTAGATGTCGGTAGAGCATGACCAAGATACTAAATAAATTTGACTCTTACTTAGGATCATCGTCGGTGGTTTATACTCCTACAAAACTGAAGGAAAATTAATTAATAACATCAAAAAGATATATTTCTAGCTACGCATTGATAAATAAAAGAACTTCTTTAAAATAATAAGTATAAAATATTTATTTAACGCAAGGTATCTATATACAATAATAAGTAACTTGACTAACGGCAAAACAAGGAATTAGAATTATATGCACTTTTGAAATTATGGTTATGTAACTAGTGAAGTGATAAAATAAAGTTTGTCTTAATATAAATAAATAAACACTGTTATGGTGAGTACTACAAATTCTTAATAGATAATGTTCTTTTCATAAATTTTATCAAACTAGTGATATATTTAAAAGTAAAATCAAGATGTAATTATTTAGTAAATTTCTGATTCGTTAAGAAATAGTTATTAATTAGGCTTTTACAAAAAGAATTAAATTAAATTAACCTGTGTCTTGCAGGGAGCGTTAGGATATCAAGGAAGGTTTCGGCTAATCAGGATATTCATCTGAACAGGCTCAAGAGAGGTATTCTTGGGTTATGTGGTGCAGGTATGTAGAAGCTTATTCTTGTATGTAGCTATCGGGTCGACGCTCTTCGGCCAAAAGATGCTTTCGTAGTTTTCTTGCCGTTGTCGGATCTTGTTCTCGCAAAAAGTACTTCAAATGTCGCGTCAGTATTAATTACACCTTTTCTATATATTTTTATTCTTTTAACACCAGTATTTCAGTATATAATTAATTTAATAGACCGGAGTATAACTTTTTTAGGCAACTCGTGTAAAAATTCTGTACCCACGCTAACTATCAATTATTTCTTTTTCAAAGCCTTATTAGAAATTAAAAATTGTCTTGATTTGTACTTTTACAATTATTTATAATAATCAAAATGTAGACAAAATGTTAATTTAGACAGAAAGACAAAATTAAAATATTAATTAACAAGTAGATGTGGCTGGCTTTTTGATGTTAGGTTATGTACAATTTCCAATACAAATATAACCAGTTCGCGAGTTTTTCTTATGATTTGAAAAGTGTTCAATTAGTATCGATATAAAATTAAAATGTAAAGAAGTTAACTATCTTTTTAATTTCGCGTAATTGACTTGAATGACAAAAATGAAAATTAAAAATATGAAAAGTACCTAAATATTGAAATTAATATAATTTAATCTGAAATATACAAAGTTGTCGTGATATAAATTTATTAACATTTCGACACTAATTTTACAAGTTGTGTCCACCAAATGCAGCTATTCAATTGAGTGTATTTCTTGTATTAATTCTTACTTTTTCATTTACAGATAGCTGGAATAATCGAGCTGTTTGTATCATAACAATATATATATATATATATGTATATATATATATATATATATATATTGTAATGTTACGAATATGTTGATAAATAAAATTGTTTCTACGTACGGTATAATAAAATGAATGAATGTCATAAAAAAAAAAGTCATGTAAAATTCAAATTGGGCTCATTCAATACTTATCTGTTTTATTATCTTCGGCTAGCTTCTTTTTCTCTTCAGGGCTAAGGTAGGTTCACTTCCTTCCACTTTTACTTTCTTTACGTAATTTATTAAGTTGGGAACGGAACAATATCTCAAGTATATTACAAAAAAAACAAAGTAAAATATTGACAATTAACTTTATTAGGGATAAAAGATTTTGCAAAGTTTGAGAAATTTATATTAATAATTTCGTGACACACAAGTAATATTAAGTGAGACACACTCGACGGTTGGTATTCGTACAGTATAATAATATGGTGTAAGACAGGTGCAATAATGTGTTGTCTTAGTAAAATAGTTTATAACAGTGACCTGGCATCAAGTTTTACAAATACAAATAGTAGATGCCAATATTTAAATGAGTTGACTAAAGATTACAGTGGTAAAATATCGGTGAAAGTAATATAAATAGTTAGTTATGGAATAACAAAGTAAAGTTCTAGAAATGTACATGCGCAAGAAAAAAAATGGCGCGGGAAATTTTGTTAAAATTAGCAAAAACCTGGATCTTCGTATATAACCTCCGTTGCTTCTTGCGCCTGTGTTCTGGAGACGTCTTCACAACGGGAAACGGGAGAATGTTTCTGCTACGGTCCCTCGGGATCACTTGAAATTTGTTGAAATCTCCAAGTCCGACTGCGTCTTGAGCGAATGACCGATTTCGATCGTTCAACGATGTGGGTCAAGCTACGGTGAGATTTTTATGGCGGTAAAAATCTTTAAAAATTCGTAAGTCTCGGACTATTTGGTCGGCGGCTGTTAAATTTTGTCCACAGGTGGTTTGTAGGTAGGTGTAACGTTTTGTAATATTAAAAATCTCTTGCACTTAATAATTTCGCTTAATTATTTTAATTATTACGGAGCACAAAAAAAACGTGACCTCTCACTGTCACGACTAATTACCGACGCTTGCTTTTTCATTTGTTTTTAATTGCATAACTTTCCGCTAAATCGCCCCATTCTTTACTTGCATTAAATTTGTTAATATTATTAAATTAGACAATTTTACAGTATAAAACAGTTTAAAAAATTACAATTTGATTTATAAAATGATTTTGGTTGAATAACATATGTTTTATGTGTTTACAAACACTCCGTCAATATAGGTTTATTCTCGGGTTATTGCACCGTTGAAATTGTGGGCGGGGCTTACTCGTTCAAATGCATTTGAAAATAAATACGTTATATTTGTTTGAATAAACACGCGTTAAATATGTATTTGAAAGAAAAATGAATATAAACATTATAATAAAAAAATTAGACAAATAAGTTAATAATTTCTAGGTAAATTTGTCGTCAAAATAACGTATTTATTCTTTGAATCGATCTTTCCCCTTCTTAATATTAAAGTGCAAAGTAGATATAAACATTATGGTATAAATATTAAGGTTACATATATTCTTTGTTTCTTTCAGAGAAAGAATCCTTCTTGCAATGCCTCAATATATATATATATATATATATATATATATATATATATATATATACATATATATATATATATATATCTTGAATTAATTTCAATTCAAGTTAATTTAAATTCATTTAACTTCAGTGTTTTATTTATTTTCCTAAAAATAAAAAAATTCTGTATATACATTTCATTGGCTTTATTACGACTCTGGCGAAATATATTTCACACTCCGTCTGTTTGCATTGAAAGACGAACAGACAACTTTTATCAATATCAACGCGCTATAACAATCATATATACTGTTAAGTTTGTTAAGTTGATCGATTCTACATTGTCGGCACCGATGAATCACAACCGATACGGGATAGCGCCTTCCGGAGTCTATTCATCAGATACAGCAATATCGACTACTTTGATTATCTTTGAATTGCACCGTTTGTTTATGAACTTTACGTTTTTTTGTGAACATACTTTTATCCCTTTTTTTTAATTACTTCACGCATACTTAGTAATCGGTACATAATTTTAACTAAGGCCGTATTTAAATTTATGTAGATTATCTGTAGGCGAAATTCATGAATTTTGTACCATTTTAACAGCGTCGAATACAATAGTATCAATACATTTCAAATTAACAATTTTATGTATTCTACTATTTTCTTTTACAGATTACATTATAATTAAATCTGGGAATTATTATATGCACACGGAAACTGTATTATATGCGCATATATGTTTCCAAAATTCGATGAAAATATGTACGACTTTTTTTTTTAAAATATGGAAAAATATGTAAAGTTTAAGTGATAGTTACACAACTAAATTATTGTCAAAATACTATAATGTCAATATAAATTTAGAAATACCACTAATATGTACTATATCGATATTTTATTAGAAATTTTACAAAATACATGTATAATAATAATAAGAATAAGGATGCTAAATAATTTAACTATTCGTATTTATATTTGCCTTTCTAGAGTATTGTAAACATTTAAAATTAAATGCTTTTCTAAATTCTCAATTAGAAATTTATCTTCTGCAATCCGTCAATAATAGCTTGTATACTGAAAAGCTTCGCTCAACGTCAACTGATGCAATTGGCACATACTTATGTTTGCAGAGAATTGATGGGCTCATCTCAATAGTTTCATCGTAGTTTCCTTGCAACACACTGGATATTATACTACGTTTATTAAAGCCTTCGCTTGTCTCTGGAACTTGTGTTAATTTAATTTTGAACCACTCTTCTATGGTACCTCTCATATTATAAATTTTATTCTTGAAACTTTGAATCAATTCTATCGATTCACTGAGTTCAACATCTTGAGTTACAAGTTTTCGTGGTGTATCGTTAATAATATCATAGTTTCCTTTGATAAAAGCTAACTCTTGGCGGATTTGCGGTTTATTTAGTATATCTTTGCAATCTGCAATTGCTAGCGAGTCGTTTGAAAAAGAGAGCGGCATCAAGCCACGTGCCCCATCTTGTTATTATGGGTTGTGGTGGCAGTTCCAGACCAAGTAACTTATTCTTATATGCTTAAACTCCCAGCAGTGCTTTAATAAATACTTTTTTTGTCAAATCGATCAACGAATTAATTAATATCTGGAAATATGTAACGTATTTCTTCTGTTACTCTGTTAACAGCATGAGCTGAACATGTTACGTGCATCAGATTCTGGTAAAAAATCTTCAAATTATGTGCTGACTACACCGCATGCGATAACATCAGTAATAAATTGTCAAATACAAAAGTATTTTTAATACTATATAATATTATTAAAAATGGGGTGTGAAGAACACAATACAAGTTCATATGTATTTTTGAATGTATCTTCTCCAAAGACGTAGATACGTATTTCACATTTCTACATGATTCTCAATACACCCCTGTTGGAGAAGAGACACATTCAAAAAAACATAACTACCTAGCTATCTTGCAGATATTATTAAGACAGAGCGTGAAGGAATATTCAGCGCTGTCTCTATAATAATCGCTGAACTAGCCGGGTGTTCCTTATAGTCGGTAACCACCGTATCTATAAAAACTGTATTATCGTGTCTTCACTACTTGTCGGCGTAAACCGAATACGTATATAACATGTATATAATGTAGAAATATGAAATACGTATCTACGTCTTTGGAGAAGATACATTCAAAAATACATATGAACTTGTATTGTGTTCTTCACACACCCCATTTTTAATAATATTATATATTATTAAAAATACTTTTGTGTTATACAAAATTGGTAGGTTTACCTACTCAAGTATGTTTCAAATTATGTTGTTAAATAAATTGTCACTTAAAACGACATTCGGCAAATAAAACCTGGTTAAACTATCTTTTATAAATCTTGTTATAGTTGAGTTATTTATTTCCTCCAATTCTTCTGTACCAATTAAAAAGAAGGGACTGGCGCAATTTTCATTTTAAATGCCAATCAATAAGTTAGACTATGAAATAAATATAATTTAATATAATTATTGTTTCCTTAATTTCATAATAGTTTCCAGGAACTAACAGCTTCTTTAACTTCTCTAAAAAAATTTTAAACATTGAATTATCCAACGATAGTGGAATGTTTGCACTTGAGAAGGCGTTACACAAATCATAATGGAAACTATTCTGTTCTATATTTTTACTTGTTAAAGTAGACGATTCATTCAGAGTAGCTTGTGGTGCATTTTTAAATTTTGAGATATTTCTTTTATGCAAATCAGTTCCTATATGCTGTGTTAATTGAATTTTTTTGTCGCATCGAATCTACATTAAGGTATTAATATATAAAATTAAACGTAAACAAATATAAACTTCCAATATTACTGCAACACTTACAAAACACTGCTATTATCTACACAAAATTCAGGATA
This sequence comes from Melolontha melolontha, assembly GCA_935421215.2. Lineage (NCBI taxonomy): Eukaryota > Metazoa > Arthropoda > Insecta > Coleoptera > Scarabaeidae > Melolontha > Melolontha melolontha. Next base: position 6,941,302 of record OW285240.1, on the reverse strand, counting down.
ATCTTTTATCCAGATCGACACATGTGAATATGATTTCGGCATATCAAAAATAACAAGGTAAAAATAACAAGGTAAATTGTACATATACTTTAGAGAACTAACTAAGCACAACTGCCGATATGACTGACCAACCTCATTGTTCGTAGATTCACTACACCTCAAAAAATGAGCTCAAAGGACATGTTACCACATGGTTGACATCACATGCGGCAACCATTTATAAAGAAAGCATACAAAAACTTGTGTCACGCTATGACAAATGCCTACAAAGTGGTGGCAACTATGTAGAAAAATAGCTTAAGGTTTGTAGATCGTTTTACTACTTACTTTCTGGACTTACCTCGTATTTCACCCTTTGCAAATTTTTGGAAAAATTCTTTTAAAAAATAATCCCCTTAATTTGTCATGGTATATTCAAGTCTTTACAGGGGTTAGAATATGAAAATATATGATTTGGGTGGCTAGTACATGAGTAACCTAGCTGGTTTTATGTAAGCACATATTATTAAATATTTTTTGTCTTATTATTACGTTTCCTTATACAAAACATTAAAAATATTGCTGCATGTAAAACTTTACTAAAATTACAATAAACTTGATGTGTTTGATTGATTTGTTTTTAAAGTTCTATAGAAGTATTTATAAACTCAAGGCGTCAATAATTAATAGGAACGCATCAATTCATATCTATAGAGAAATATATATAGAATTAGTGAAATATACATATATAGAGATGTCGCCAGATCTTCATGGAAACAATTAAAATTATCGCTTTTATGTCTTATTTAACCTTTCTACACTTTACAGACAGTATAGTAACAAGTGCTAAAAAACAATTTACATAACTCATACGTGCAATAGCGTATTGATTACACAACAACAAGAAAAGTAAAACAATAGAAAAATTACGTAATTAACGCATACTTTATGAGCATACACGTCGACCGATAACATTTCATGCACATTGTTCGATGTGTCGCTGTAACATGTAATTCTTGATAAAAGTTTTCCAATATTAACGTTTATAATTTCAATTATTTCATCACCAGCCTACGCGCTCTGCGCTATGTTTTTCTTTCTTCATCCGTTTTAATTAGTTTTTATCATCTCGAAGCGACCGACATAAATAATTATTATGTCTGGAAATGAATTAAATTCCTTAGTTTTAATTGAATTTTGTTTAGCTCGTCGCCAGTCAACCACCGACGAGTAAAGATAAGACACAAAACGTTAGAAATAGGAATGCAATTGTAACAAAAGCAATGAAAGGCATATCTAAATGTCTTAACATAACTGTAGTTTTAGAATTTATCGATTTATTTCCATTATTTAATATTTGAATAATGTTAAAACACTAACTTTTTCATAACGTCAATACAGCTTTCTATTTGAAGTAATGCTTGCCTGTTTTAGAAAACTTGGTAAATATAATTTTTGGCAGGCTGGTCGAAAAAGATATTCCTCATTAAATTTCTTGAAGAAAAATTAGAATTTTCATAAATTAATAACACTAGCCAACATGATTCTCGCTGACTTTTAACCGAGACTTGTTTTTTTCCAAATTCGGGTGTGCTGGGTCCGAAAATCATATTATTTTTTGCTTATCACGTCAGAATTAAACTCTATGCTTTTTGAAGAATCACTAATGCGGCCAAGTAGTTACTTACTTAAGACCTGTTACGATATAAAGAAAGTATAAAATTTAATAATTCATTTATTTATTTCAATACAATATTAGTCACGAGTATAATGCAAGTATTTACACAAGAAGCATTAAATAATTCTTAGAGCATTTGTAAAAGGAAAAACAACAATCAGGGAATAAATTTCCGTTTGTAGCACTTTCTGCTGTGTATTTTGATTTGCCAGTCCCTTTGAACATGCCAACAGAATTCGGCCATCATATAAGGATTCCATCTTACTTGGTACCGAGTTTCCATTATTTTTAAAACTCTCGTGCCTTATTTACCAAGATGACTATGAAGGAAGTGAAGCTTTATGCTCATGTTGCAACGATGACGGTAAAATTTTTTTAAGTATTGATTGCACTAGACCTTTATAATTGCAGTTTTTTTTGTTTCCAAGAAAATTGTTCGCTTTAATTTTTTCGTAACTTAGTCGTGGAAAATTTTCACATATATACTGGAAGCAGTCACCTTAAATCTAGAGCTTTAGTATATTGCTTTATAAGACCCAATTTTATGTGAAGAGTTGAAAAAATTACTATTTCTCTATCGACTAAAGGTTTACTAATATTTTTTCTCCAACATCTAGGGATACTATGGGAGGCCAATGTTTCTGATTCCAGTGTTGGTTTTTAGCTGGACTATCTCAGAGGCACAAAAAGTGCGCAAATTTTGTATATCCTCTTTGAAAGCCAAGCAAAAAGTTTACCATTTTGAGATCCACACAGAAGACTCAGTTGGTCCGTATATTTTACTAACTTTATAACCTTCCCAATGTCGTCATATGTTTCCCTTAATTGAACGGAATATCTAATAGCAATTGAACGAAAACATTCCCGTTGTGTAGTTACATAATGAGGCTTCTGCTGGAACTGTTGATAAACAAACGCCACTTACTCGGATCATATTCTATAACGCCCATTTTAGTTAGCATACTTGGCACATTGTTACAATAAACAAATTCACACTCTTCTTTAAAATATTGCACAAGACCACTTTCCCTATTACGATAAAAAGTTATCTTCGTACTTTGCTAGCGTAAGTTCTTTTCATTTAATCTTGAAGCTAACAGTTCCGATGATTCCTTTGAGAAGTCCAAATCTCTTACTAAATCATTCAATTCTGCCTGAGTAGAACGTTGTGGTTCATCATTAGAAATGATATCTCCATAGTCACAATCTACATCTGAATCTTGCTCCTCAATAGCATCTGACATGTCTTCAGCATACGAGTCCTCAAGTGAAGGAAGCTTTTCATAAACTGGCACGGGCATTTCATGGAAATGAGGCACTGGTCGAATCGCAGCGTCGATATTAGAATATACAATTTTATTCTTATTCTTCTTATTATAACCGGAGGTCTAAACTAAACAAAAATAGCAGCCATCTACGTGGTTTTTCGGTTCAAGCCATATCATTGGAGCGCCAAAAGTTAATTTCTGGCACTTTCCCTTGCTCCACTGCCGCAAATTTTCCACACATGGTTTACACACATTATGCGGAGCCCATTACTTGTCCTGATCCGCAAGTTTTACGTCCAAATAAGCAAAGTACAATTTCTTAACGGTAGCAGTAATAGTTACCTTTTAACTGGGAACTGGTGATGTATCGAACCGGATGGATTCGATACAAAGGAACGAATCCATCCGTGGATCGAATTGGAGCGAATCCGAAATTGTAACTGTATGTCGTTCCTCTATTTCGTTGCATTGAGATTATTCAATCTATAACCACGAAAGAACGGCACGTCGTAAAGCTTTTGTCGGTCATTCCACATACTTGCTTACTAAGATATAAATTCTAAATGTATATATTGTCCACGTATTTTTTCATAATGTAAACAAATCATTAATGCTAGAGTCTCTATTTCTGTTTATTTTAACTTTTGGTTCTTATCTACTCCCTCAATTGTCGCTTGTTTCAATAGCAAAAACTAATAATGAAATATATTGTTACGTTTGCATATTTTGGATTTTAAATACTGTCTGCATTTATTAGAATTTAAAGACAAAGATATAACAAACAATTACAGATTCTAACAGATCGAAGAAGTAGATTATCTGCTTTAAAGGTAGAAAAATTAATCTTTTTAAATCATAATCATAACTTGTATTAATGTAATTTTTGTACACCAGTACTATAGGTTTATATTTATTCTTTGTCGTTGTAAGATTCGCATGAAAACAAGTCAGTGCACAAGTAAATATGAAATAAGTACCTGCTTATAAATTATTTTCCTCAGAATAATTGAAACATACATGAGTAGGTAAACCCCACCAGTTTTGTTTAGTACAAAGGTATTTTAATAATATAAAATATTATTAAAAATCTGGTGTGAAGAACACAAATACAGGTTCACTATTAATATTTTTGTGAACGTGTCCGAACATATCCCTCCCTAGAGACGTAGATACGTATTTCGCCTTTCTACAGGCTCATCGGTACGCCCCTGCTGAAGAAAGGATATCTTCAGACACATTCACAAAAAAGAACCACATCGCCACATCACAGAAATTATCCAGACCGAGCGCAGAAGTAAATTCAGCGCTGCCTGTTGTCAGAGAGCCGAAGTACCTCGCCCCGTTCACATAACCAATGTGAAGTAACGACGCCCTTCCAAAGGTGGCACAGCCATCTCTCTAGAAACTGCATTTTGTTTATGTTTTCACTCATACTACGTGTGTAATGTATCAGAATAATTGAAACATACATGAGTAGGTAAACCTCAGCAGTTTTGTATAATACTAAGGTATTTTTAATAGTATAAAATATTATAAAAAATCTGGTGTGAAGAACACAAATACAGGTTCACTATTAATATTTTGTAAACGTGTTCGAACATTTTCCTCCCCAGAGACGTAGATACTTATTTCGCGTTTCTACAGCAGCGCTGAATTTACTTCTACGCTCGGTCTGGATAATTTCTGTGATGTGGCGATGTGGTTCCTTTTTGTGAATGTGTCTGAAGATATCGTTTCTCCAGCAGGGGCGTACCGATGAACCTGTAGAAAGGGGAAACACGTATCTACGTCTCTGGGGAGGGATATGTTCGGACACGTTCACAAAAATATTAATAGTGAACCTGTATTAGTGTTCATCACGCCAGATTTTTAATAATATTTTATATTATTGTAAATTAAAAATACCTTTGTATTAATTCTTTTCCTATATAAATATTATATATATATATATATATATATATATATATATACTTATACAGCTCTTAAATAAATAAAACAAACAGGCAATAATTCCTATTCAAAAAGGCAAGGATCGAAATGAATGTGTCACTTGTCGGACTTTACAACTCCGATCGGCAATTAACATCGATATTGTTATAATCGTTCCAAGGAACGAATCCTCTGGACTCGTTCCATCTACAGAATGGAACAAGAAGGAACGAGTCCACAAAAGGAACGATTTCGCCCATCTCTACTGGGAACGGTTAAGCTGCCACAAATTAGCAGAACAAATTGTCACTATTTATACATCTTCGAGTAGTAGACATGGTGTAGTTTCTTCCTAAACTTTAACTAACATGTAACTAACGTTTTATTATCACCCTTGTTTCATTAAAGTCTCTTTCGTCCGTAAGATGTCACTTATAAATAAGTGCCACCTTATAGGATGAAACTTGCTATATCTGATAGGCGGTTCGGCTTAATGTCATATACAGATACAGATCTATTTATAAAGATTTGTATCATTTGTATACATTGCTTCATTAGCTTAACTGACGACGCCTATAAATGGCAGAAACATATGTCTTAAGCAGAAGTAAATGCTGAAAATACGAGGTATTGTCCAAGTATACAGTTACAGATATGTAAATTATTTACATGTCTGTTTCATAATGAAACAAAAGCCTTATACGTGCATTTAACGTATAGACATATTTAAAACCTTTTTGTATACACCCTTGTTTACTTTTAAATAGTCCTAATTGATCAATATTTTCTAATAAAATCTCATTAAATCCTAATATGTTTACTTAATAAATAGGATTAGCTTAATAAACTTGCGTTCCTTTATAATTGTTTATTACTTAATGAGTTCATTAAGTACTTAATAAATATCAGGTACAAGAGTGCATTATGCTAATGAGATAAATGTATATGAAATGTCTTAAATTCTTTGAACAATTAGGAATTTAGTGCATTTTACTTAACGCTTTTCAAAAATTTTGAAATTTTGAAAAGAAGTGCCGGGGATAGAGAACTTGTGATAGGGACAAATGCGTTTCATATTTGGCGTTAGCGTACCAATATTAATCAAAAATAAGTGCCAGCAGAAAAAAAATATTTAATTATTGGCCAGTGTAATCATCGTCAGATTATTAAAAATCTGGTGTGACCTTTGTATTATACAAAACTGGTGGGGTTTACCTACTCATGTATGTTTCAATTATTCTGATCGTCAGATTCGTCAGGTAACGAAAAATAGCAGTTAGGGAAATGTAAGTAAATGTTATTTCCTAACTGTTGTTTTTGAACTACACCAATTATTGAAAATACTTCTTTTGGGAACCAAATCATACGTCGGTAGGCGGAAAAATAACGCACACATGATTGTACAGCGAGAATAAAAACAAATAGCAAGATCGGGTAAAAAGTACATTAAAATACAATTCTTAAGCTTCAAAATCAAATATTTATTTTTATACATAGTTACACCGTTAAGGCTAACACATTTCTCCATAATGTGTAACAAGTTTTTTGATTCTGTCACTGAAAAATTCTTCTGAATTTCCTCGAATGAAGGACTCTGCCTTCACCTCATCATAGAAGGTGTAATGATTACCCTTGAAGTCTCACTTGATTAGAGGAAAAAATAAAAATCGCAAGGCGCAAGATCGGGGGACTAAGGAGGAGATGGAATCGGTTCGAACTTCAGATTTCGAAGAACTTCTGCAGTTGCGCGCGAAGTGTGTGGACGAGCGTTGTCATGTTGCAAGAATATTGGTTCCAGACTGCCCCTAACACGACAAACTCGACGTCGGATGAATTTTAGAGCCCGTATGTACCGAGAAGAATTTACCGTTGCCCCTCGTTCCAGAAAATCGGCCAAAGCATCCCAAAACACAGTCAAAAGATTTTTTTGCGGATGCTTGTGTTTTGAACTGTGCCACCTGAGGAGAAGATGAATTTCGATATTCAGGGCTATGTCTTTTCTCTTCCGGGTAGTAATGATGGACCCATGACTCGTCTCGCGTCACAATATTCAAAAAAAGTCGTCTCCTTCGTCACGGTAGCCCTGCAAAAGTAGCTTGTAGCATTCCAACCGACACTGCTTGTTCTCGGCGTGGTACTCATCGTGCACATATTTTACGCCATCCCAATTGTTCAATAATGAAGCCTTCCTTGTTCCCAGTATATTCCAATATGGTTTGCGAGACGCTTTTAAGTCATTCGACACTCACTTTGAATCAAATCGTCGACGAGTCTGCGTTGTTTTTAGTCTGTGGCAGTGATCGGACGTCCACTGCGAGTTTTATCTACAATTTTGAGTTTTGCAGGCTCACAATCACGAAATTTGATTACCCATCGATTTACAGTAGACCCATCAACAGCATCGTCACCATAAACATCTCTAAACGACGATGAATCTTACTAGGAGTCACTTTTTCAGCTGTTGAAAATTCGATAACAGCATGCTGTTTAACTCGCGTTAACATAACACTAGAACGCGTCTTCATCCTTCCGCTTCTCAAAATACATTGGACGAAAGTATGTGTGCATTACCTTTCAGCCGTGTTTTATTTTTTAAACAAGCTCAATACATTATGAAATAAATTCTGAAATTAGTTTGTTATAGTCAAATAGATATAAAGGCTTTAATTGCTTCTTCTTCAGTCTTATTTGAAAATTAGCACAATTATTGCAAATTCTAAAAGTCATTGTTACACCTATGAGATATATTTTGAACACGGCAACTGGTGCGATTATCTTATTGATCATTAAAGTAGGGCAAAGCAATGGATTTGCAATAGTGTATAGCTTTGCCGGGTAGACCAGAGAACTGCGATTGTAGATATAATAAACAATGTATGTAAGTAGTAGGGACCGGACACGAGAGGTCGATTACTCATCGCCCACGGGCATACTATTGAAAATTTGTGTTTCTAAAGAGTTTTTAGTTTTATTTATATAATTGGAAAACAAACGGGTGATGATCTATAAAATACGAAATACATTTTTATTTGATCATTTTGAAGTTCTAGTTGAGTAGAGGAGTATAAATATTAACTAGCAAAACTTTCTCAAGGTTCTCTTCTGTAAAATTTGTTCTCCTTGAATGAAATATATCCTTGTTGATAGAAAACGTCCTCTCTACATTGCAACTGGATATATGTGCGTACAGGAAATATTCTTTTATTTCAGCGTATTAAGCAGTTTGATTTTGAGGCATTGTCCCCATACACAATTGTCGCAAAGTTATTAAATTTGAATTTCTATTAAAAACTGCGTCTAACTCTTGCTGAAATCCACATCCGAAGTCACTTGGAATATTTTTCAAATTACTAATAACCATATCTAATGTAGTTAATCATTTGAGAATTTGAGAGATTTAGATTTTCAGAATAAGTGATTAGTTTCGACAAATTTCTAAGAGTTCCTGAAGAAATACAACTGATTTTTTTAATTTGGAATTTTTATTGGTTCCTTGCACTCAGAAATACTTCGGGCATTGTCATTTAAACATGTAACGAAATTTTATATATAAACTATCGAAATTCTTGCATAATACTAGTAGCTTCCATCCATGTTCCCCATCTAGTTAGTACTGGAGAGGGAAAAACGTCAATATTTGTCACTGCCTACAAATATTGACGTTTTTCCCTGTAAAGAAAACATTTTTAAAAGCGCATATATTCACAGATTCTGTGGAGAGCATGTGCTACACAAGTAATATACAGCATATTAGGATATGTTTCCTTTAATAGTTTGCCTGTTTTTAACATATATGCAGCACTGTCACTGACAAATAAAAGTATTTTTTCTTTGTATCTGTCGTCCGAATGGAGCATTTGGTGTTTATTCTCGTAAATGGTTTTAGCTACTGTTTCCCCATCAACTGTATTTACTACATTTCTAGCTATTACATATGCGTTATATGGAATAGTTGGATGTAGTACACCAGCTACAATATTTACCACGCAGCGCCCTAATATATCAACGATTTCATTGGAACTTAACCATAGGTACTGATTTGAAAGATGGGTTCTAATGCATTCTACTGCTTTCGTGTAGCACTTAGAAACATAATATTTGCGTAAGGTGAATTTATCAGGAACATTTCAACCAGTATATTTTTGGAGAAACGTTTTTAAGATGGGATTGTTAAGTTTATTTAATGGAATATTTACCACCATTAAAGTTTCAAAGAGTTCTACGTATTTGCGATGCTAAGTGACGTTTTACTTGCGATTTCTTGAAATGTTCTAGCGATATTTTACAGACTTTGTAATAAATTTCGGAATCACTGGCAATTAATATACAATCAGTTTGACCCTTAATACAACTCGACGTTGTTCCATATCATATCTGAAAAAGTAACTTAATACTAAAGAAATGAAAATTAAAAATATATGCGTAAGCTATTAAAACTTAACGAAATTCACTGGACACTTATGTAAAAATAATTGGGAGATGTAGATTCGATGAAAGATATTAAACAGGATCTATCACAAAAATTACGACGTATGTAATTAATTAACAATTAAAACAATGAAACAGAGAAACTAACTCAACGACTTTATTTATCTTACGAAATATAAACTAATAAATAAAATAAATTATAAAAATCCCGCTTCTATCTACGCTCGTGAAGAAAGGAATTTCACTATAATATTGCGTCGCAATTCAACGACAAAAACCAGATGCCCGGTTAACCGAATGAATAGTGCTATTCAATAACTGCGTGTGGTACTTAACGATGATATAGACTACTAATATGGTCCATTTTAATTTCGGCCTGATGCGCCCGGTCTCTAGTAATTAGTTACCATTTTAGTTTGAATGTTATTGATGTACTGACGGATGTTGTGTTGTATCATTACTAAACCTTTGATTGTTGATTCGGTCAAAGGCCTACGACAATGTGGTGAAAATGTGTCTGTGTATTTGGAAAATGAGTATTCTACATCTAATGAAGAAATTTTCGCGAATTTAAGAATGTCCTTCGCATGACTTTCACAATGTCAGTTTTCACTTAGACAGTCTTCTATACGCACTATAGTTTCGGGATCTGGATTCTTATTTATAACTGTACTTAGTTGTAAGTATTTCTGCATTTTCTGTTAGATTTTCTAACGTGGTTTTGGGGCAATGTACTGTACCTAGCGCTACATTTAAGAAATGCTCGCTGTTTTCTAATTTTTATTATATTTGTCAATTTGTGGAGCTAGGATACTATGGAGTAGTAATAGTTTATTTCCAGATTTTTATCAAGTATTTCATTTTCACTAACTGTATTTTGGCATACACATATATTATACAGGGTGTCACGTTACACGACTGCCGAAGCTTAAGGATGTGTTGATGAAGCGATTTCAATTTAAAAGGGTCTAATGAACATATGCACGAAACTCTTTTTGAACTATAAGCATTTGAAGTTTTAGACAATCCTCCTATTGTAGGTATTTTTTACCGCTGTAAAAAGGAATCTAATTGAAAACTATTTAAAAAGAAGTCGCTTTATTGAATTAGTTGTTTAAAATGTCCACCCATGTCTAGCCATCGTGCTGTATCCACATTCGTCACCTTATATTAAGAGAAACGTCATCTAGCTTTGTTGGAAGGTTATTTTCCATGAAACGTAAATAATGAACAACCCCGAGACGTTCTTCGATTATATATCGTCAAATAAGACGGTCGCCAATAATATCAAACCAAACATTCGCAGAAAATATCTCTTGAATATGGGATTCCTCAGTTTGCCGTTAATTTTCAAGTGCCCAACAACGGGAATTCCTGATGTTATTCGTGCCGCTTCGGACGAAGGAGGCTTCATCATTAACAGAGAACGGACTGAAGGGATTGAATGACAAATTGCCTCGATAAAATGTTGTGGCATTATCATATATAGTATGGATGTTCGTCGAGCAGAAGTTGTTTCCGTCGTTGTTGTGTCTATTCATTTATAAAATTCTATTTTACGGTGGCGTGTTTCTGGTTTCGTTTCTTTCAGTGTTATTTGGTTACAACTTTTAATATTTTAAAAAATACCGTTTTATATTGTTTATATTGTATATTTATCCTATATTTTTTTATAAATATTAAGATTAATTTACTTATTTTTGGAGTAGTTTTCATTTCTTCTTTTTAGTCCATGTCTTCCTGTTCTTAGTATTTCTCTTTATTTTCATTAACTATGGAGAATTCTCGTAGGCCAACTATGGTAGGATGGATTAAAGGCCATATATATTGGTTGCATACTCGTAATGCTACCGAGATATATTGCAGTTCCTGTTCATTAAGTTTAAGGCGTCCAGGAAAGTGTAATATGCAGAGACATGTTTCTTGGAAAACCCACCAAGATAACATATGACTATCTGCACCTGATACTTTTAACGAAGATCTGTGTGAAGCTCTCATGAGGGCCAATATCCCATTCAAAAAGCGTAGCAATCCAGTCCTTCAGCGGTTTCCTACAAAATATACTCATCGTCATATACCAGATGCATCTACTTTACTTACCAAAATCTTATTTGAAAACAATTGAAAAAAGACAAACCAATCTATCTGATCATTATCTTTGAGTAAGTGCAGAGGAAACAACGAATGTAATGGGACGATATGTGTTAAATGTAGTTGTTGTTATTCTTCATCCGACAACTTCCTACCAACCATACTTAATTGCAACTAAAATATTGCCTGTCGTAAATGGTGAAACAGTTGCAGAAGTAATTGGTCAATGTATTTATAATATTCTGTCATCCGATAACAACTATAAAGACAAGATGCTATTATTTTTGACTGATGCGGCAGCTTATATGTTAAAAACAGGAAAGCTATTAAAGCGATCTTATCCCAATATGCTACACGTTACCTGTGTAGCACATGTACTACACAGAGTATGTGAATAGATCAAGGCTCATTTTCCAAATGTTGATAAGTTTGTTTCATCATTTAAAAAGATATATCTCAAAGCTGAGACAAAAAGTTGATGCCATATTTAGCAGAAATCCAGATTTGAATATATTATATCAATTCTACACAGAGCCGATTGAAAAATCTATACATTCGAAGTATGGTGCACTTTTGCAACATTTTAATCATGCACCCATCACCAGTGATGTGGAACGTACATTTTCTATTTTTAAAGACGTTTTAAAACTAATTAAGAACTGATTTAACACAGGAACACCTTGAACAAATTTTAGTTGCTCACAGCAATGTTTTACACTTTCAATGTTTCACAAAAAACACATAGTTTTGAGTTTTGTTCTTTGTAAATTAGTTTTATTCAAAATTCGATACGCAATTCGCTTGTCAGCATTACTTTTGTTTCAGCAGTAGTTGCTGCTGGCTACCAAACCGTTTATTACATTGGCTCTGTTGTGCATTGACAGGTAGATATGTAGGTATGTGCCACTTATGCAGCTTACCACAAGTATCAAATTGTTCGAAACTCACGGATAGCTTACAGAAATAAACCTATTACGAATACAAGGCAGACGACTACGGGCTATGAATCATAAATCGCTCGAGTCCGTTCTCTGATCATTAAACAGTATTTTCCGAAAATGTCTTCAAATTTCTCTCCGATCAGCGACTAAACTCAAGTCTTAATGAGTAGTCGCCAAGTTTTGAAGCTCGTACAGATGAGGTATGGCAGAGACACAAACCTAAATTGCGCTGCATATATTTGTTGCACTACATTATTTAGAATTGTTCGAAAGTCATTTTTAAGGAAAAGTCAATAACGAACGTTTACAATTGGAGAACGTCTCAGGGTCATCCCTGAGACGTTCTCCAATTAAAAACGGACCAACAAGACGGTCGTCAATAATACTACACCAAACATTCACTGAAAATATATCTTGAAGATGGGATTCCCTAGTTTGCCGTGGATTTTGCGGTCTACGTTAAATCTATTGGATATACTTCGAACATTAGTAGAAGGTTGAACTTCAACCATGTTATCCAAGAAGATACAATTTTTGATGAAGGTAAACGAAATACCCCTTGCCTAACTATTTCCTACAGTTCGTAACGAAACTGTGGATTTAGATAAATTTGCTTCTGTTCATAATCATGTGCCACACAGAGCCATAACTTCAGTATTACGGAAATTGTTGAGAAATTGTTCAATAATGATGAAGAACATAACTCTAATAATAGTGATGTGGACGAATGTGAAACTCCAAAATCTACTGTATCCAGTATGAGCAAGGTGTGTGCAAAATTAAGGGACATGCAGAGTTATTTATAGTGCAATAACAATGATGAAATGATTATGGATGTTTCTCGAATTTTACCTGCGTAGTTCTTCAATCGATGCTAAAAAAATTAAAGCAAACAAAGATTTAACCATACTTTAAAAAAGCTTTATAATTGACTTTTGATTTTATTAATAGTTCTAATCTCATGCAATTAAAAATGATTTTGAATACATTTAAGGAGAAGCTAACCTAACAAATGATTTCATAAAAGTATCTGTAGTTCTGTTATTAATTTAAAATCACGAAATGCGATTCAAATGAACGAATAAAAGATAAATGATATTTAAACATTAGGTTATTCGAAATATTCCAGTATGTTTAGATAGTAATTTTTCACAACACTCCTTGAGTTAACGACATTAAATCATGGCTCGCGCACTTGTAATTAATGGTCAAAGTACTAGCTTGACAAATTATGCCAGCAGATTATGATTATTACAGACATAAGTTCTCTCTATACATATATTTTAGTACAGATTACGTCCGATTTTGACATTAATTTTCTCTAGCGTTGTTTCTAATGAATTTTTGTATAATTGTCAAGACGCCAAATTTTTAATATTACTAGCGCATATAGTAAATTTGTGAAATACATTTTACAATTACTGAAAGTTCTCATTTATACTTCTTATTTTGTAATAACGATAACTCCAACATATAAGTATTATATTATATTTAATTTCGATGAATTTGAAGGTATACAATAAATTAGATAAACATTATCAATGTACGAGGCCCGTTCATAAAGCAGGTTCCGTTTCCGCCACTTTTTTTTTGTTCCTTCAAATAGTTAACTGTTGTATGGGAACTCGTATTGTCGTGATGAAGAATAATGCTACGTCTCCGGTTGTTCTTCCTGATTTCGTCCATAACTTTCGGCAAACAAATTACTGTATACCATTCAGCGTTAACAGTTTTTCCATCCTCTAAAGGAGTTGTTGCGATGTATCCTATACAGATGAAGAAACAAGCGATTATTTTCTTGGAAGAGCTCCTTGCACGAACAACTTTTATGGGGTTCGGTTCGTCTTGGAACACCCATACAGTAGATTGTTGCTTGGTTTCCGGCTCATACTCATATATCCATGTTTCATCACCTGTGACGATGTTGTATATGGATTCTGCGGTTCCTACGTCGAATTTTTTGGGCATCTCTTTTCACCAATTGACACGAGCAGCTGCTTTCTGTGCTTCGGTCAAGTTATGTGGAATCCATCTGGAACATATTTTTTTTTACAAATAAATGTTCATGTAAAATCGAATGAATTGCAGGCTGCGATATACCAAGAGATGCTTCTACCTCACTGTAAGTAACATGTCGAACGTGTTCTATCATTTACCGCACAGCATGGATGTTTTTTGAAATCACAACAGTTATGTAGACCTTTACATCACGCACTGAGGCACGACCATGACGAAATTCTGAAAACCAATTGTAAACTGTCTTCTCTGATGGTACTTCATTACTAAAAGTTGATCGAAGCGATATAATGCATTCTTTTCGAGTTAGGCCTTTTTAATAATCGTAAAAAATCAACCAACGAAAAGCTTCACGAGTAATCTCCATTATTTTACAAACTCACTGTCTTAAAACTGTCACTGTCAACAAACTACTAACTCAATTTCTAAGCTGTTGTGGATTCCTCATTGACAAATGTCAAACTTTAAGAAGATAGTGACTATATATGCGAAAAGCAACATCTAGTAGTCGATTGTAAAAATATAAAAAGTGTCCCTCGTGCTCACCGTATCCACGAGTTACGCTCGGATATCTTGCCTGATTGTTACGTCCGCAGCATCTTTAGATCGTATGGTTAACAATTGAATGTTTTCAATTTCCATTATTGTTATTGTGTACGAAATTCTTCATGTAAATGTCCACCGGGTTCAAGTCGGGTGATCTATGTGGCCATGCAACAGACCCACCTCTATCGGTCACGTAACCATCGGTCACCAAACGTATTATTTAAATGCTCACGCACTTCGTAACTGTTATGAGGTAGAGCATCGTCATGCAAAAACCATATGACATACGTTGCTCTAGGAGGTATTCCTATTTTTTACCGCCCTGTATATAGTACACCTTACAAAAGCACAAAAATCAACAGCCTAAATCTAAAAATTTTAAATCTTTGTTTGTAGATAATAAATCATGCATCTATATAGAAATATGTTTTGATATTAATTTTTACGTAAGAGTTTTTACATAAATTCTAAATACTTACCTTTCGAATAGGGTACCATACTCACCCACTTTTTTAAATATATTGTTCTTAATTCACTAATATAACGTACGTTTATAGAATAATGCACACTACGTCTGTTCATAGGCATCAGATGTACACTGAACATAACGTATCGTATAATACAATGATAGTCCGTTGCCCGTTTACATGTTAAGACTTGTTTGAAGTATATATAGTACTTAGACATATCTGTGTTAAAGAAGAAACGAGTATTTTTTCTGCAGGATAATGTAAGTGTTTACAATTCGACTGTTTGAATAATCAAAGGTGTTGAAATAAATTTAGTACTTCCTCATCCAGTTTACTTACCAGATTTGGCTCTCTTAGGCTTTTCCTAACCCGAAAACTTAGCTTCCTAGCTAGAAATTTGGGTTGAATGACTAATCATTAGAACTAACACAAATTTCTAGAGTTTAGTAAAGCGTATTCTCTGAAGGAATAAGCCTTTAGAATATTCCTGAAATAATTGTAGTGTCTTAGAAGGAAAGTGCTTTGAAAAATCAAATAGTTTTTATCAAAAAGTGGTCTCTTTTCTAAGACAACTAATTACTGAAACTTCCTTGCACAATATAAAAATACTTAAATTTATCAAAATAATTTGAAACATGGAAACCCCTGACGAAGTCTTACGCTTGTTATGAAGACAGCGATGGTTGTTTCGGCGTTCCTGATGGTCAGTAAATAGTCAACGATCGTCGCTGAAAGTTCTTCTGCGCTGTGTCTTAATAACTTTTGTATGTGTTGTGTTATATATGATGAAAGTGTCTCTCCGGCAGCATATACTGATGATTCTATGGTAAAACGTGTCTGCATGTTTGGATAGATATTTTCACACAATCATGAAGTGGTATTGTGTTCTCCACATCCGATTTTTAATAATATTTTACGAGGGATCTTCGTGTCCAAAGGTATGTTTTGCGCGGCACACCGCCTACGTCGCTCCGATCAGCTTAAAACTTGCATGCATTTTCGATGGGCATATCTACTGCACATTGCTGTGAACATTACTTTGAAATGTGATTTTATTTAAATGAATGGTTGTGTGGGAAGTTACACAAGCATAATTTTGTTGAGACTCTGTATAATATTTGGGTAACTCAAGGCTATCTTTTCGGTTCTACATAACTAGGCCTGCATCCAAAGTAAATGCAAAGAAATAATACAAGAAGCTATCGTTTAAAAATATTTTATTCTTCGTTTGTATTTTCACATCTCATTTTTGTTGTAAATTAAAATATTTCATTCTTAACCTATATCTTAACCTATCAATGTAACTTTAATATACAAATATTCTTTAGTAAATCACACACGGATAGTATTGTAGTTTTAATTCTGATTCAAAATTAATCTTGCAAACAAAGAATCTTGGTGATTTCACTTGCAAAAGGGGGTATTTGCCCTCCAATTGCTGAGATAAGTAGTCAAAGTCTATTTTTGACTGAAATGTGGATCTCTGGTTTCTACTGATAACTTTCTACAAAGCGAGTGTGCTATTCAGCGCCTATTTAATTGGGAAAGGAGTCCCTACAGAATACGACGGTTATTCTCACGCTGTCTAAGTATTTTCTTATTTTCTCGCATATTGCTGAACGTTTTTGAATTTTAATGTTTCAAATAGCACAGATATTTCGATAATATTCAGGGAACACTACTTCCTCTTCATAAAGTTCGGATATCTGGCCTAAAATACACCTTCATTGTGTATTTATGATTAATTAGTTATTTAAAATAATGATCCACGTGCACTTCTACTAATTTAATTAACTCTAAAATTGGAGTATAATTTTATCGTGTATAAAGTTTTACTTAATCAGAGTTAATTTTTTAAATCCTCTTGGTATATTATTAAACTTTTATAATAATGATGAGAATCGTAATAACAAAAATATTAGTAATTAAAATTAAATTAAACTTTTATTTATTCTTAACTTAAATAGAATACCAACAGGCTTGAAATTTTATAGATTATTGACTATATCTACATAGCAAATTTTGAAATGAAATAAGTTAACATCAGT
Organism: Melolontha melolontha; assembly: GCA_935421215.2. Taxonomy (NCBI): domain Eukaryota; kingdom Metazoa; phylum Arthropoda; class Insecta; order Coleoptera; family Scarabaeidae; genus Melolontha; species Melolontha melolontha. The sequence continues at coordinate 6,923,908 of OW285240.1, read as the reverse complement.
GAATGTCGAAATTAAAACGATGAATCTCCCTGTTTTGCGGTGATTATCGCTTTTGTATGCAGCGTTCCTATTAAAAATAATTTATTTCTGTTTTCTCTAATTTTAATATTTATTTAATATTTCCACCCTATTTATCATGGGTAATTTTAATTTTTCGATCTCTATGAGTTGTCTGCGTTTGATATTTGTAAATTTTTGTTGTTGAATATTGAACTTTTGGTCTCGTCCTCCCAGAACAGCATCAATTTCGCATCCAGTCATGTTAGCTTTTCTTTGAATTCAAGTCTACGCAGGATCTTCGCTTTCCCGTAGTATTTCTTCCTCCTTCTTCCCTTGGGTTTGTTCATATGGCGTCATATTGTCTTTTGCTCTCCCTCGCATGTCCTTTCAATGCGTTCATATTATTTAAACATGCGCCTCATAATATGCTTTATCACATTGCATTGTTTACATCGTCATATTACCGCATTAATTGCTTTACCTGTATTTTACAATATCTGTTTTATTAATTTACTTACTTTCTAAGCGTTTAAAAATCTTATTAACTTAAAATTTTTTTGACATAACGTTACTTGTTTACCTATTAATTCTTGGAAATATACATCTAATATTTTAATACTACATTAATATATGATACACGAGGTGCATTTAAAATACACAACCTCTGTTGATTTTCCTTTAATTTGTTTTTGCTTATAAAGTTATGTTTAATTAATTTATACGTTATTAATTCTATTTTTACCCAAAGTAAATTTCAAAGCAATATGTGGGTATTGTCATTGCCTTAGGTTCAGTACAACGTGTGCAGTGACAGTCACACAATGTCAGTTCTGATCGAAACATACTCCAAGTTTGAAGTGCGAGCGGTCATTCGTTTTTTGCATGCAAATAATGAAACACCTACCGAAATTCCCAAAAAAGAAAATACTGAAGACTTGCAGAGAAGGCGTTATGAGTCGAAAACAAGTTAGCGTTCGGTGTAAACAGTTCAAAAGTGGATGCACAGCTCCGGACGATGATCCCGAAGATGTGGGAAAAAACATAAACTACAAAAACCGATGAGAATCAATTAAAGGTCGATACGCCGACTCGAGAAGATCGTCGGTTGAAAATACGGGAAATTTCTCTACTAACCGGTATTCCTAAAAACTTTGTTCATGAAATCGTATCTGAATTGCGCTATCAAAAATTGTCCGCGAGATGGGTACCAAAACTGTTGAGCGACCAACACAAAATACAACAAATGGCGGCAGCAATTGAATTTTTAATGCTCTATAATAATAAAAATAATAATAATAATAATAATTGTTTATTTGCCTAAAAGGTTCATACCCAGTAATAGGGCAAAAACTGTGTAATACATACATACATATGACAAAACAGAAAAAAATAATAAAAGTTAATTTATAGATAGACATAAATTAACAAAAAAGTGTACATTAATAAATTGGAACACATACGTAAACTCATGTAATGATTTCAACAGTAAATATATCGCTGTAGATTGCATCAGAATTCCGCATCATGTGGTAAACAGATGATTTCATTACTACGCTTGTCCTCGGGTTGCTCAAATTGAATGTACTCGTATAGCGAGTATTAACTGAAGGTACATTAAATCGAACAGCAGCTAATATCCCAGCGCAGTCAATACTATTGGTGACAAGCCTAAATAAGTAACGAGCACTTTGTCTGGAACCCAAAACGTAGTCTTAGTCCATCATAGTAAACATTTCTGTCTGGGTACACTCCAGTATTTTTGAAAATCAAGAATTTCAAAAAGCGTCGCCGTATACGCTCAATAGGAAGTTGCTGCGATATATAATGAGGGAACCAAACGACAGACCCATATTCCAATTTAGGAAGAACAAGAGCGAAACATAAAGACTCCAGAAACGCAACATCATTGAAATATTTACAAGTTCTGATAGTAAGTTCCAACATTCTTGAGGCAGACGAACAAATTTTTTGAATGTGACTGTTAAACGACAAAGATGAATCAAATGACACACCAAGATCCTTAATTTCACTCATGCTGGTGAGTGGAACATCATAAATTGAATAGGAGGACAAGTATTGACGGTTTTTCCTAGTGAAAGTTATAGCATAACATTTGTTAACGTTCAAAACAAGCTTATTCCTTTCGGACCAATTGGCCAGTACACTCAAGTTATCCTGAAGCATGTCTACATCGCGTTGATTATGTATGCAATGAAAGAGCTTAACTTCATCTGCATATGCTAATACTTGACAAGACATTAATGGAAACAAATCATTGATGTATATATTAAAAAGCAAAGGTCCCAAATTCGATTCTTGTGGAACTCCTGATAAATTCCAATGACTTAAAATCATTATAGAAAACATATCCTTATCTGTTGGACAGATAAGAGTTGATTAACTTACAAAAAGCAATATTCAGACCAAAACAATTAAGTTTCTGTTTAAGAAGTTTATGATTAATTGTATCAAAAGCCTTGGAGAAATCTGTATAAATAGCGTGAACCTGTCCCTGGCAATCCAACTCTTCACATACGTATTGGGTAAAACTCACAAGATTAGTAGTAGTGGAGCGTCCTGTCATAAAACCATGTTGAACAGGTGATATATGGGAACGAACAAAAGGATAAATTGAATTATATATAACTTGCTCAAAAATTTTGGCAAAATTTGAAAGTATGGATATAGGTCTTTAATAACATACATCCGTAGTCTTACCCTTTTTGAAGACGGGCACTATGTGCGCACGTTTCCATCCATCAGAAAAAGTTAACGTTCTGACAGCAAGGTTAATTATTTTGGTGAGCGGCTGTGAAAGAACGGAGCAAAAATCTCTAACCACGAAGCCTGGAATTAGATCATCACCAGCAGTAAAAATGTTTGGAAATGTAGACATAATACTTTCAATACTTTCCTGTGTTACAGGGTAGATGGCTAGCGAATAAAATAGTGTAAAAGTATAAATATCCGCACCCGAATAGGCTACGGAAAAATGCGATGCAAAACAATCGACGACGTCTTGAGGTGAATGAGTCCAAGTTCCATTGTAAATTAATTTGCCAGGAATCCGTGAAGTACCCTGCCTTGCACGCACAAAAGACTAAATTTCTTTAGGATTTTCTTTGATAGAAGTTTCTATGCCATTCAAATATTCTTTATAACTACTGGAAATTTGTAACTTCGTCAAGCTTCTCATTCTTTCGTACTCACTAAGATAAAAGGGATCCTTATTTAATCTCCATTTACGCCGGTAACATTGTTTCGTTTTTAAATTGCACTTAATATCCAAAGTAAACCAAGATGGGTAAGATGAAGGACGAGCAGACCATTTAAGAACAGAGTACTCAAAGGTGTTATTTAAAATGTTATAGAAACAGTTTAGAGAGTAGTTAACGTCGTCCATATCATCCAAAAATGGCCGGTCAAGTTGCTGCAAATCATCATAAGGCTGATGAAAGTTCGCTTTTCTGAAATGATAAGAACTGCTCCCAGACGTCGGAAAGTTTACTGTGTCAGGAGATGATGCAAATTCCATATTAATCGATAAAGCTGGGTGACGTGCATCTTCAGGAGCCAGAGGCAAATCATCGTGGGATGTTCGCAGATTATAAGTGAAGTTAGAAAAAACAAGATCCAGAAGTCTATTGTCAGTATTTAATATTGTATTATATTGTCTCAGTTGTAGCAAGTTACAAAAATCCAAAAAAGAAGAAACTTCCGAGTGACGTAAATTAAGATTTGTATGCTCGTGAAAGTGTGATAAGTTGAAGTCTCCAATGAATAAAAGTGGTTTATCCATTAAAAAAATTGCAAAAGATTCAAGGAATAATTCAACGTCATCACTGGGCACATCAGGTGCAATATATATAACACATATTGCTGTGTATTGTAGTAATTTGTTGAAAAAAAAGTCCACAATGCACCACAATCTGTCCAGGCTGCCTTTAGGAGAGTTTATTTCTTTTCATTGAGTCCTGTTTTTAAATTCATAAAAACAATATTTGAAACACACATGGCAGATAAGTAAAAATTTGTCAAAATTAACGAGTCAAAACCCTCGTTAATAATACCGTAATGAATTCAAATCACCAAACAACCAAATTTAATAATAAAAACGTGATTTTAATCAAAATTTATAGTTAATTAACTATTTCTTTAACCTCGACTATATCTACCAATGTTCAATGTGTGTCTCTAGGTTACACCCCTCAAAACCCCTTAACTGAAGCGCAATATGTGACAACATGTCGAACTATAACAATTATCTACGTCACAGAAATATACAGTTAAGCTCAAAAGAATCAGTCCAAACATTAAAATAACATAATTCTCAAAATATATATAAAAATATCCTGCAAAATAAATGTACATAAATAAAATATATTGTTCAAAATTATCCTCTATTTCTTCGGGGAAAAGTCCATTACATATCCCCAAAATTATTCAATTGAAAAGCCTGTACATTTCATAATCTTTTTCATCGAATAATTTTCCGCACTTTTATCACTCGAGCCAGTATCGCACCCTGACATATAAATTTTCCCCGCTCTCACATGTTGCATGATGTCAAACGGGATCATTCTCATTGACCAGAAGTGGTGGAGCGAACGGTTGTAATGCACTTATATGGTAGCGCCCTTTTTTTCGCCGTCCGTCCATAGTATATAATTCATAGGTTACGTCATTGAATCGTCTAGTTATTCAATATGGACCAATGTATGGCAAGTCAAGTTTCTGACACTTTCCTTGGTCCCTTCTACCCAGACGATAGCTTCTGACTATTACTATATCACCCACATCAAATCTAGTTCCTGTAGTGATCTTAGCATTCTCCTTCTCCACATATTTTCTTCCCTTTTTAGCTAATCGTCGAACCACTTGGATATTAATTTGATCCAAGTTGTCTACCCTGTCCAATTGTTGATTCCAGGGTCTAGCGGGCCTTGTTCCATACATCATAGTCGAGGGACACTCCAGAGTAACAGTGTTCGGAGAATTGTTTATATTATCCTCCACATCCTGGACATATGCTACCCATCCTGCATGATTCTCGTGAGTTTTAATCCGCAAAAACTTGATGATCTCTTTTATGTATCGTTCACATGGATTTCCGCATGGGTGGCGTATGGAAGAGAAAGAAATATTAATATTACGATACTTCAAAGCATTTATAAATCTGTCATTGTTAAAATAAGTGGCATTGTCAGCGAGTATTCTTTGCATTTTGCCTTGGTTATTGATCCACGAATCAATACATTGTAGGGTAGTCTCAGTATTATATTAAGATGTGGGAAATAATTTTACAAATTTAGAAAAAATATCAACCATTACCAAAATATTTCTATACTCATACTCCCCAGGAATAAGATTACCCAGATAATCAATTGCAACTAATTCTATTTTTTCTCGAGCAATAATACTTTTTATATCATACTGGCATGTCCGATTTTTATGTTTTCCCAATCTACAGGTAATGCAACTTCTTACAACATCTTTTGCTATAATCCTATCTTTTTTCGTATAAAAAGCTTCCCTGAACGTTAACCAAACTTTATATCCACCGATATGACCTAAGCTTTCATGTATATACTGCATTGTTTGCCTATCATAAGCATCATTTACAAATACATAATTCTGTTCTCGAATAACCTTCATTAATAACCCATCATTCATTATGAAATTTTTATAAATATCTTTATTTTGTAATTGAGCCATTATCAAATCAAATCTTTCATCCATCTGGATCTGAAGGATCATCTCATATTCAAAATTCCCCTCAGCATAGTTTCTATTATATTCATTCAATTCAACATAATTAAAATTACTCTTATAATTGTACATACGAGACAAAACATCAGCAGAAACATTTAGAACGCCTTAATTTCAAAGGGGTATACTCTGACAACAACAACACCCAACGATATACTCTATTATTTTTAAAACGTGTACTCAACAGTGATGTCAACGCAGCATGATCTGTCTCTATCACGAAGCTTTTACCCAACAAATAGAATCTCAGCTTTTGAACCGCGTGTACTACAGCTAACATTTCTTTCTCACTGATAGTATATTTGACCTCATATGTTTTTAAGATACGAGAGATGAAACAAATCAGCTGTTCCATCCCTTCATTATTCATCTGAATCAAAACACCGCTAATAGCAACATCACTCGCATCTACTCTTAAAATAAACTGTTTACTAAAATCTGGTAATATCAAAATTAATTTATTGTAAAAATCTTTCTTTAATTCTTCAAACGCTTTCAATCTTAAATCATTCCATTTAAACTTCTCATTCTTTTTAAGAATTTCATACAATGGCGCACTTGTACGTGCCAGGTATGGTACAAAACGTTTATAATAGTTAACTATTCCTAAAAAACCCCTTAGCATTCTTACATTTTTCGGTAAGGGATACTTCTTAATAAGTTCCAACCTACTTTCATCTACACTGACAAATTTAGTACTGATATTATAACCCAAAAATTTAATTTCTTTCTTAAAAAAACTCACATTTCTTTAAATTAACTTTCATGCCTTCTCTTACCAAAACTTCCATGATTTTCTTTAAATGTCCCAAGTGCTCCTGCTCATCCCTGCTATATATCAAAATATCGTCGATGTAGTGCACCACGAAATCTTCATATGGTTCAAGTATCTGTTGCATGGCTCTTATTAATGCAGATGCCGAACTACTCAACCCATATGGGACAGTTCTAAATTGGTATACTTTAACAATCACCATAAATCCACAGTACTTTCTTGAATCTTTGTCTAACGGTACCAACCAAAAAGCACTTCTTAAATCCAACTTGCTATAAACATGTGCATTGCCACACTTTTGCTAACAGTGTTTCTATTGTGATCGGCGTTTCAAATTGCGCTTTAGTTCGCTCATTAAGTCGACGTGCATCAAGACATAATCGAACGTCTCCTGATTTCTTTTTCACTACTACCAACGGATTTACATACCTTGTTTTACCTCTTTCGATTACTCCATCATTTAACATTTTCTTAATTTCTTCCTCGACTTGTAGTTGAATGTATTTAGGGATAGGGTAGTTTTTTACTTTAAATGGTTTCGATTAATCCACCTCCAACGAATGTCGATAGTTTCTGGCTATACTGGGAAATTTATTAACTAACTCTATATTATTTTTAATTATCGTTTTAACTTCCAATACAAATTCTTCCTTACAATCTATATTAATTAACTCAATATCTTCCGGACCCTCAATACCTCCTTCCTTTTCTTCCTCCAATTCTTCCATAACCAATAATTCCTTTTTTCCTACATCTTCCTCCATATCATTAACCATTTCAATATTATTTAAAATCTTTTCCTCTACTTCCTCTTCCTGTATCCATTCTACCTTATTATTTTTAATTACTATATTTTTCCTCTCAATATCAATTATAGTATTTACTTTCTCCAGTAAATCAGTTCCCAGAATACCGTCTCTACCCAACCCTTTTACCACTATAAACTCTCCCATAAATTCATTTTCATTTATTTTAAAATCCACTACAAATATTTTATTAACAATAGGAATAATTTATTAATATATATTATTAAAAATGGGGTGTGAAGAACACAATACAAGTTCATTTATGTATTTTTGAATGTATCTTCTCCAAAGACGTAGATACGTATTTCACATTTCTACATGTTCGTCGGTACGCCCCTGTTGGAGAAGAGACACATTCAAAACAAACATAACTACGTTAATATCTAGCCGAAATTATTCAGACAGAGCGTGAAGGAATATTCAGCGCTGTCTGTATAATAACAGCCGAACTAGACGTGTTTTTTATAGTCGGCAACCACAGTATCTATAAAAAACTGTATTCTCGTGTCTTCACTACTTGTCAGCGTGAGCCGAATGTGTATATGACAACATAATTTGAAACATACTTGAGTGGGTAAAACCTCACTAAATTTGTATAATACAAAAGTATTTTTAATAATATAAAAAATATTATTAAAAATGGGGTGTGAAGAACACAATACAAGTTCATTTATGTATTTTTGAATGTATCTTCTCCAAAGACGTAGATACGTATTTCACATTTCTACATGTTCGTCGGTACGCCCCTGTTGGAGAAGAGACACATTCAAAACAAACATAACTACGTTAATATCTAGCCGAAATTATTCAGACAGAGCGTGAAGGAATATTCAGCGCTGTCTGTATAATAACAGCCGAACTAGACGTGTTTTTTATAGTCGGCAACCACAGTATCTATAAAAAACTGTATTCTTGTGTCTTCACTACTTGTCAGCGTGAGCCGAATGTGTATATGACAACATAATTTGAAACATACTTGAGTGGGTAAAACCTCACTAAATTTGTATAATACAAAAGTATTTTGAATAATATAAAAAATATTATTAAAAATGGGGTGTGAAGAAAACAATACAAGTTCATTTATGTATTTTTGAATGTATCTTCTCCAAAGACGTAGATACGTATTTCACATTTCTACATGTTTGTCGGTACGCCCCTGTTGGAGAAGAGACACATTCAAAACAAACATAACTACGTTAATATCTAGCCGAAATTATTCAGACAGAGCGTGAAGGAATATTCAGCGCTGTCTGTATAATAACAGCCGAACTACACGTGTTTTTTTATAGTCGGCAACCACCGTATCTATAAAAAACTGTATTCTCGTGTCTTCACTACTTGTCAGCGTGAGCCGAATGTGTATATGACAACATAATTTGAAACATACTTGAGTGGGTAAAACCTCACTAAATTTGTATAATACAAAAGTATTTTTAATAATATAAAAAATATTATTAAAAATGGGGTGTGAAGAACACAATACAAGTTAATTTATGTATTTTTGAATGTATCTTCTCCAAAGACGTAGATACGTATTTCACATTTCTACATGTTCGTCGGTACGGCCCTGTTGGAGAAGAGACATATTCAAAACAAACATAACTACGTTAATATCTAGGCGAAATAATATTTTTTATGTTATTAAAAATACTTTTGTATTATACAAATTTAGTGAGGTTTTACCCACTCAAGTATGTTTCAAATTATGTTGTCATATACACATTCGGCTCACGCTGACAAGTAGTGAAGACACGAGAATACAGTTTTTTATAGATACGGTGGTTGTCGACTGTAAAAAACACGTCTAGTTCGGCTGTTATTATACAGACAGCGCTGAATATTCCTTCACGCTCTGTCTGAATAATTTCGGCTAGATATTAACGTAGTTATGTTTGTTTTGAATGTGTCTCTTCTCCAACAGGGGCGTACCGACGAACATGTAGAAATATGAAATACGTATCTACGTCTTTGGAGAAGATACATTCAAAAATACATAAATGAACTTGTATTGTGTTCTTCACACCCCATTTTTAATAATATTTTTTATATTATTAAAAATATTTTTGTATTATACAAATTTAGTGAGGTTTTACCCACTTGAGTATGTTTCAAATTATGTTGTCATATACACATTCGGCTCACGCTGACAAGTAGTGAAGACATGAGAATACAGTTTTTTATAGATACGGTGGTTGCCGACTATAAAAAACACGTCTAGTTCGGCTGTTATTATACAGACAGCGCTGAATATTCCTTCACGCTCTGTCTGAATAATTTCGGCTAGATATTAACGTAGTTATGTTTGTTTTGAATGTGTCTCTTCTCCAACAGGGGCGTACCGACGAACATGTAGAAATATGAAATACGTATCTACGTCTTTGGAGAAGATACATTCAAAAATACATAAATGAACTTGTATTGTGTTCTTCACACCCCATTTTTAATAATATTTTTTATATTATTCAAAATACTTTTGTATTATACAAATTTAGTGAGGTTTTACCCACTTAAGTATGTTTCAAATTATGTTGTCATATACACATTCGGCTCACGCTGACAAGTAGTGAAGACATGAGAATACAGTTTTTTATAGATACGGTGGTTGCCGACTATAAAAAACACGTCTAGTTCGGCTGTTATTATACAGACAGCGCTGAATATTCCTTCACGCTCTGTCTGAATAATTTCGGCTAGATATTAACGTAGTTATGTTTGTTTTGAATGTGTCTCTTCTCCAACAGGGGCGTACCGACGAACATGTAGAAATATGAAATACGTATCTACGTCTTTGGAGAAGATACATTCAAAAATACATAAATGAACTTGTATTGTGTTCTTCACACCCCATTTTTAATAATATTTTTTATATTATTAAAAATACTTTTGTATTATACAAATTTAGTGAGGTTTTACCCACTCAAGTATGTTTCAAATTATGTTGTCATATACACATTCGGCTCACGCTGACAAGTAGTGAAGACACGAGAACACAGTTTTTTATAGATACGGTGGTTGCCGACTATAAAAAACACGTGCAGATCGGTTGTTATTATACAGACAGCGCTGAATATTCCTTCACGCTCTGTCCGAATAATTTCGGCTAGATATTAACGTAGTTATGTTTGTTTTGAATGTGTCTCTTCTCCAACAGGGGCGTACCGACGAACATGTAGAAATGTGAAATACATAAATGAACTTGTATTGTGTTCTTCACACCCCATTTTTAATAATATTTTTTATATTATTAAAAATACTTTTGTATTACTATTAAATTTCCCAAATAAAAGTTCTTGTCTTACCCGATTCTGTCTGCTGGTACCCCAGAACTGGCTCGTGAACCTGGCCTCAAATTCTTGCATGGAGTTCACCTCGTCAGATACCATGTCCCACCAGGTCATCGCATTGTCCTTGAGTCAGTTTCCTATCTTCTGGAGCTTCTTTTCGTCCCCAGGCACATCCTCCGGGCTTGATTTTATCTTCTTGAGGAAACTGATGGGGTTTGTATTCGCCATTCCGTAGAATTTCGGGAGCACTTCATTCTGAATGGGAACAGGGATGTAAGCAGGAACACTCGCCTCATTTTTTTCTCTTCTAAGTTGTTCAATTTCCTTCTTTAATTGTTTCTCCATATGAGCCATCCTTTGTTCTGCCCACTCTCTTTTCTCGATCTCTTCTGCCACTTGACGATTTAATGTGTCTATATTTTGTTCCATACGTTGCTTGTCTAACAACTGAAACGAGTCTTCTATCATCTCTTTCTCTTGACCACCATAACTCACAGTCGTCCCTTTCTCGATTATACCATTTATCTTTACATCCATACCCTTTTGTGTTATTTCCATATCCTTTAATATTATTCCCATTTCTTGTTGTCTAATATCAGATTCCATTTGTTTTTTAAACATCCTATCCATTGTCACTTGTAATTGTGCTACCATGTCCAGAATCATCTTATCCCTGCATACTCTTTCGTATTCCCCTTCATGTATGGAACCCACTTCATCTATCTTTCTCCTTGCCTCATCCGTCACCTTTAAACTCCTTGGTTCTTGACTGAAACCACCATCCATCTTTACCAATTTTGTTTTATTATGTTTTATACTTCGTACGCCTCTTCTACGTTCGCTCTACTATTAGATTTCACCATAAACTAATTGCTATGTTCGCCTCACGTTGGGTTTGCCATAAAAGGTGCTGTGTATTGTAGTAATTTGTTGAAAAAAAAGTCCACAATGCACCACAATGTGTCCGGGCTGCCTTTAGGAGAGTTTATTTCTTTTCATTGAGTCCTGATTTTAAATTCATAAAAACTATATTTGAAACACACATGGCAGATATGTAAAAATTTGTCAAAATTAACGAGTCAAAACCCTCGTTAATAATACCGTAATGAATTCAAATCACCAAACAACCAAATTTAATAACAAAAAAGTGATTTTAGTCAAAATTTATAGTTAATTAACTATTTCTTTAACCTCGACTATATCTACCAATGTTCAATGTGTGTCTCTAGGTTACACCCCTCAAAACTCCTTAACTGAAGCGCAATATGTGACAACATGTCGGACTATAACAATTATCTACGTCACAGAAATATACAGTTAAGCTCAAAAGAATCAGTCCAAACATTAAAATAACATAATTTTCAAAATATATATAAAAATATCCTGCAAAATAAATGTACATAAATAAAATATATTGTTCAAAATTATCTTCTATTTCTTCGGGGAAAAGTCCATTACAATATGTATAGTATAAGTGACTGAATTCTACATTTTGCAGGCTATTAAATCAATTAACGGAATCAATGTAGCAAATTCAGAAGTATCTATAATTTCGAACGCAATTGTATTAACCAGAGCAATAATCACACCGCCACCAGTAGACCTTTCCACAGTAGCAAACTTACGATCACATCTAATTACATTATAGTGAGTTGGGAAGAACTCTGAGTTTTCAAAGGAATCATTTAACCAAGTTTCAGTGATAAGGACAATGTCGAATGACAAATCACAACAGTTAGGAAAAAATAAATGAGATTTTGAACGAAGACTCGAGTGTTTTGATAGTATAATTTAAGAGAGTACGAATCACTGTCGGGCGAAGCTAGTTTTCCGAAGTTATAATTATGAGAATGCCATTTCTATATTTGATTTCCAGGTTTCTCTCTCCAGTCCCCATACGCGCTTGCAATTGAATTTTAACGCTTTTATACAGTTCACGTTACATGATAGTTTGATTACGAGAAAAACCCAGGCGAGACTACTGATCGAAAGATCTTATCCGTGCCGATTTTTTTAATACTTCGAAAACCTTAGTAAATATATCTCGCACATATATAACTGCGCAGAATCTAGTGTCATTTGTTATTAGAATTGCCAGTTTCAGAACAATTGCGTACAATAATATTAGTTTTACGAGTTTCACGAGCAGCGATCTTCTGAATAATTTTCTTCATCTCTAATAAAGGCAGCGAGGGAGAAGCAGAAGTATTAACCGAGTCCTTCAAAGTTTTTATTTCCTCACGAAGTGAGACTATTGCTGCCTTTAAACTATTCAGATCATCGCCGAGGCTGGCACAAGAATTACAAGGCCAAGACAGACCGGACCTAGAATGTATTTTACGCGCCTGTGCATTCGTAATATCAACGCATTCAATTTTAAAACATTGACTACAAATCAAAAATGATACGGTCTTAAGTGGTTCAGCCCAGGCACCACAACAATTACCTTTTACAGAATTCATAATTGATAGTTAAAAGAAAAAAAAGGTGAGGAAAAAACAAGAACACACACTTCACCCTAGCGCTGCCCGTAGCAGGGACTATCAAGTGACACACACACACAGGCTGAAGGCAACGGAACGGATCAGCGGCGGAAACAAGAGGTTAAAGACAAGGACGTGTATATTTGCAAACGTGCAACAAAAATATAGTATTACAAGAAGAAAAAGCAGATGCAAAAAAGTCCAGATAAAATTAAACGAAATACTATCGACAGAAAAACGGATTTGCAGAGTCTATAGTTACAGGAGACGAAACGTTAGTATACCACTATGCCCCCGAATCAAAAAAGGACTCGATGACGTGGATGCATCCGAGTTCAGCAACACTGAAAAATTCAAAGTTCAGCAGTCTGCAAAAAAGACAATGGCAACTGTGTTCTAGGATATGCAAGGCATTTTGCTCATAGAGTTTTTACCACCGAAAACGACAATCAGCAAGGATATTTACTGCTAAACTCTCGAAAAACTACACCAAGCCATTCGACAAAAAGGAAGCGGAAGTTTAACGAAAGGAATCAAGTTGTTGCTTGATAATGCAAGACCGCACACCTCAAATCAAACTAGTTTCAGAAACACAATTGGGAAGTTATTGGCCATCCGCCTCATAGTCCAGACCTGGCTCCTTCTGATTTTCATTTGCTTGGGCCGTTGAGAGCTCATTTATCGGGTAGGTTTGGAGACAACGATGAATTTCAAGATGAAGTTCGGCAGTATTTTAGAAATTTGGATCCCACCTTTTACGAAGAAGGTATACAGAAGCTTATGTCTCGCTGGGATAAGTGCCTTAACATTGATGACGATTATGTTGAAAAGTAGCTAACAGTTCACGCTTTTACCTAGTGTTTGATTTCTATAAATAAAGTGTCTGTCTGTATTTGACAAATGTACCTTAGTAACCGGACATCCCTCGTATATTATTAGAGACGTTTTTGTTTTATTTAAATTTAGCCCAATAATCTTTATTTGCCGTGTACATATAGACACGATCACACGTCTCAACATGCCATTGAAGTAGTAATACAAAAATTCCGACGATCAGTTAATTTCGTACTATTTGCAGCTGAGTTAGCCATCGTCGACAGCCGATTGGTAACGACAGTACCGACGCGCATCTATGCGCGCACATACTGATCCGGACGAATTCCTGCTTCCGTGTTTCCGCATTTCGACTTTTATGTTCACGAAATGACGACATCGAATGCATATTGAATAAATTTCGCATAACAATCATTCATTCCCTAAATCATTGTGAAGAAATGTTATAAACTACATAAAATATTATTTAATGAGAATTACCACCATACTTTAATTACAACATTTTATTTAATGTAGATTTCTTCACTTAATAAACTTGTGAATTTTATTTTTCGTAATCTAAATTAAAAAATAGTTAAATAAACACAAAGCTATGTATCCAGTGAATATTTTGCTTTTGACGTTGCCGCACTGAAGCTAAGGGTCCATTAAGGAGTTGGGTTTTGTTATAGAAAATGTCAAATTATATTGCTTCAAGGAAAGAATTGTAAATGTTACCTGAACAAAATAATCCAAAGCTTGAAATAAAGAGCTTCTTTTACGAACATGAAGAATACCTTAAATATTGTTATATATTTAAATAAACCCCTGATATTTGAAATTTCCAAAGAAAATATACGCATTTATGTTCGTCGACGTGCATTAACAAAAAGAAGTGTACAGATCATACGTTTCCTTTACTGATAAATCATTAATTTTTAGTCGGCTGACTCTACTTAATATTTACATAGTACTTTAAGCATGTTTAAAATATGAAATTCTTTATTTTCGGTTATACAGCCAATCCATATTTATTTAAAATAAAATAGATATTGCTACAAATTTATAACCATGCTTATATCAAACAAATATAATGACAATACATTATATTTGTTTGATATAAGCATGTTTTTCATTTTGTTTTGTAGAAATGTTTGCAAAGATTAATCTGTCAATCAACTTATTGAAATTTCACTGAATATTCAAAAATAATAGTTATAACATAACCTTAAATGAGTCGAAGTATCGAAAATAAAGTAATTTTCCAAATTGTGACATAAATGAGATCGTAACATTTAATCATTAAAGACCACGTAGAAAATATATTATTATACATACTTTTTACAAAAAGGTAATATACCGGGTGCCCTTGAAAGAAAAAGACAATGTATGAAAAATGGAAAGATGTAATTATATAGAATGTGAATCCAAAATATTTTCCGCAAATTCTTTCGCAGACGCGAGAAAAAGGCAGGACAAAGATATTAATAAAATATTTGTCCCGCCGACTATAACTAGCGAAAAAATTCTGCCTGTGATTCACTCAGTTTCGATCGCTGCATGTGTACATTTGCATTATGCCTTGCACAACGCATAAACTGTCTGATGTGCTTTACAATTACTGTAAAACCGGTGGAAATGCGAATGCGGGCACTTCGATTTCGTCACAGTTTTCCACTTGTTTCACATCGACAGCTGTTTAAGCAATGTTATCTTGTAGAGCTTTTATAACATAAACATTGCAGCGTATGCTTGCGCGTAAATTCAAAAGAGGCATTATTTATTTAGAGATTCTAAATCCATAGGTGGTAGATAATACAATTTTCATGTGTTTTTAGTTTTGGGATTCGCGTGGTAATTAACTCGCCATTTTTTGGATTAATATTCTAAACAAATGCATCTTTACATTTTTCATACGTTGTCTTTTTCTTTCAAGGACAGTCGGTATAATAATATTTGCAATAAAGTCGAAATTAATGTACGTATTTTGATTGTCTAGATAATGATTTCAGCATAATCTTGTTAGGCATTTCCGTTTTTAACTAAAGCAATGTATTTCATATTATACTAAAGACTTCAACATATTTTCTCTTCGTATTTGCTATAAGGAAATATCAAATACGTATGTCTATAAATCAAATGACATACGTCTCATTTTTTAATACTTGAGCTAAATATATCATATAAAGTAGAAGCCACATTTACCCATGCGACAATGACGAGTGACTATAAGTAAAACTTTGTCTTAAACTGGCAATAATTTCGAAACTTTACTGATTCTTAAACTTAAATTTGTTAAAGTCAAATAAGTTATTCTAACCACATGTCATCGACATTTATACAAAATATTCCGACATAAGATAAATATAAAGCGAATGACAAATATTGAAAAGAGAATTGTCAGAATTGATATTGGTATTTAACAGAATTTGTAATTCTGAATAATGTTGAATTTACCTAATTTATTTATAAAAAATAGATGTCGCGTAGACACGACATAGACACCATTTACACCACAGACAGAAAAATAAGAGACATTTTGTCTAGCACAAAGGACAAAATAGAACGAGAAAACCTAGGTGGTCTACGAAATAGCTTGCTATGAATGCGATCAAACATACGTAGGGCATACAAACCGAAAAACTAGCGTGTGGAGGGAAGAGCACAGAAATGCGGTAGCTAAAAAAGAAACATAATCCCTAGCTAAGCACGTACTACATACAGGATACAACATCGACTTCGACGGTACAAGGACAATAGCCCGCAGTACGAATTTAATGTAGAGGATAATAGGAGAGGCTATAGAAGTTGAGAAACGACAAAATTGTATGAGCAAACGTGACGAGGGACAGCGTATGACTGACACATGGAAGCCGGCCTTGTTTAATAGACAGATTAAACATAAACGATGCTTGCTACAGACCAGTTACGCCAACACGGACTGAACACAAACCGATCGACCAATAGCCGAAAGCAACATAACAACCGACAGACTAATCATAAGGAGCCAGGCAGGCGTCTCCACTACTATGGGACCATATAATACGAGCTGCACAGGAAATCAACGCACTCTGAAGTTACCATCGCAACGAGAAGTTCCTCAAGAATAAGTTGAAAGTATTGTTACCGAAACGTCAGGAAGAAAGTTGTCCTTCTCAAAACGAAATCATCCAAACGCGGCGAAATATCCCGAAAAACAACGCTTAAGCAAACGACCGCAAAAACATTCAACGAAATTTATAACTATATATATATATATATATATATATATATATATATATATATATATCGGCTCTCCTTGAAATGAAAAGACAACATATGAGAAATGTAAAGATTAAATTATATACCCAAAACTAACAACCACAAAATTTAAAATACATGGAAATTGTATACGTGACGCCTATGAATTTAAAATATTCTTAATATAAATACCTCTACTGCAGTTACACACATACGCCACAGCGTATGCTTAATATACGTAACAGCTCTTAACAATTCTTCAACATAAGAAAACAACCACAGCGACACTTTGTCAAAGGACGCTAAAGATATCGATATTCTCCTCACCCTAGAGCCATGGATAAGTAGAGGTAAGGTTGGAGGACTACAGATTATGGGAAGGGAGCTCTTGGTTGTTGCCCCAGACACTAAAATTAGAACTTGTATCTGTTTCAGAGTCGACCTGAACGTGATGCCTATCATGGAGCTATGCAGTGGGACATGACGGCAGCCAGGATCAGACTGAGTGTCGATGGGGGGATATTGGAGACGACAATTGCGTCTCTATACCTAACCATTGACTCTCCAGAGCTACCAGGGCCTGATCTTGAGGCCTTGGTGGCATATACCAGTAAAAACAATCTGGAATTGATAATCGGCGCAGATATCAATGCTCATCATAAGGCTTGGGGCAGCAAGGATAACAATTATAGGGGAAGTCTCTCTTTAGCTATCTCTGTGGTACTGAACTTGACTGTCTGAATCAAGGTGATAAGTCGACATTTAAGACATCAAGGGGGAATCAGTTATAGATTTAACCTTATGCACGTTGGGAATACGGGATATTGTAAAGGGGTGGCATGTATCCGACGAGCCGTCGCTCTCTGATCATGCGTGTATCCGCTATTAATTATGTATAGATTTAACGGAACCTAGACTATACAGGGATCCCAAGAGAACAGACTGTAGCTCTTACAAGGAAGACCTGTTAGCTGCAACCCGAAACATCCCTGTTAGAATAGGGAATACAGAAGAGCTGGAGTTGACTGTTGCATGGCTGCAACGGACCATTCTTTCCTGCTATGAAAATAATTGTCCCCTTAGAGAGCGCCGTATAGCTAGGCGGGCTGCCTGGTGGAACAGAGAGTTAACCAATTTAAAGAAAGATACTCGCCAGACATTTAATAGGGCGAAGAAAACAGGTAATTGGGAAGCCTATAAGGCTCTCCTCAATAAATACAATGATAAAATCAAAGAGAGCAAAAGGCCTGGAAAAAATTCTGTTCGGACATCGAAGGTGTTCCTGACATGGCCAGAATTAACAGAATTCTCAAAAAAGATCCTTCCAACGCAATTAGATCTATACTAAAATCAGACGGGAGGTGTACCAGTACCGTGGAAGGGACTTTAGAGTATCTTCTGGAGGTACACTTTCCAGGTTCGGAGCGTATGGATGATTGTGTTACCAATCAAGTTATTACCTCTTGGAGGGCGACTAGGAATGATTGGGAGATATCAAACGAGATATTCAAGCCGCATTTAATTAGATGGGCGATAGGATCGTTTGTACCATATAAATCCGCAGGACCAGACGGAGTGTTTCCCAAGCTCCTTCAAAAGGGAATTGGGGAAATTATGCGTCCTCTATTGGAGATGTTAGCCATGTTATGGGTTATATCCTTAGGGCATGGAGAGAAACTAGGGTAGTGTTTATTCCGAAGCCCGGAAAAGGAACATATACCCACGATAAATCATTTAGACCAATTAGTCTTACCTCTTTTATGTTGAAGACTATGGAAAGAATTATATTTTTATGGGAACATCAGGTGAAGGTGCCCTGCATAGCCTGGTGCGAGGGCTCGAAAGTAGCCTACACTACAAGGAAATTGCACTTGCAGTCTTCTTAGACATAGAGGGAGCTTGCGATAACACTTCGACGTCTTCCATTATTCGATCTTTAAGAGATCTAAAAATAAAAAGCACCACATGCAACTGGGTTCATAAGATGCTGTGTAGCAGAGTAGTTCATGCCCAAATGCAAAACAAAACGATCTCCATGAGGACAACAAAAGGCTGTCCTCAAGCAGGCGTATTGTCACCGCAACTATGGAGTCCAGTAGTGGATAATCTTCTCAGGACATTAAATGACCAGGGAATATGGACGCGGGGGTCCGTCGATGACATTGTCATAGTGTTCCAGGGGAAATTCCCGGGGACAGTGGCGAGCGTTATGAGAAATGCTGTATGAATTTTGAAAAGCTGGTACCTTGAGAAGGGATTAACTGTCAATCCTCAGAAAACCAAGTTGGTGGTAGCCTTTACCAACATGGGAAAACTAAATGATCAGGGCAGCGTAAAGCTATTTGGACATGAGTTAGAACTAACCAATCAAGTGAAGTATCTAGGCATAACACTTGATGCGAAACTGAGATGGACCAGACACTTAGTCAAAGTGGCAGACAGGGCGACGCAGCTCTTCTGGAGATGTAGAAGAGCTGTTGGCAAGACCTGGGGACTAAAACCAAACGTGGTACACTGGTTGTACACAGTAGTAATAAGTCCAATGATTACGTAGGGAGCAGTTGTCTGGTGGAGGAGGATGGAGCGGACATCGTTGGTGGGGCTCCACACGACCCTCCAGCGACAGACTATGTTGGGAATCACGGGAGCTATGAACAGCACGGGAACCGCCTCCAAGGAGGCCATCGTAGGTCTCCCTCCGCTGGAACTATTAAAGCCGGAGGCAATGGCTACGATCCTGAAGCTGAAGGCCAATGACGTATGGTGTCCTAATAAGGTTGTAGGTAGCCCTACAGATATCATAGCAGCTATACTAGAAGAGCCGATATTTCAAATGCCGGGGGACAGTATGGCACAGGAGATTATGTTTACAGCTAAGCTGAACATACTTATACCGACAAGGGAACAGGCAAAAAGTCGCTCTAGTGATTGTGGTGCCCGCACCTGGTACACTTATGGATCATAATCCAGTCAGGTGGCAGGTGTAGGCATATGCGGAATGTTCCCTAGAAGGAATATATCGATATGTCTGGGGAAACATACTACGGTTTTCCAGGCCTAATTGTTTGCAGCCGCAGCCTGCGCCGAGGAAATTCGGGAAGCCGGCTACGTAAACAAAAAAATTAACATAATGACTGATAGTCAGGCGGCTATTATAGCCATTATGAACCCATCTACCAGGTCTAAGCTGGTGACATATTGTAAACAGGTCCTCAATAAACTGGCACAAGACAATACAGTGTCGCTGATGTAGGTGCCAGGACATGAGGGAATTAAAAGCAATGAGATAGCCGACAAACTAGCCAAAGAAGGTACTAATAGGAACTTCATAGGACCAGAACCTGTGGAATCACTAAGGATTCCACTAAAAGGGAGATCTGGTTATGGCTAGCAAAAGAACAAAAATAATAATGGAGGTTAACGGAAGGTCAACTCCATATCAAAACACTACTAAGGGAGCTGGACGGAAAGTTTTCAGCCAACCTAATTCGTAGTAATAAAAAAGAAATTAAAATAATTACCGGGTTAGTAACCGGTTCTTTAAGGAAGCATCTGTACAGCATGGGCTTGGTTAGCGACCTCTGGTGTAGGAAATGTGAAAAATAGGAGGAAACTAACCTTCATGTAATATGCACGTGTGAGGAACTGAAGGAAAAATATTTCGGGAGAGATCTATTGGATCCTTCGAGTGTACTCAAACTTCCCCTGAAGAGGATAGCGGCTTTTATCGGGGACACAAGACTAACAGAGTGGAACTGAGAGATATATTGGGGATAGTATCAAAAACCAGTGTGCTCAAGTGCCTGGATGTTCTGGCGTCCAACTCAAAACAGAAGAAGGAGAATAAGCTTTTAATGTTAAGAAAACTATTACATTTTTGTATGATGAGGTCAATAACAACGTCCAAAATCAGGTGTGAACTATCAATAAACAAAAAAATGTGTGTTACGTGTATTACCTAATTTCTTTTTTGTTACGAGAAGCAACGAATATAATGGACTTATAATGCCTATAAAAAATACCGTTATTGAATGTTATGTTACAATATTTTGGCGAAGGGTGCATGCCGGTATATATATATATATATATATATATATATATATATATATATATCAGTAGCGGTATATATATATATATCCGTAGCGGTGTCGCTGTCTTAAGAGTCTTAGCGGAATTAACAGAATTTCGGTGTGGATCTCTTTCGTCTCGTGTTTCAGTTAGTTCGGTTGACTTTTGTTTGAGTGTTTGTCGTTATTTGAATTCAACCCTGAATTCAAAACTGAAATTGGTAGATTAGAGCGGGATACAGCGTTTCTAGCATTTAATTTATTTGAATAGACATTATTGACTAGGCCGAAGACTCTTGAACAGCTGTGGGTGAGTAATTTTCCCCCTAAATTTCTTTGTGTTCCAAATTTCGTCTTTTGCCACTTCTAATGAGTAATTAATATCTATAGGGTTTTTGTTACGAGTTCTTTTAGTTAATTGATTCCTGAAATTGGTTATTCGAGTTGTTACATTAACGGAAGTGGAGAACCCGGTCAAAATAACCCAACAGTAAGGTAGTTTTGATAATAATTACGCCGATTCATCTGAACAATTATAACTCGAAAACTTGCATCGTGTTTTAAGGAAAATTAGCGACATGAAGTAGAAAGATTCATTAATTTATTCTATTTTCTTTGTCATAGACATTCATTAATTTCCTTGTTGTAAATGCTGTAATAGCGTTCACTGTAATTCGTAATTCTTTTCATTTGTCATGAACATCCATTAGTTTCGGTATACGATTAAAATCTTAGTATTATTTATACTATTTTATAAATAATTTAATGTATTTTTGCGAAACGATTTAGTTAAATTAGAAATTTGTTGATTCGAGATATATAAGAATTTTCGTGCTTAAGAATACATTTCATTTGTTCTTTTGTCACTTTATTTTAATATCGTCATAGAATATGAAGCCCTGAGTACTCAAGAATTTACGTATGCGTATGATATCTGCCTGTATTCTTTCCTCACTTTTTTATACTTCAATCATGCAGACTGGTCTTATACCGTGTCATACAAGAGTTTTAAACTCTTGATTTTGCTATATGAATTTATAATTAAATTATGCTAACGATTAAAAAGTTATATCTTTATTTAAATTATTATAGACTTTATTTAATTATATACAGGGTTTTCCGCAGTTTTTCTTTAATTTTGTAAATTTGATTACTGACGAAGACGTTTATCATAAACTTAGTTCTTTTTCTTAAATGTGGAACGTTTCCTTATAGTTGCTGTACGTCCTGTTTCTCTGTAATTACGTTAGCCCTTGCGTGGTGGGTTCATTAGCACAAGTACATCTCCATGTAACGTATAACCTCTTCGACCAGCAGCTTTTTAAATTTCGGTGACGCCCTTTTAAATTTTTAGTCAGTTTATCAACGTTTTGACAATAATCGCACGACAATCTTCGCTGAGATTTACGCTATTGGCACTAACTGGCTGCTTTGTCAATTTAAGATCATCCCACCCACGCAAGTAAGTCCGAGGAGGGTGTTTGGATTGCGCAACATTATAACAAAGTCTAGAAAATAACATTGTTACAGACAACTTTGTATGTTTTGAGTTCGATGAATTTTAAAAAAATATGTATTAAAAGATGATGTGTGTTCTTCGGGTATTTATCGCCCTATTTGGTTTATTTAAGACGTAAATGTAAATTGTATCGAACATATATAAAGATCGATAACTGAACCAAACCTAAAGCGAAATGGACAATAACAAATGTATTCTTTTTGTTATTGCTGGCCGACTTTGAGATATCGTCTTTTATAATATAGTCCTTCACACAGTGGTATGACAAAAAAATTTAAATATCTTTGTAATTTTTTTTCTCACTAATGAGAGGAAATTTTGGGAAAATATTTTGGGTATGTATTTTATATAATTTAATTTTTTCATTTTTCATACGCTGGCTTTTTATTTCAAGGACACCCGGTATTGTTAAAATTAAATAATAAATCTTTCTATTTTTATATTAAACTTAAATTACAGAAAATAAATTAGCTAAAATGCAATAGAAGAGCTGATTTAAATCGATAACAAGATCTAGTCATTCGGTTAAAACTATAAGTAATTTTATATACTGCTCAAAAGAATTAGCGCATATGTCTTCAAAATGACAGAAATAATAATTGGGAGTTAAAGTAACACCGGCAAAAGTTTCGCCGAGTTTTGTTTAGTGATGAGTCAAGATTCAGTGTGCACCCAGATAACAGACATGTTTTGATTTGGCGTGAACCAGAGACACAAAATACCCCTCAATTTGTACGGGAAAGGCCTCGGTATAACGGTGTCGGTGCGATGGTGTGCGCCGCAATAAGTATCGTAGACCATACCAAACTGTATTTCATTCAGAATGGTTCACTTACTGGGTAATAAGGTAATTGGATGAAATACTGAGACTTTTTGTTCTCCAATATGCAGAAACTGTGGGAGAACAATTCATTGTTAACAATTGGTTTGAAGAAATAGGAATCGATAGAATGGAATGGCCAGCCAATTCCTCGAAAAGTAATCCTATCGAACATGCCTGGGATGCATTAGGAAAACGTATTGCTTCACGAAATCTTGCACCTCGTTCAGTTGCTCTTAGAAAAGAGTGGGACAATATTCCTCAAGAATTGTTTGATAATTTGGTTCACTCCATGCCAGCAGCACGATGTCAAGACATGTTGGCCATCGGAGGACATCATACGCCTTATTAATTTTCATTTTTATAACAATTACCAAAATTGACTTCTGTTAAGCCTGTAATTTACTGTATAAAAATGTCTATTTCCTTAAAATGCTAGTAAAGTTTAAAATGAAACTAAATGGCAATGTTTATTTTTGTCTATACTTAGTCAAATAAATCATTTAAGTATTCTTATCATTAAAACGCTATTTATTTTAATATTTACAACCATTTTTAATCAAAATAATAAATATCCGCTAATTCTTTAGAGCTGTATATTATAATTATCTGGAATTTATTGAACGAATGAATCGATGAAAAGGAAGATTTTGTAGAACTGTCAGTCACAACCATCGAAATCAATTCTAGAAATCACCTCAGGTGAAAGCAGTTTCTGTTTTTGCCATAACATTGACAATTTCACGACAGCAGTAACATAATTCAGAAGAGTTTTACTGTATCATTTAATATTTAAAGAGCATTTATTTATTCTGAACTAGATCCGACATAAACAATTGATTTAGCTTGTAATTATCAGTAAAAACAAAACAAAATCTTAAAACTTCCTAGAGTGTCATATTACAAATTATTATTGAAAAATATTTGGTTAGAGAATTTATTATGGAAAAAACAGAACAGAATTGATGGTTTTCTTCGCATATTACCCTTTGTAGAGACACCCAGTCGGTAATTATTACTTAAAGATATTTGAGTTCATTAATATTAATATCACTATTTACGATACATGTTTAAAAATGAATAATAAATAAATACTATTTTGGGAAACGCATGAGAAACATTCCAAATATGCGTTTTCACGCCGTAACAAGGAAATGTTGAGAGGTTGAGACGATTATTTAGGACCTATCGTCGCCTCGCACACGCGGATCATTGCCAAGTTTCATTAATAAACTTTTAAACTGGGGCGAAGTAGAGCATGTTATATCGCTGGTGTACGAATGAACATATTTTATATACATATACTCGTACATTGGCAAATGTAAAAATAATCAACTAGCCTCACGACTAGCGAAAACGTAGCATCGACGATTGCCTGAAGGAAGACTTATTCTGGTTTTGTTGACGTTACTATATATGTACGTATTGAGAGTATCTACAGCAGTGAAAATTAGTACATAAGCAATGTCAAATATAGTAGTAATGTGATAATCGGCTGTATTCACCATGGTAATATTAACAGCTAGTTAACTAACAGTCTGATAAGCTTAGCCGCGCTGTTAAGGTTAGCTGAAATTCACCATCGTAAAATAAACTGATTGTTTAGACTAATTTATAGCAACATCAGCGCATTTCCCCCAACATTTACGGTTGTAAATTATCTTGATGTATATTAATGTGTTACGTCATGACATATGGCACAAGGTCAAAAACGAAAGTAAGAAGCTGAATAATGATATCAAAGTGATACAAAATAGAGCTGCTGAGATAGGAGTTGAATTAAGGAAACCCCAGTTAGACCAGATACTGAATTTAAATAAATAATTCTTGTTTTCAATAGTATGTAATGTCATTCTTCTGTATATTATTTATAGAATTTCAAAAATTTATAAGAGATGTGTTTTTTTGTATATGTAAGTAATAATGTGGACAGAATAGTGTCTAAAAATACTTTATTTTTATACAACATTTCACAATAATTTATAATATAAATATGAACAAAGAATGTAATCTTATGAAAAAACAGTTTCAACAACTGCATTCCTGACAGCAATATTTTCTGTTTCTGTTACATTTATTTATTTTATTTTATTTTAGTATATACATCGATACTTGTATGGGATTATGAATAAAGATAAGTATAGAAAAAATTATATAAATATTCTTGGTTATGTAGTATTTGTTGTTTATAAAACGTCTGTTAATCACTAGCCGTCCGATTTTTCCTGGTTAACTAACAGAGAGATTAACAGTTGGGTAGTACCAAATTATCAATGGTGAATACCAGTTAGTGGCTTAACAGTTACTTAAATTTTTACAGAGGGCTAAACACAATAGTGAATACGGCCGTCAGTCTGTTTACTTCCAAAAATTAGATCTAATAAACTGGCGTACATTTAATATTTAATTATGTAAATCAGAGTTTTGTTTTCAATTTGTTATATGGCGTCAATTCAATTTGTCATACTTAACTAATAGATACAAATATTCAATATGGCCACATATTTAAATTTGATAAGTTAGGCTTGTATTATAGCGAAAATCGAAGATAACTGGTCAATTAGAGCAGTAGCACAGCAATTTGGCATAAATAAATCTACAGCGCTAAAACTTCAGAAACGCTGGGAGGTGCGAAGAATATTATATAGAAAGGGTGGTTCTGCTCGTCCCCGAATATCCACGGGCGAAGAAAACGCGTTATTGCGATATTTAAGGGAAATGCTGTTAGAAATGCTAAAATTTCAGTAAATTTTCCTAGCTCACGATCCACAGATTGTCGAAGAATCGAAATTGAAACGTTCTATACTGGTTAGAAAATTACAATGAACAGAGGCACACAAACAACCTCAATTATTATTTTCTTTAAATTACGTTTATAGAGAATTGCCTTTTTAGCAAAAGGCCATATTCACACACAAAAAAATATTTCAGTCACGCTCACACAAACACAAAACCACACACCCAGAGAGAGACGCAAGCTGCCAGCAGCAACCAACACACAAGTTCATACCCAGAAAGAGACACAAGCTGTTAGCAGCGAACAACACATATGTTCACACCTTGCTATCTGTTTTTGGAATACTAAGGCATGATTTATTATTATGCAATTGGAATGTACCTTTGAATAATTTAAACCATAGCAACTCAATTATTTGACATTTGTATTCTGTCATTTATATTTTATATCCTTGATAAAGGCATCATTGCCGAAACATGTAGGGTTGTTTTAAATATATATACTTTGAAGTAAACCAAACCTTTAATTGCCGACTGATTGAATTTACCATATATATATATATATATATATATATATACATATATATATATATATATATATATATATATACTTATATATATATATATATACATATATATATATATATATATATATATATTTAGTGTTTAAAGAATTTTGTTTTTCTTTTTTATTTTATTGGCCGTGTTTTAATATTAAAAATAATAGATTTTTATTGGTTTTAGCGACCTTTTATTGAATTTAGATGTTTGTTTGCGACGTTTCGACTTTTATCAATTCAGTCTTTTTCAAGCATCTGGAAACAAGAATCATTACAATGAACATGAGAACTGTGTTTGTTTTGTGTGATATAACAATTGAATTAACAATTTTAAATTTAACATTATATTAAGAAATGAATTACGAATTAGGTTAGTGTTTTACGTTGAAAATTAAATAACATTAAATTAAAATAGCTTAGAATGGTAGGGGGACATTTATGTGATTAATATCTGTATGAATTAATTGGAGACTTAACAAATATTAACAATTTTTAAGTTTAAAATTAGATTAAAGATTATTACAAATTGAGTTAACATCTAACGTTGAAACTTACATAAAATAAAAATAAGAATGGCTAAAAAACAGGTAGGGAGACATTTAGGTGCTTAACAAGTGTATGACTGATTGGAAAGTTGAATTACAATACAATACGTAAAGAGAACAAAGAAAAGTCAAATAAAACTCACATTTGTTGTTTGTTCTACACGGGTACGCATTCATGTGCCACATGTGTTTGGACATCCGGGACCAATTTTCTTAGAACGAACATGCTTGTGCGGATTTTGTAAGTGAACTAATGCTTTAGTTTGCGGGGGTTTAATTTCTGTTTTTTGGAATGAGCATGGTAGTCAGGACCGTATTTAGGGGTATAAGTTAACATTGTTATTTCTAATGGGAGCTATTTTTTTTTTTAGCTCCCATTAGAAATAACAATGTTAACTTATACCCCTAAATAAGGTCCTGACTACCATGCTCATTCAAAAAAACAGAAATTAAACCCCCGCAAACTAAAGCATTAGTTCACTTACAAAATCCGCACAAGCATGTTCGTTCTAAGAAAATTGGTCCCGGATGTCCAAACACATGTGGCACATGAATGCGTACCCGTGTAGAACAAACAACAAATGTGAGTTTTATTTGACTTTTCTTTGTTCTCTTTACGTATTGTATTGTAATTCAACTTTCCAATCAGTCATACAGTTGTTAATCACCTAAATGTCTCCCTACCTGTTCATTTTAGCCATTCTTATTTTTATTTTATGTAAGTTTCAACGTTAAATGTTAACTCAATTTGTAATCATCTTTAATCTAATTTTAAACTTAAAAATTGTTAATATTTGTTAAGTCTCCAATTAATTCATACAGATATTAATCACATAAATGTCCCCCTACCATTCTAAGCTATTTTAATTTAATGTTATTTAATTTTCAACGTAAAACACTAACCTAATTCGTAATTCATTTCTTAATATAATGTTAAATTTAAAATTGTTAATTCAATTGTTATATCACACAAACAGTTCTCATGTTCATTGTAATGATTCTTGTTTCCAGATGCTTGAAAAAGACTGAATTGATAAAAGTCGAAACGTCGCAAACAAACATCTAAATTCAATAAAAGGTCGCTAAAACCAATAAAAATCTATTATTTTTAATATATATATATATATATATATATATATATATATATATATATATATATATATTGCTGTGAACCGGTGAAGAAGAGAAATAATGCTAAAAATAATTATATTTCACCATAGGTTGAATAGAAAAATATATAAATTAAATTAATTTATTTATTGTACAAAACTCGGTTTTTTTTTTGTGTTAGTTAGTAGAGTTAAAAAATAATAA
The DNA here is from genome assembly GCA_935421215.2 of Melolontha melolontha. Taxonomy (NCBI): domain Eukaryota; kingdom Metazoa; phylum Arthropoda; class Insecta; order Coleoptera; family Scarabaeidae; genus Melolontha; species Melolontha melolontha. The sequence goes on along the minus strand of OW285240.1, from coordinate 6,895,177 downwards.
AATTGACGTACAAAATATAAAAATGATTGATATTTTTGAATAATGTCTTTTTTATCCATGGAACTTTACATATATAAAAATGACATTAGTATATGACATTTACAATTTAAAATTCTTTAAAAAAAGCAGTATGTGCCGAAACATATATATATATATATATATATATATATATATATATAATTTTTATATTTTGTACGTCAATTTTATTATTTTTTAACTCTACATTTTTTACCCCAGAAGAAGCGACAAAGTGTCGCGAAATATAGGGTAATTTAATAAAGGAGTTTTTTAATTGACCGCTTACCCGAATTTTAATTAATTTTTGATATATATATATATAGTAAATTCAATCAGTCGGCGAGTAAAGGTCTGGTTTACTTCAAAGTATATATATTTAAAACAACCCTACATGTTTCGGCAATGATGCCTTTATCAAGGATATATAATATAAATATATTATATTATATTATTATATTTTATATCCTTGATAAAGGCATCATTGCCGAAACATGTAGGGTTGTTTTAAATATATATATATACTTTGAAGTAAACCAGACCTTTAATCGCGGACTGATTTAATTTACCATATCATACCAAGGTCACGAAAATATTATATTTATATATATATATATATATATATATATATATATATATATATATATATATATATTTATTTTGAAATATTTACTAATTGGATGCCAAGTCTAATAAAGAGAACCAAATAAACCCCTGAGATACGTAAGCATTTTAGGAGAAAGTGTCATGGCAGGTATATAGTTGTGCAGAAACTCATAACGAACATAAAATTACTTTGAAAATATACCCAAGACAAAGTATGTAGCAATATGTCTTACGATATTACTTTAAAGCAAAAATTATAATTTAGATTGAAATTATAATCCGGATCTGATCGATTTACGCATAGTCATAAAACGTAAACATACTATTGTCGTTGATCGTAAACACAACACAACATTCTTTCTTTATACCTTTCACTATTAATATTGTGAACGTGTGTAATTTAACTTTTTTTTTATGAAGATGTACGTTGTATGTGCTAAAAAATCAAGTTCCTCGACTGGTGAAAGATAATCGTTATAAGATACAAAATATAGAAAGACAAAGAATTGTTTTAATAAATACAATCATAACTTTTACATTCCATACATGCTATCTTGATTTTTATTGCTTTCTTAACTATGTATTAGACACGTTTGTACCATTTATTGCATATCAAATCTATATAAATTACAAAATATTAATGTCGTAAAAAATTGAGTAGAAATTATAAACGGAATAAAAAAATATTTCCGTTGAAGATATATACTCGTATATTAGACATATTAATTAGTAATTTCATTTCTGCCACAAAATTGACCTACGTATATTTTAAATCTGTACACTCGAAACACACTCAAGAATTTATCAACCTGTATACGTTTTCAGTTTTCAAGCAACGGGAGTATAGTAGAAACGCGCGAGTTAGCGAGTCCAATAGAATACCAACTTTATACCAACTCAAATAGAATTGCTTTAAAACACTTATTTGTGCGATAACAATAAATGTTCTTGTTTATGCAAATACTTTTATAATGGAAAATAATATATGCATGTATATATCTGTATATATGTATAATATCGTTCTTATAGGTATATTATTACAGTAAAACTTTAGTAATAGCGGTTTTTTCAATAGGGCGTTACAATTTCTATTTAAATAAAACAGAATAATTGAGGTATCGAGCTGAAACTTATTTCAAGTGCACATGTTAAAATTTAAGTATGGAATATGATATCGCGCATATGTGCTCATATGAGCACCGTGAGCACGTTTGTAGCGATCGATTCTTTGGAACCAATTTTCCACCACTCTTCCACACATGTAGGCCAGAATGTTGGCAATTTCGCGTTTGATATTGTTCCTGAGCTCCTCTAACGTTGTTCGATTGTTGGCATAAACCAACAACTTAACGTAGCTCTATAAATAGAAATCCTATGGCGTTAAATCGCTTGAGCGAGGAGGCCATTCGACCGGACCATTTATTATTATATTATTATATAATATACGATTACCGAACTTTCCCTTCAATCGATAAATTTCTTTCATGTGGCATGTGGCACCATCTTATTGGAACCACATGTCCCCGAGGTCAACTCCATCCAATTCTGGCCAAAAATAGTCTTCCAACATGGCACTATAGAGAAACTCCATTGACCGTAACATGGCGCTTATTTTCATGGACGAAGAAATGCAATCCAATCTCACCTACGGCATGAAATCCACACCACATGGTCACTTTTTGTGGATGAAATAGAGTCTCTTGAAGCACATGTGGGTTTGTTGCTGTCCAATAATGTATATTTTGCTTATTCATAAAACCATTAAGCCAAAGATGATTTTTCTATGAAATTCAGGATTTTCTTCAAACTTTTGTAAAGGCAATCGGAGAAGTTTCGGTGCTTAAAATGATCAAGAAACTTCACTACTTGAGCTAATTTAATCTTATAAGGATGTAAGCCAAGATGTTTAAGGAAAATTCGCCACAATATGGACTAGGAATTAGAAATCTCTCCCTAATTCTTGTGAACGGCGTGGATCGACTGATTTCGCTCATTTTAAACTAAAGCACTTACGGTTGCGATATTTTCGCTACTTCGACAGGTCTTACTGGCACAAGAACATTCAATAGTGAATATGCTCATTCAAATTTATCCACTATAACACGTGCAGCCTGCCTGGTGGGACGATTATTACGACCGAAAATCGCTCATAAATCGCTCTTAAAGTTGCGATCACCGATTCGGAATTTCATAGTAATTTTTAATAATTTCTAAACATTGCTCGTTTATAAACTTCACCATGATAAAAATCTAAAACTTGAGTGACGTTTTGACATTGACAGATCATAAAAAAATTTAAGGGTATATTTGTAACAAGGGTTCATTTGAAAAGTCAATCTAGTAGCATGTGATTTACATTTTGAAGTATGTCGTAAATTAAAATTTACTACTTAATACGAAGCAACGAAATGTTGAAAATGTTGTCCTTCAAGATCAATGCATTAAAATTCTCAGTTCAAAAGTTCTGATGATATTCTGCAACATTACTGGATTGTTATTAATTTCCATGAATTTCTGTTCGATTCTCTGTAGCATATCATTCAAATTCAATATAAGTGTTCGAAATATGTTATTTTTTAGATAAGGCCACAAAAAGAAGTCGCAAGGTGTTAAATCGCATGAACGTGTAAGCCAGGCAATTTCAGTATTTCGACTAATTATACGCTTATCAACAAATTCTCTTAAATAATCCAAAGATTCTGCAGTACAGTGACAAGGTGCTTCGCCTTGTTGGAAATATGCATTTTGAAGTTCATCATCATGCAACTGATTGACTAATGGTTGTAAAATTTCCGTACGGTACCTTTGAGTATTTAACGTTCCCTGAGAAAAATATTGATCCAATGATTCGCCTTTGGCTTATCGCTGCCCAAACACCAATTTTCTCTGGATGTAGCGATTCTTCATTAATTACATGTGGATTTTCACTACTCCGAATTCTTGTACTTTGTGAATTTAGGTATCCCGTTTTATAAAACCATGCTTCATCAGTAAAGATGACTCTTTGCGAAAGTTCTCCATTATTGTTGATATTTACAAACCTATTACAAAACTGTAGTCTACGTGAGTAATCAATTTCTAACAATTCTTGTACTGCTGTGACACGGTATGGATAAAGTTGCATATCTTTTTTTAATAAGTTGTGAGTTGTACCAACAGAAAGGTTTATTTGTTGACTCAAATGTCGAACAGATGTTTGTGGTTCATTTTCCATTATTTCTTCAACACGATTGACAACTTGACGTGTACGTTTCTTAATTGCTCCGCTGCCTGATTTTCTTAAGAGACTACCAGTTTCAGAAAAAAGTATTAAGGTTCTATCCAAAGTATTCTTAAATTGTATATAATCTATTACAAAATATGGAAACTCAACTTGAAATTCTATCATGCAATCTTGAACTGAATAAACACATATACCATCAATTTTATTACCACTTCGAAAATAAGCCTGGACTAAAAAAATTTTATGTTCTAAAGTGAAAGCCATTTTAAAACTGAGAAGCAATTTATTCAAACCAGAATCGACCCATGATTATTTTATGCACTAACTGATATTTGTTATTGACATTATCAAATGCCATTTGGATTTACGTTTACGGAACAACAAACACATGCTAATATATTTTCGTCTTATTCAATCAAAATTTCAAAGTAACCTAGATTGACTTTTCAAATGAACTCTTGTTACTTAAAACGAAAATTGTTATGTACCTATTGAAAAACAATTTTGATGTAAAACTTTGGGATTGCCACATTTGATTCTCATCTTATTTATTATTTCAGAATGTTGTATAGATTGCCTGTTTAAACGAGGCTTTAAGGGTTTTGAGTTATTTTGATCAGTTATCTTCATGACCTGTTGCTCTGATATATCTGCGTTCGCGAAGTGGGTAACATCCGTCGATTTATAGGAATGATTTGTCACTTTTTTGTTGGTGGTGTCAATTCCCACTTTTTGAGTGGTTTCCTTTGTCCATTTGGAGATAGTATTAACGCTTATACGGAGGTTTTTATACCATGCTAGTAGTACTTCTCCAATTTTTGTTTGGTGTCAGGAAAAACCTATCGGTCGTTACATTATTTGATCGCTTTCTCATTAGTTTTAGAAATAATCAAACTAGGCACACATCAGGATCTACTGCATTAGGTATTAACCATTTGCGGTCACAGCAAGTTTTGTGCCTAGCATGCCATGCTAATTCTTTAGCGACAATATTAAAGGACTTTTTTGAAGACCTTCAGGCGTATTCTCCCCCTCCAGACCTTTTACAGTTTTTTATATTTTGCTGGTGTAAAAGCAACTGCACTAACCTTTATTTTTTCTTGTATTTCCTGCAGTTGCTATCTTTTACAATCGCGAGCTAGCCTTTCTTCTTTAATTTTCGTGTAAGTAAGTGGATTGAACTTGATATAATATTCAGTGAAAATTTGTTCATGTATAATCTTTGCCAAAGAGTTCCATAACGTTTTAACAACGCACTCTTTACTTCTTGGCCATCTTTTTTCTCATATTGCAAGCATAATTTCTTAATATTAATGAAAATTGTGGAATCTTAGTCTCTTGAGTTAATTCGATATCCCTTGAAGCGCAAAATTCCATGAATTGATTCTATTGAGATTCTTTATAAATTTTGGTATTTTTGGGGGGGTTTCTTCTTAATTATCTTTCGAATCTCCTCCTCGCTAACATCTCCCTAACGACGGTGATCTACTGGTTGAAACATATTCTGATCAACAGCACTATTTTCTGACTTTGACGTGTCCATTGAAACTTTCCGTCATTTTAACAGTAAAAAATTTTATTCATTAAAACCAGGTGACAGTCAACATGTGGTGATAAAATTATCGTGAATTTGGTATACTATTCTGTGACTTTTTTTGTATTTTAACCAATTAAATTAATCAAAAATGTACGAATTATATTCTCATATATTTTACTAATAATTATTATTTTTTCGGATTATACAATTTCAAATATATCTAAATAATTTTAAAATATACATAACCATCCCACTAAACGCTTCATAAACGTTCTAAAATGCAAAACTTATTGTTAATATGTTTTGATGTCATCTTAATAACGTCCAATCTGCATTATATTCAATAACCTCTGCTAACCGCTTTGACACGCTTACTGCCAATCTTCCAAGGTAATCACGAGTTATTCTTTTCCATGCGTGCTGTATAATTCATTATTATTTCGTGATACTCTGCAAAATTATTATACATATTTTTCTTTATATATATCCCCATATATTTTTAATAGGATTTAAATCCGGACTTTTCGCAGGCTATTCCAATAGACGAAAGTATTATTCAGCAATACACTGACGAATTTTATTAATTGTATAGATTGGGGAGTTGTCATGTTTAAAGACAAATTTATCAGTACGAATAATTTCTACCGATGGCAACATTGCGTTTTTCAAAATAACTCCGTATTGAGAGCTTGTAGAATTATCGTTAATTTCCCAATTGGGACATGGGCCTTCGTAAGATATACATCCCCAAACAGACGCACTGAAGCATCCACTTCGGTTTCCTTCAAAAATATGTTTTTGTTTGTATCTGTTCCCCCTTGGACGAGTAACTTTCTTTACACTTGTATTTTGCACAGATTGAGATGTTGCTTCATCAGAAAAAATAACTGACTTCCAAAATTGTATATCCATTTATAACGTAATGCAAAATTTAACTTTTCTTAACATTTTTTTCTGTTAATGTTGTTTTTATAGCAGCACGATAGCTTTTCAGATTCTCTTCACGCAGATGCTTTCGCGCAGCTGTTATGCTTCTTGGCAATCATGTCGGTAATGCCCTCTGGGCGGATTCTCACTCAAATGTTCTTGGTCCAATTTTCTCTTCAACTTCAAAATTGTGACATGGCTGACTTCCCGTTCGCGATCTACTTCTCTAATACGCCAACCATTCTCAAGAATTGTAATAACACGTGCTCTAGTTTTAAGAGTATGTAATTAACTTTATTCTGTTAGAGTTCAATGATAAAGCAGCTACTAGATGATACCAAAACACTTCATTGCAGTACGGAAGGTAAAATAGACTGTAGATCTATGTATTGCTCATGATGTTGAACAAAGGATAGGGTAAGTTCGGGATAGTTGGACCACTTTTTTCAAATTACTGTACTTTTGTTAATTTTAAGAAAATTGTAGCTGTACATGTTCTTGTCACAAAGTTAATACATATAATACATATAATATGTATTAACGTTGTGACAAGAACATGTGTTTGTGCGATGACTTCCTTTGTTCGTCAATATTGCACATGTGTGGCCTTCTTTTAGATGTGTTTGTCCTGCTTTTAAAATGTATTTTCGAAATAACTAGGTATGTGTCCGTCCGTTGATATTAGTTGTATTAACTTGGGATAAAAAAATAAAGAACTGACTTAAGTAATAAAGTTTAATTAGGCTGGATTCCCCAAAAAACGATTATCCTTTCCGTATATATATATATATATATATATATATATATATATATATAGTAAACCTAATCAGTAGGCGATTTAAGGTCTGTATATTACTTCAAAATATATGTATTTAAAAAACTCTACATGTTTCGGCTATATACGCCTTTTTCAAGAGAATACAAAATATGAATGACAGGATATAAATGTCAAGTAATTAAGTTGCTATGGTTTAAATTATTCAAAGATACATTCTAGTAATAATAATAAATCATGCCTTAGTATTCCAAAAAATAGATAACAAGGTGTGAAAATATGTGTTGTTCGCTGCTAGCAATTTGTGTCTCCTTCTGGGTATGAACTTGTGTGTTGGTTGCTGCTGGCAGCTTGCGTCTCTCTATGGGTGTGTGGTTTTGTGTGAGAGCGTAAGTGTAGGGTTTTGTATGTCGGTGCGTTCGTGCGTGTGTTTAGTGATCGGTCGCATGAATTTAGAGAGGTCGGATAACCAGCCGTTGCGTAGGGCCGCCAACCCTTTCCCGACAACTTCTTTACAATTCCGTGCAGTACTTCGACGGTCTGACCCCCGCCCCAACGAGGCAAGGCGCAGACAGGCGAAGCGCACCCTGTACGTGGTTGCTCATCGCAACTAAGGGAACACTCTTAGTGGCTACCTCGTTAAGATGGCATAAGTGTGACCATCGTCGACCGAGGTAGCCACTAAGAGTGTTCCCTTAGTTGCGATGAGCAACCCCGTACAGGGTGCGCTTCGCCTGTCTGCGCCTTGCCTCGTTGGGGCGGGGGTCAGACCGTCGAAGTACTGCACGGAATTGTAAAGAAGTTGTCGGGAAAGGGTTGGCGGCCCTACGCAACGGCTGGTTATCCGACCTCTCTAAATTCATGCGACCGATCACTAAACACACGCACGAACGCACCGACATACAAAACCCTACACTTACGCTCTCACACAAAACCACACACCCATAGAGAGACGCAAGCTGCCAGCAGCAACCAACACACAAGTTCATACCCAGAAGGAGACACAAATTGCTAGCAGCGAACAACACATATTTTCACACCTTGTTATCTATTTTTTGGAATACTAAGGCATGATTTATTATTATTACTAGAATGTATCTTTGAATAATTTAAACCATAGCAACTTAATTACTTGACATTTATATCCTGTCATTCATATTTTGTATTCTCTTGAAAAAGGCGTATATAGCCGAAACATGTAGAGTTTTTTAAATACATATATTTTGAAGTAATATACAGACCTTTAATCGCCTACTGATTAGGTTTACCATATCATACCAAGGTCACGAAGTTATTATATATATATATATATATATATATATATATATATATATATATATATATGGATCTCTCTAAATTTACGCGACCGGTCACTAAACACACGCACGAGCGCACCAACATACAAAACCCTACACTTACGCGCTCCTACAAATACAACGCTACACAAATACAAAACCACACACCAAGAGAGAGACGCAAGCTGCCAGCAGCAATCAACACACAAATTCATACCCAGAAAGAGACACAAGCTGCTAGCAGCGAACAACACATATGTTCACACCTTGCTATCTATTTTTTGGAATACTAAGGCATGTTTTATTAATATTATTGGAATGTATCTTTGAATAATTTAAACCATAGCAACTCAATTATTAGACATTTATATTCTGTCATTTATATTTTTTATATCCTTGACAAAGGCATCATTGCCGAAACATGTAGGGTTGTTTTAAATATATATACTTTGAAGTAATAAACCAGACCTTTAATCGCCGACTTATTAAGTTTACCATATCATACCAAGGTCACGAAAATATTATATACATATATATATATTTAAATATAGTGTAAATCTACAAACATCCTTTGTGTGTTTTATTTTTATTTTTATTTGTGAAATGGATTTAAATCAAGTAATGGTCGAAACAATTCAAGATTTTAGTTATCTTTACACTTGTTAGTTTTTAAAATTAATTTCAACACTGCAGCTACAAGTCTCTTACACAACCAAGTAAATCCTGTTACCTATTATTAAGTCCAAATGTATTTACCCGTCTAAAAAAAATATATAAATGTAAATATATTTAACTTTCTTTCTTACCTGCTTAATAAAATTCATTCAAAGAAACATTTTATGTGTTGAAACTTTTTCTCTACCTTTTACTGTTAACGAGTTAAATTTCCAATTTTCAAAAATCCATTTTACCCAGTGTTTTTCCGCAGAAAAAAATTTCTTGGTACATACCTATATGTGATGTACATGTTTCCAAAGTTTCATAATTTTTTGAATTTCTGGTTTCGGAATCTTCCCTTGTCAGATTAAATATTGAAAATAAAACACTTGGCTATATTTCACTAATTTTATTAGAATAACTCTAACATATTGCTGCGATATTTTCTTTTTGTAGAAATTAAATAAAATTTAACGATGTGTAAATTAATCAAACGTAGCATGAAGGGCATACAGGGAAAACAAAATAAAAAGAAATTAATGGAGGTTGTGTTCTTAAAATAAACTTCGTATATAATATGTAAATAATTAGGAGGTTATAGTTAAGTTGAAAAAAATTAGAATCTAATTATATAGAAAAGGCATGATTTACGTACCAAAACTGTAGAAAAAGGATACAAAATAAGCTTTTCTTTATGTATTAATCACATTAATTGCAATATCTAGCTCAGATTTGTTGACATTGTATAAAACATATCCATTATTATATGTAGAGAAATTAGTCACTTCAAGTGCATTTAGAAAGAGTAAAGCCATAAGAAAACCATCTAACATCAGCAACAAAAGTAGTGCAATTTGAAAAACAATAAAATAGCTATAACAAATGCGAACAAAAATATCTTATATTAAGAATAACAATTGAACATACTTACGGTCAAGAACGTAAATAAACAAAATGTCAAAAGCTTAGAACGCTAAATATACAAGATGTCCCGTATCGTTACGTTCAAATTTTAGGAGTGTAAAGTAGACTTCATTTCAAGTAACAAAAACCCAAAACTTGTATATCCATTTTTATTTGTTTCAAAGTTACAGATCTATGAATGTGATTGTCAGATCATGAAAAAAAATGTAATCCCAAAGTCAATAAAAACTGATTTTGTTTAAAAAGTTCAATTAATAATATTTTCAAAATGTCCACCTCTTTAAAATATATGATTGTTTCGGCCTTTACTTGATGAAATTCCATTATAACTATTAAGATAAAATAAAACAGCTTTTATGACATAAAAGTTGTTTTATTTTATCTTAATAGTCCACCTCTTTGTTGAATGCAAGCTTGTGCCCGTAAGCCAACAGAAGAAGTACTTATCTGAATTTCATACTTGTTTTGTCGGATTTGCTCGGCAGCCAGGTGAATACGATTCAACAACTCTTCTCTTGTGTTCGAAACTTGCGCGTAGACTAAATTTTTCATGTACCTCTATAAATAAAAGTGAAGGGGATTAAGATCGGGTGTTCTGGGTGGCCATGCAATAGGACCACCTCGACCAATTCATCTTGGATAATTGACGTTAACCCAATTTCAGACAGTAATTCTGAAATGTGGTGGTGCCTCATCCATGTGAAACCACATGTTTCGTCAAACATTCAGTGGGACATCTTCTAAAAGACCTGGCAGTTCGTCAATATGAAATTGAAGGTAATTACCCGCATTTAACCTCCCAGGAAGAACGACAGGACCAACTAACAAGTCATCGATTAGGGCCGCCCAAACGTTAATAGAAAATTCATGTTAAAATTTAGAAGGGCGTATACGCCCATCTAAATTTAACATGAATTTTCTATCATGGTCTATCGTGGTCCCAAAGCTATAGCTGATGATTCTGATGACCACCTGTGCAAGTTTCTCAGATTTGTAACACCACATCTCGTAAACGTAGATTCATCTGTCCAGAGGACAGTTCTGCAGAAATTAAAATGAAGCCGTGACTGTCTTAATATCCAGGTATAAAAACTAGACGAGCATAGTGGTCTGCCTCAAGCAAACCGTGTCCTCTCCGATAGTGATATGAATATAAGCCCTCACGTTTTAAAATTCGCTAAACTGTCGTTCGTGGCACTCCTAGTTGTCTAGCGATTCGTCGTACATTGAGAGTTGGATCCCTTGTAACAATAGCTACTGCTTCTTCCTCTAAGTCTGCTAGCAAATTTACTCCTCGGTCGAAAAGATAATCACGCAGTCCGCATTCCCGAAATTGTCTGTGTACTTCCAGAAAGAAACGTTCTGGAATGAGGAATGCGCCTATCGGGAAACCGATTTCGGTATTCCATAACTGCTTGACGTACACTGCCGTTACAGTAGCCATACACAAAATACATGTCCGCATACTCGTGAGAAGAAAACCGGTAAGGCATTTTGAATAAAGAAAACGTGTCCACTCACTAATAAGCTGTTGTATGAACTGAAACGTAATGTAATCCTCTATTAAAAAATGCAACGTTAACAGTCATCTGAACATTTGTTTATTGTATGATATTCATGGTTCAGCACTTACGAAATAAGTAAGAACCTTCTTTATCATAAATCAATTTCCTGTACTCTTTTTTGTAGATCTCCAAGAAATTACTGTATGCACTACGACACGCGGTTTTTTATTTTAGTATAACATTTTATTGTGCGACGTTAACAATTGCAGGCCTGTTATTGAATCGTATAACTTTTTTTAAATAAAATCAGTTTGTATTGACTTTAGGATTACATTTTTTTTCATGATCTGACAATCACATTCATATATCTGTAACTTTGAAACAAATAAAAATGGATATACAAGTTTTGCGTTTTTGTTACTTGAAATGAACTCTACTTTAAACTCCTAAAATTTGAACATAACGATACGGGACAACTTGTATATAATTTAAACGATTAAACAAAATTCCAGATGAGAATGTAACAAATACGAAGGGACCGTGACAATGACAAAGAGAGAAAATCACAAGACGCATTTAATAAAAATACGAGTAATTCTTTGCAAGTTGGAACACGCATTTTTTCGCAGAAAAATGAATTGCATATTACATACCTATATGTGATGTACAAGTTCTTAAAGTTTCATAATTTTTTGAATTTCCGGGTTCGGCATCTTCTCTTGTAAGTCAGTTACTAAAATATTTCACCAAGACGTGTCTGAAACATCAATTAGTTATATTACTATAATATCATATTTCTTAGTTATTTTATTCTTAATATATTAATTTGGATTGTTTGCAAAACTATGGTAGATTTAAAGAGCACCCATAAATAAATATAATAATGCGTCTTACATGTTCCCTATTTGTTAATAATTACGACATATTATATAAGGTTTGATAAACTACGACCTGACCGGATATTTATGTGAGGAACTGTATAATAAATTTATACTTATGCTCCTTCTCCTTATATGTATACAGTTGTTTCTAAAACACATTGAGAAGATAATATGTAATTATTAATACATGTATATGTACATATGATATTTAAAAGTCTTTCTTTTAATCCGATATAACAGCAAATCTGAATTCGTTGTCATACATTGTGTTCCGTTCTCATGGCATGTATTACAAATTACAACAATAACAGTTAGAACAGTTAGGTACAAGAAATTATACGGTTTGTTATTCTCTAACTGATCTGACAAACATTTCTCTTCTCTTGAAAATCCCGTATTTCTTTATCTTTCTTTTCACAAACTGCGACTTACGTTGACGAACATAATCAGCAAGGAGAAATTGCTGATGTTGGTAGAATATATACACATCTGTATATAGAGGTTCATATAAAACATATTAGTTATATTTATTATCTTTTAAACCAATCATGTAATAGTGAACACATTACAATTATTATAATAAACATTTTAGTAAATTTATATACAATTTCTATATACTATTTTATTAATGTTTAAATCATTTGTTGTAATATAACGTACCTTGAAAAACTTTCCTTATTATAGTAGGCTTTTTTTTAAGAAATTAAGTAATCAAAGATTGGTGGACATGCGAAACTTTAGATTACTTCAAATTCTGACAGTTGTCATACATAAATTCAAATTATAAACGCTTATATTTTTTAAATTATTTTATTATAACATTAGAGTTACAACATAAAATATTTATTATCCAAAGTTACTACAGAATTGGCATCTCCGGCAACAATATCCTAATCTGCCAGTTACTTACGCACAACTGCAAAAACATGATTAAACGCGTGCTATTAAATTTGGTGAAACAGAGACATTAACTCGTAAACCTGGCGGCGGAGCACCTAGAAAACAAAAACGATATTTGACGTTGAATGGACAACTCACCCAAAAAATCAATCGCAAAACTATTAATTCATTTTTCAGTGAGAACATTTCATACTATTTAAAGAAAGGACTTAAAGTTGTTGTTGTCCATATAAAATTAAAGCAGTTTCGGAACTCAAACAGATAGACTTTGTTACGAAAACGCAGTATTTTTTATGGTTATTGAATAACATAAATAATAATGACATTTTTGACAAATGTTTCTTTTTTGATGAGGCTTGGTTCCATCTTTCATGATATTTAAACAAGCAAAATATGAGAATTTGGTCTGCAGAAAACCCTCATAAATTTGTGGAATGTTTTTAATCATACCAGAACTGCTGAAAGATATCGAAATGAATGATTAGAGCCGTTTATTAATGAACTTCATGCTGATTAACTTACGGAAGAATATTTTCAGCAAGATAATGCACTAGCGCACAAATCTCGAGAAACAATAGCTTTTTTACGAGAATTTTGCGATATATATATATATATATATATATATATATATATATATATATATATAATCAAACAACCTCTTATACCATTAGGTGTGAGGTGTTACATTTACATTCTTTTTCTCTTAAATTCTAACTTAAGTTATTTGCATGTCATCTCCATGTACAAATTTTGTCCAATCTTTCTTATTTTTTGCCATTCTTCTAGCTTGTGCCCAGTCCATGTTTCTTCTCTTCAATGTCGCAGCAACTTCATCATTCTACGTTTTCCTTGGTCGTCCCCGTCTTCTTACGCCTGTCATTTTTGTTTGCCATATTATTTTGACTTGCCTTTTATCGTCCATGCGGCATACATGAACGAACCATTTTAGATGACTTCTCTCTATGCACTTTAGAATCGGCTCAATTCCTAATTCATCCCTTACTAATTCGTTTCTAACTCTGTCTCTGCGCGTGATTCCTTTGATTGCTCTCAGGAATTTCATTTCCATTGCCTGTAGTCTGCTTGTCATCACATTATTTATTATCCAGCTTTCACTGCCGTACGTTAGAATCGGCTTGTAGATGGTTTTGTATACCGTAAGTTTTGTTTTCCTGCTTATTTCTTTTTTCTGGATCAGTGTCTTTTTCAGAGAGTGGTACACTTTTGCCGCCTTATGTATCCTTTCGTTTATTTCATTCTCCATATTTTCTTCTCTATCTAGAATTACTCCTAGGTATTTATATAAATTGGCTTGTTCTATTCTCTGATCATTTAGTTTTATGTTCGTTATTCTATTTTCTTTACCCACTACCATTACTTTTGTTTTAGCGATATTTATTTTGAGCCTTCTTCTTTTTAATTCTTCTTCCCAGACTTGTAAATTTTCTTGCAGATCCTGTTCTTTCGCTGCGCATACCATTAGGCCATCTGCAAAGGCGCAATTCGATAAGTATACTGGTTGAAGTCTATGGTACCCAACATGGACTGCTCGTATTCTGTTGTTCACTGCTTTTATGACGTCATTCATAATCAGCGTGAATAGTGTTGGACTCATTACGCCGCCCTGTCTTAATCCATCATTGATATGGAAAACCCGGGACTGCGCATTATCTTTCCTTATGTAGTTCTTATTGTCCATGTATATACTTTGTATACCTCTTCTTAGTTTGTTATTGACATTTCTTTGCGCCAATACTTTCCGAATTTGTTTTTGTGACACTCTATCGAAAGCCTTTTCTAGGTCCAGGAAGGCCAGGTACAACTCCCCTTTGTTTGCTCTAGTTTTTTCGATCATTTGCTTAATTGTGAAAATATGGTCCTGAGTGCTTCTGCCCCTCCTAAATCCGCTCTGAGTTTCCGCTAATTGCCCTTCTATAACATTTTTTAATCTTTTCTCTAAAATAAGTTCATATGTTTTTGACACTACACTAAGTAGTGTAATACCTCTGTAGTTAGTGCAGTCTCTAGAGTCCCCTTTTTTGTATATTGGAATGATTATGCCAGTCGTCCAGTCCTCCGGTATCCGTCCTTGGTTCCATGCTTTGTTAAATATAAAGATCAACATTTCTATGCCTTTAGTTCCTAATGTTTTTATCAGTTCTGGCTTGATGTTGTCATGTCCTGCTGCTTTCCCTCTTTTTATATATTTTATTGCTTCTATCACTTCTTCTTTAGCTATGCTATCTTGTTCGTCGTCGATTTCTACGCACGTTTCTTCATCTATTTCCGCTCTGCTTTCCCCCTCTGTGTTCAGTAGGTCCTGGAAGTATTCTTTCCACCTTTCCATTTTCTCCTCTTCACTAGTTAATACTCTATTGTCTTTTGCTTTAATGTGTCTTATTGTATGTTGTTTATCTTTCCTTGCGTTCTTCATTACCTTATAAAACAGTTTCTGGTTTTCTCGGCTATATTTTTCCATTTTCGTTCCAAATTCTTCCCATGCTTCTGCCTTTGCCTTTAGTGCCATTTCTTTTACTTCTTTTCGTTTTTGCTAATATTTTGTGTAGCTTTGATCTGAACCATCTCGTAGATGCTGCTTCCAAAGTTTCTTTTTCTTCCTCACTTCTTCCCTGATGTGTTCATTCCACCATCTTGTTTGTTTTCTGCATTTATTATTGGACACTACTCCGCATGTTTCTTTCGCTACTGATATAATAATGTTTTTGAAATTGCTCCATTGTTGTTCTAAGTCCATTTCGACCCAAGCATTTCTTATTTCTTCTATTCTTAATTCTATTAATTCTCTGTATCTGCAAGATATTTGCTCTTCTTGTAACTTGTGTGTTCTAATTACCTCGTTTGGTTTAGTTTGTGGTTTCCTTGTATTATATGTTCGTCTTTTTTGGTCAATCTTTATTTTTGTCTCTACTAAGTAATGGTTACTATATATTTCGGGTCCCCTCTTCACTCTGGTATCCAGTACCTCTTTTCTATATGCTTTGTTTATAAGGATATATTCTATAATGGATTTTTCGTTTCTTGTTTTTACTTCTCTTGTGTATTTATGTATGTCCCTGTGCGCAAAGAATGTATTTGTAATGACTAGATCGTTTTCTATACAAAAGTGTATCATTCTACCTCCATTATTATTCTTATGATCTTCTCCGCGGGGACCTAGTACAGTTTTTACATCTGCTGTTCTTTTCTCCACTCTGCTATTAAAATCCCCTAGTACTATTATTCTATTGTTATTAATTTCTATCGTCTCTGTCAGTTCTTCCCAAAATTTGTCCTTCTCTTCTGTTGACTCATCTTCTTTTGGTCCGTATGCTATGACTATTGGTGTGCTGTTTTGCTGCTCTAGTTTCATTTCTATTTTCAATATTCTTTGTGTTATGAACTTCCACCTTTGTATATTTTCTACTCTTCTTTTATTAATTATACACGCAACTCCCTCTGTTGCTCTTGTTTCTACGTGTACTCCACTATAGATTACCATGTGTTTATTTATTTCCATTATACCTTGACCTTTCTTCTTTGTCTCTGTTATAGCCAGAATGTCTAGCTCTTCCTCTTCAAATTCTTGTATTAATTCTTGTTCTTTGTCCTTCATACTTCTTATATTCCAGGTTCCAATTTTTATTATGCTCTGATTCGTTCGATGTTCTCCGTCTTTTCTATCTACTTTATTTTTACTATTGTCATCCCTATTTAATTGTTTTTGTGTTATACTATCTTTACTTCCTCCCTGTGTCTCTCCTTCTTCTTTTCCGTGTTTCTCTTGCTTTATTCCCTCTATATTCATTACTCTGTATCTATCCGTTTGCTCAGCCGTGTCCGTTGCTTGATCCTTCAACACAAACTCCTTCCTTGTATCTTTTGCTAGTTTTTTGTCACCATCGCTTCTAGTTCCTCTGTCGTATAGTTCCATCTCCATTCCTTTCCATCGATGATTAGTTTATTGTACCCAATTCTGACCGTTTTTTCCTTCGTTTCTCTCCTTTCTTGCAATCATTCTCAATTGTCTTCCCATTTCTATTTCTTTCTTTGTTAAATCGTCGTTGATATAAATCGCTTTATCTTTGTTTCTCAGTTTGTATTTGTTTCTCATTACCTTTTCTTTATCTTCATCTTTCTCGAATTCTACTAGGCATGTTTTATTACCTAGTTTCTGCGCTCTTCGGACCTTTACTTGCACGTCTAGTTCCTTCTGTATTAGTTGTTCTACATTATTTTTTAGCAATGTTAGATTCTCATTTTCTAGCCCTATTCCAGTAAGAACCACATTATTTCTTCGTTTCTGTTTTTCTAACCATTCGATCTTGTCACATACTTCTTTACTTTTCCTTTTGATATTTTCATTCTCTTTCTTAAGTTCTTGGTTTTCCTCCTTTAATACTTTATTTTCTTCTCTTATCTTTCCTAGCTCTTTCTTGATTTTATTTTGCTCATGTTTTATTTGTTTTTGTTCCGCTTTCATCTCTTAAATCATCTCTATTAAATAGTCTAGCTTTCCCTCGCAAATTTTGTTTGTTTTCTCTGGTGATTTGGGTACTTTCTTCCTCTCCTCATCTCGCTTTTCATCTCTAAATCTCTTCCTTCTTCCATCATCCGTGGATTCGTCCTCGCTGTCCGTTTTCCCCATTATCAGAATTATTTCTCCGTACGTTTATCTTCTCTACGTGCCGCCACTGGTAATCGTTTCGTCTATTGATGTTATTTGGGTTGTCTACCGGCCCGCACCAGATATCGCTCGCAAGTCGACCTTTCGGACGAGTTCAATCTACTGGCCGTTGGCAGATCTTGGCTAGAATTTACGGATTTTGTCTTACCCTGCTTTCCCAGCTTCTTCTACACTTTCCCTGTTATTATTCACTCAACTTTACACTTTGTAACGTTTCTCGTGGTTCTATCTACTAGTTATTGTTCGTAATACGAATTTAACAACGTAGCGATCTTAACCTCGTATTTACTTGTACAGTGGCGTACTCCGTTCCCTCTAAAGATAAAAAAATTAAAGTGATCTTTCCTGTAACGGGCCATTCTTTTATACCACCTGACCGCGTGTTTGCTCTTGTTGAGAAAAATATTAAAAAAAGAGAAATGATGGTTCAGCCACAAGACTATTATGAAATTATCCAAAATTATAGGAGTGTTCATTACTTAGGTAAAGACGTAGAAATTGTAGATTGTAAATTTGCAGTGAACCAAATTTTGAAACCTCCAGACCCATGGCACTTTTAGTTTAAATCAAGTAAACGGTTCATATTGAATCGTGGAAATAGTTTCAATTCATACAAAGAGACAAATTTTATATAAATAATTTGAAAGTTCCTAAAAGTATATGCAAAATGTGAAAGCGAAGCCATTCTATTAAACCTTGCCCAATACCTACTGGAGTACACCCAAAACTTCTCAAACTAAAAGATATTAATATTATTAACTAAAAAGTAGGGTATATTTTGGTTTCCTCTTAAGCCTTAACTGGTATGGTGATAAATAATAACCTAAACGGTATGGTAGTATCAATTTTGATTTTGCGATATAAGAATTATTAATTTTCCCTCAAGATCTCCAGATTTTACAATTTCAGACTACTTTATTTTTGCATATTTAAAGAATACCATTTTCAACATCACACAATTGAAGAGCTTCGACAAACGATTTCACGCCTTTGCTCGTATTTGGTGTGTGGTTCAACTACGTGGATCCAGTTCACGAATTAGCAATAATAGCCAAAGCTACAAAAACAGATAAAAGCAAGAAAAATCCCTAACCAAAACATAAATCAATAAAATCTAAATACGTATTTCGGGAACTAAGTTACCATCTTCAGTAGAACAATCTGAAACAGAAAATAGTGTTAAACGTAGGATCTTCTGTTAAGGTACTACCCTCGAAGATATGATCTTCACCAAATCGCCAGAACAACACACAATGAAAAGACAAATTAAAGAAATGATTAGTATTAAACAGGAAAAAAGTTCAATTAACAACAGAAATGAAATAATTTCGTATATACCTGATTTCGAATTGAAATTAACTCTATCTTTAGTATTCCCTAGGAGACTTTTGACAGTGTTTTCGAACCGAAAGGCTACCTCTTTCTTTCACAACTTTATTAATGTTTTTCGTGACGGGGTGGTATAGTAAACACATGTACTTTTTCTCCTGGGTTCTTTGAGATATCAAAATTGTGGATTCACGGATTGTATTTTTTTTATTTTTGTTTTTCTGATTAATTTATTGATTATTTCTATGTCAAAGCCATTGTATGTCGCAATATTTTTAATGAAATCCAGTTCTATTTCATATCTCTCTTTTGTTAATGGAAAATTTAGTAACCGATTGACTAAGAAATTAAAGGAAGCTGTCTTATGTTGATAACTATGATTTGAATCCGCGGTGATGAATATATTAACATTGGTTTCTTTCCGGAAAATATCGATTTCTATTTTATGTTTATTTCTAATCAGTAAAGTATCTAAAAATGGTATCTTGCCATTGTGTTCCTTTTCCACTGTAAATTTAATCGTTGAAAATTTCAAATTTAATTGATTAACGAACATGTCTAATTCGCATTTCCGTGTATCAAAAATCGCGAGAATGTCATCTGCATACCTAATCCAGACTCTCGGGAAATATTTAGCGTTATTTTTAAATTCTACTTCAAATTGACTCATGAATAAATTGGCTATGAAAGGAGATAGGCAGTTACCCATTGTTGTGCCTTGTTTCTGTTCATAAAATTTTTCTCCTACTTGGAAACAATTTTGCGTCATGCACAGAGTTGTCAATCTCATGTATTCTTTTATTTTTGAAGGTTCAATATTATTCTTGTGGAGCAAGCTTTCTAAATATTTCATAGTCTCTGGAATAGGTACCGAGGGGAATAAAGACGTTACATCGAATGAAACTAAAATTTCCCCGGTTTCCATTTCACAATCTTTAATTAATTTAACAAATTCTAAGGAATTACTGACTGACAAATTTTCTGGTTTAACGGGTAGATTTTTAAATTCATTCACTAACCATTTGGAAATCAAGTAAGTCGGTGAGTTGATACCTGAAACTATAGGTCTCATCGAGTACCTGGTTTATGTATTTTCGGTAAACAATACATTCTAGGTACTACAGGATTACTAACATTCAATTTATACTTTTGGGTAGAAGTTATTAAAATTGGACATTTCTTAATCGCGTCTTTTGTGTCACTAATCATTTTAGGTAACGGATTTCTCTTGATTTCTACATACGGCCCTTCGGCAATTAAATTTTTGACTCTTTGAAAATAGTCGGTTTTGTCCATAATTACTAACTTGTTCCCTTTATCTGCTTTTAGGTAAAAGCAGTCCTTCGATCCAAGAGTTTTAATGATATTCTATTCTTTATTGACCGACTTCTGTTTGTGCTGCTGCAAATTCTTATCGATTTGGGTTTTACAAGCTTCTCGAATAAAGTTTTTTGGACCTTGTTCAAAATACTTAATCGAAGTTTCGATACTTGCAATCACCTGTTCCATAGGAATCTGACGGCTTGGCAAACAGTATTTTAAACCTTTGTTTAACAAATCTATTTCTAACTCACTAAAATTCTCGGATGATTGATTGATCACTAGTGTTTCTTTTATAGGAATTCTATTAATATCCTTTTTTGGTGGACATAACTTTCTGAATTTCTTATTAAGTTTTAAACATTTCTTTTTCAATTTATGGTCTTTAATTTCCGTAATTTTCCTATAAAAGTTACACCACTCTTCGAATTCATTATTGTTCATGCTTTTAGTTAATTTTAAATGCAAATTATATAGTTCTAATTCTAATTTACTACGTTTACTGTACAGATATTTCATTTCTAGGTTCAACCTTTTCATTTTTGCATATGAAATGACCTTATCGTTATATCTACAATTTGTCGTTACATTTACATTCATGAATTTATGAAAAACATTGTTACTTTTACACCGTTTCAGGAAATTGATATCTGTACTTATAAGTTTAACTTTAATATATAACTTATGAAAAAATTTAAGCAGTATATACTATAACTTAATTGTGTAACGATCTGCAATTTACCTTTATAATATATTTTTTTTTGTTATATAATTATATAGGTATCTTAAGTTATTTATATATCAATTACATTTAAATATCATATACATTTGCTTATCATGCTGACTGTCCCGTGTTTTGATTCCTGTCTAGTTGTCCGAATAGGTTCTCGTGGTTTTCCTTCTTGTTTAAGGCGAATGCCGACAACTTTGCATCTTAAGACGCTCCACGGTCGCATACATAATAATAATTCATGTCTTGCTTTCCCTGTTTTCTTTGTCTTTCTGTTTTTGGAATACTAAGGCATGATTTATTATTATTCAATTGGAATGTATCTTTGAATAATTTTATCCATAGCAACTCAATTATATGACATCAGTGTACTGTCATTTATATTTTATATTTTATTTCCTTCATAAAGGCATCATTGCCGAAACATGTAGGGTTGTTTTAAATATATATATATATATATATATATATATATATATATATATATATATATATATACTTTGAAGTAAGCCGGACCTTAAATCACCAACTGATTGAATTTACCATATCATACCAAGGTCACGAAAATATTATATATATATATATATATATATATATATATATAATGAACTTCATGTGTATGAGAATTAATAATTATTAAATCTCATTTTACATGCGATTGTCGCTAACTAGCGACAATCGCATGTAAAATGAGATTTAATAATTATTAATTCTCATACACATGAAGTTCATTACAGTTCGTATATATACACGTAGTATAGAAGTGAATAACATGTCTGTCTTCGGTAAGGTGCACTGATGATCTGTAAAAAACAGTGAAATATCGATATATGCACATTCCGCGCAGATAAGTTTTTCACAAAATTTTTCATTTGTACTGACTACTAGGGCTGGGCGATACCGGCGTTTTCGGTATCGGGTACCCGATACCAATCGAGGTATCGATACTTAGCGATGTATCGGGTCTGTGCACGGTATCGATTCTGAGTACTGGAATCGGTAAAGTATCGATACCTTGGAATCGATACCTTGGAATCGATACCTTGGAATCGATACCTTGGAATCGATACCTTGGAATCGATACCTTGGAATCGATACCTTGGAATCGATACCTTGGAATCGATACCTTGGAATCGATACCTTGGAATCGATACCTTGGAATCGATACCTTGAATCGATACCTTGGAATCGATACCTTGATTCGATACCTAGGAATCAGTATTCATAACCCGTTTTCTAGGTGTCGATTGTTTGATATCGGTTTCAAGAGATGTAAAATTAATTTACCGATTCTACCATAACTACTATATGAAATTTGCAATATTGTGATATTTTGTTTTTTTTTGTTAGTAATAATTAAAGTTATGTCATAATATGGAATTTGCTACGCATAATAACCAACGTCTTTAAAATATATATTATGCATACATACTTAAAAATTCTTTACTTAAAAAGTTATTTTTATATACATTTAAAAAACGCAGAAAGATATAATAATATAGGCAAATATGCGTGCTATTACAAAATTATACAAAAAGCCTAAAATATTCATTTCAAAATTGAAACAAACCAAGCACGTTTTATACCTACAATAGCTTGATAAGAATTCTTGACCCAACTTTTTTTACCTTATTATATTAATTAATACTACATATTTATATTATATTTTGTTTATTTTAGTTCCAATTTACAGTCGTGTATTGTGTATTGTGCATTCTATAGAACAGGAAAGTGTTTTATATTTATATGAATATGAATATCACCTATATTTCTCTCAACACTGCTTTATACAAATTATGTGTCAACAAATTTTTGCTGTTCCCTAGTTTTGATTTATTATAATTCCTACCTTTATTCGTCGTCTAAAGTTTAATATAAGCACTTATATTTCATATCATTTTAAGCTTCATCACTTTGTTCTTATATCTTGGTGTAATAAGTGGATACGTACGTACCAAAATGTCGAAAAAAAATAGTGTAGTTTGGAAATACTTTGATAAAATTAACGACCAGGGCGTGAGTTGTAATGTATGTAAAAAATAATATAAGTATACTGGCAATACTACAAATATGCTAAAGCATATAAAATGTGTTCATCCTTTTACATATTTTAATATTATTGAAAAGAAAGACAAAAGAGACGGTGATAGTGAAGTTACTGACGTTGAAATATTGGCCTCCGAAAGGTAAAATTATGATTATACTAGCTGCAGACTTATGTATGTAGTTCTTTTTTAATCCTTGCATGAAAAATAAGAAAATTCTAAATTGTCATTTTGCATAAAACAACAACTTATATACCTATGATGTACGCATACTCATTTAAAAAAATGCAGAAAGGTAAGCTACCCGATACATGGCTACCCGATACATCGCTACCCGATGCATCGATACTTAGCGAGTACTGGAATCGCTAAAGTATCGATAGGTATCGATGCTTTGGAATCGATACCTCGCTACCCGATACCTCGCTACCCGATACATCGATACTTAGCGAGTACCGGAATCGGAATAGGTATCGATGCTTTGGAATCGATACCTCGCTACCCGATACATCGATACTTAGCGAGTACTGGAATCGGTAAAGTATCGATGCTTTGGAATCGATACCTTGGAATCGATACCTTGGAATCGATACCCTGGAATCGATACCCTGGAATCGATACCTTGGAATCGATGCTTTGGAATCGATACCTAAGAATCGATACCTTCGTTATATGAGGTATCGGGTACCCGATACCAGTTATGGTATCGGGTATTGGACGATGTATCGATACTTCGCCCAGCCCTACTGACAACTTCTACAGTTGATGTCGCGGCTTGTTGCGTCTACAATCTAGGGCAAAAGTGATTTGCCGAATTGTAGAATTAAATGCAACAAATTATAGCGACAATCGCATGTAAAATGAGATTTAATAATTATTAATTCTCATACACATGAAGCTCATTACAGTTCGTATATATACACGTAGTATAGAAGTGAATAACATGTCTGTCTTCGGTAAGGTGCACTGATGATCTGTAAAAAACAGTGAAATATCGATATATGCACATTCCGCGCAGATAAGTTTTTCACAAAATTTTTCATATATATATATATATATATATATATATATATATATATATATATATATGGTAAACCTAATCAGTAGGCGATTAAAGGTCTGTATATTACTTCAAAAGATATGTATTTAAAAAACTCTACATGTTTCGGCTATATACGCCTTTTTCAAGAGAATACAAAGTATGAATGCCTACTGATTAGGTTTACCATATCATACCAAGGTCACGAAGTTATTATATATATATATATATATATATATATATATATATGTATGTACATATATATATATATATAATCAATTATAAATTCACATTATTGGAAATCAGATATGCAACGTAACTCTCATATATATGCGTAGGGTCAGTATCCACTAATGCGTCCAGTGAATTACACATTTTTTGTTTTAATTTTAATATTTGTCAGTAAAGTCCATTTATATATATATATATATATATATATATATATATATATATATATATATATATAATATTATCGACCGTGATATATTATCAAAAATTAATTAAAATTCGGGTAAGCGGTCAATTAAAAAACTCCTTTATTAAATTACCCTATATTTCGCAACACTTTGTCGCTTCTTCTGGGGTAAAAAATGTAGAGTTAAAAAATAATATTATATTTTGTACGTCAATTTTATTATTTTTAACTCTACATTTTTTACCCCAGAAGAAGCGACAAAGTGTTGCGAAATATAGGGTAATTTAATGAAGTAGTTTTTTAATTGACCGCTTACCCGAATTTTAATTAATTTTTGATTATATATATATATATATATATAATATCTTCGTGACCTTGGTATGATAAGGTAAACTTAATAAATCGGCGATTAAAGGTCTGGTTCATTACTTCAAAGTATATATATTTAAAACAACCCTACATGTTTCGGCTATATGCCTTTGTCAAGGGCATACAAAATATAAATGACAGAATATAAATGTCAAATAATTAAGTTGCTATGGTTTAAATTATTCAAAGATACATTCCAATAATAATAATAAATAGTGGCTTACCAGCCGTTGCGTAGGGCCGCCAACCCTTTCCCGGCAACTTCTTTACTTTTCCGAGCAGTACTTCGACGGCCCGACCCCCGCCCCAACGAGGCAAGGCGCAGACCAGCGAAGCGCACCCTGCACGGGGTTGCTCATCGCCAACCGAGGGAACACTCTTAGTGGCTACCTCAGTCGACGACGGTCACACTTTGTGCCATCTTAACGATTTCCGCAGAAGCGGGGGCAATGCACACACGTCGAACGTGTGTGTGCTGTTAACAGCAGCCTAGCCAGGTTGCCGCCCAGGACCGGTCCTAGTGGTGTGTGCATTGCGCGGCGCCGTGATTTGCGCCGCGTAGCTTTGTTCCTCACTCCTGCTGGAAAGGCGGAATGGCACCTGACTGCCCAACGGGCAGACGCCCCTAGAGTTCTTCTGGGGTAAAAAATGTAGAGTTAAAAAATAATAAAATTGACGTACAAAATATAAAAATGATTATTATTTTTTAACTCTACATTTTTTACCCCAGAAGAAGCGACAAAGTGTTGCGAAATGTAGGGTAATTTAATAAAGGAGTTTTTTAATTGACCGCTTACCCGAATTTTAATTAATTTTTGATTATATATATATATATATAATATTTAACTGGATTCCGGGTTTTCTTCCGCGTTTCTACTGTTTGGTTTTCGTAAAGACCGGTGCTGGTTTCTGGACGACGATTCGGCAAAATCACATTTGCTATCTTCAGGTCTACGATAACTGTCTGCTTCTACTTCTGGTTACTCGTAAACTGACGTAGTCGGGTTTAGGATGGTGGCTATATACCCGATTAGCGTTCTGGTTGGTTACACTTGGTTGAGTGTGTGCGCGGCTCCGTGTCGTTGGGCCTGTAGCTGGAGTGTACTGGCTGAGTTGCGGTGTAGGTGTTTTTGTTTGTTGTTTGTTGCTGACAACTTCTTTGCTTAATACTGGTTTCCATGCTGTTGGTAGCCTCTGGGTATCATCTCGTGAATTGTCCGGACGTTTCTCAATTTCGATAGCTTCCCTGATTATTCTGGTTTTCATATGTTCTATGTTCGCTAATAATTTGGTATTGCAGAAGTCTATCGTGTGGGACGTTTCTTTTGCCTGCTGAGCCAAAGATGAAGTTTTCTCGTCTCTTCTTTCGGAGTTTTGGTGTTCATCTCTTCTTACGTTTGCCCTTCTGTTTGTTTGCCCATGTACGTCTTCTAACAATTAGGGCATGGAATTTCATAAACTCCCTGGTTTTCTAAAGGCATTTTTGTTTTTGGATTCCGAAGGACTGTGCTGATTTTTCTGTCTGCCTTGAATGTGGTTTCAATGTTGTGTCTTCGTAGGACTCTGGATATTCTGTCGGTGGTACCTTTGACATAAGGTAAGTAGGTTATTGAAAGCATCTGCTATCAAAACTGACATCAGCTTTCAAAACTGACTTCTGCTTTCAAATTGACATCTACATTCTATAACTGACATCTGATTCATTAACACTATTACTTTATAATGCATTTCTAAATAGCTTGAACCAAGGTCTATCGTGGCCTAAGTAGTAAAAGCGACAGTCCGGCAAACTGTAGACTTGGGTTCAAGTCCCAACGTAGGCAATATTTTTCAATTAAAAATTTCGTATGATTTGCTTTGTAAGCAATGTTTACATCCCCACTTACTTTGCAATTACATACATACTAATTTGATATTTGTAAATATTTCATATAAAAGCCGAAAAACTCCAATAATTTATCAATTGTTATTTAATAAACGGCTAGGAAATTTTCTAAACACATATATTTATATATATATATATATATATACATAAAGATAATTATTTCGTGACCTTTGTATGTTATGGTAAATTCAATTTGTTGGCGATCTAAGGTCTGGTTTTACTTCAAAATATATATATTTAAAACAATCCCGCATGTTTCGGCAAATGATGCCTTTTTCAAGGAATATAAAATATAAATGACAGTATATTAATGTCATACATTTGTAGTTGCTATGGATAAAATTATTCAAAGGTACATTCCAATTGAATAATAATAAATCAAGCCTTGAAAAAGGCATCATTTGCCGAAACATGTAGGATTGTTTTAATCATATATATTTTGAAGTAAAACCAGACCTTAAGTCGCCAACAATTTGAATTTACCATATATATATATATATATATATATATATATATATATATATATATATATATATGAACTTCATGTGTATGAGAATTAATAATTATTAAATCTCATTTTACATGCTATTGTCGCTATAATTTGTTGCATTTAGCGACATAGCGACAATCGCATGTAAAATGAGATTTAATAATTATTAATTCTCATACATATGAAGTTCATTACAGTTCGTATATATACACGTAGTATAGAAGTGAATATCATGTCTGTCTTCGGTAAGGTGCACTGATGATCTGTAAAAAACAGCGAAATATCGATATATGTACATTCCGCGCAGATAAGTTTTTCACAAAATTTTTCATATATATATATATATATATAAACATATATGTATGTATACATTTTATAATTTTACACTACTTTCATATTTAATCGTTCGAAGCCATTATCTTGGCGTCTTGGTAATTTCTTGCGTGTTTGTTTGCAATAAAACAATGCAGAATTATTTAAAACTTAAAATATTTAAGATTGTAAATAATAAATAGTAAACACTTATCTAAAGTTTTGGATAGTCAATTTTGTTGTTAAACAAGTTGAATTGTCTTAGTGGTAAAGAATTCTTAAATTCTCGATGAGGTAAATGTTGAAGTTATATAATTAATAAATTTCTTATTTGCTTCATAAAAATTGATTTGTATATGATATAAATAAAAAAGTTTGAATAAATGAGTTTAATAATATATTAATAATTTTATTATATTATATTATTAATAAATTTGTTCATTTGAATCATTTTTCTTAGCAATATTTACAAATTCTAATAAGTGGAACTCATTTAACCCTTGAGATAAATAGGTAATTAAAGAAAAGGGTCAAGGTAGGTTATATTTATTTAAAATTGTAAATACAGAGCAATATGTGTATTCACACCGTACTTTTAAAAAATCCAATTAATTAAAACTTCTAGCACGTTCCGGTTTTTAAATGTAAGTAAAACTGTAAAACTTTTATATTCCTAATGTTTAATTTTCTGGATAATATGTTGGATATAATTACATGTATGTATATATTTACTTAAAGCTTATCAACTTAGTTAGAAGTACATTTATGAAATTAATTTTTTAAATTTATGGAGCGATATATTATAATATAATTTTAAATACTAGTTTCTCAGTATACTTATAATATACATCCCAGGTCCATTATTTGTGTATGCATTCCTTATTTAACAAGTTGTGGACTGAATGAGTGTACTTGCAGCCGGTCTCATGCAATAAAATATCACCGAGACCTAATATGGTTATTTTCTGTATTACAATGTTCTAAACACACCACACTGCAAGGTAAATATTAACAAGGAAAAGTAAAAGTAGGTGGCTGACTGCGTGTGTTCAGCAATTGCTTGTAAATAATGAGGACACAGCGTTAGTTGTTTGAATATTATTATACATCAGTATCGATATAATGTGAGCACGAGACTTCGTAATAAACGAATACGTAAATAATCCATGATAACAGCGGCGTATCAATAAATCGAACACTTTCCCACTTAGTATTGTGCTTTTTATTTATACTTCTTTTCTTATGCAATTATTAATTGACGTATATTTAACACAGAATAAGGGTTGCCAAATAGACTACAACAAAATTTCAAATTTACTGCAAAGTAAATATATGTACCACATTTAATTTCGATATTCTACTGAAGTATTTTAACGGGTCATCACCAATCATCGACATTGATGCTAAATATAACAAAGCCAAATAAACTAAAATGTTATTTTGAAAATATACCCAAACGGTAATGCTCTTTTTCCTAGTATCTTTCATAATCACTGTGAATGCAACTCTGATTAGTAATTTATTATTATTATTATTATTAGAGACCGGACACGAAAGGGTGATGACTCATTGCCCACGGGCGTACTATTGAAAATCTGTATTTTTAAAGAGTTTTTAATTTTATTTATATAACTGAAAAACAAACGGGTGGTGATCTATAAAATACGAAACACATTTTTATTTGTTCATTTAGTAGATCAAGTTGAGTAAAAGAGTTTAATATTAACTAGCAATACTTTCTCAATGTTCTCTTCTGTAAAATTGGTTCTCTTTGAATGAAATAGATCCTTGTTGATAGAAAACGTTCTTTATGCATCGCAAACATCGCATCTATAGATACATACTGGCAATATTCTTTTATTTCATCGTATTTAGCAGTTAGATTTTCAGGCATTGTCCACATACACCGTCGCAATGTTATTAAATCTGGGTTTCTATTAAGAACTGCGTCTAACTCTTGCCGAAGGCCACATCCGAAGTCACTTGGAATATTTTAAAATTATTAATAGCCACATCTATTGTGGTTAATCCATCATTTAATTTGAGATTTTGATATTCAAAATAAGTGATTAGATTTGCAAAATTTCCAAAGTGTTCTTGAAGGATGTACAACCGACTCTTTGTATTTGAAATTTGTATTACTTCCTTGCATTCAGAATTACTTCGAGCATTGTCATTTTAACATGTTACGTAATTTTGTAAACTATCGAAATGCTCTGCATAAAAACTAGTACCTTCCAATCATGTTCCTCATCTAGTTATTACTGGAGAGGGAGGTAGTGACAAGGATGGAAGTTTTTCCCTGTAAGGAGCTACTCTGGATGGTGCTTTTCTGAAAACTTCTTTAAAAGCGGATACAAGTCTATCGACTTCCAGAACGGTGTCTCTGATATATTCACAGATTCTGTGGATAGCATGTGCTACACAAGCGATGTTTAGCATATTAGGATATGGTTCCTTTAATAGTCTGCCTGTTTTTAACATTTATACAGCACTGTCACTGACAAATAAAAGTACTTTTTCTATGCACTTGTCGTCCGAATGAAGCATTTGGTGCATATACTCGTAAATGCTTTTAGCTACTGTTTCCCCATCAAATTATTTATAAATTTTGTTGCTATTACATATGAGCTATATGGAACAGTTGGATGTAGTATACCAGCCACAACATTGACCACACAGCGTCCTAACATATCGACAGTATCGTCGGCACTTATCCATTGGTACTGATTTGAAAGATGGCATCTAATGCGTTTTACTGCTTTAGTGTAGCACTTAGAAACATAATATTTGCGTAAGGTGGTTTCATCAGAAACATTTCAACCAATATATTTTTAGAGAAATGTTTTGAAGGTGGGGTTGTTAAGTTTATTTAATTAAACATTTGCCGCCACTAAACTTTCACAGAGTTCTTCGTTAAAATTGTCAGATTCCAACGGGTCTAACATCTGTGTATGTGTTTGCGTTGCTAAATGACGTTTTACGTGCTATTTCTTGGAATATTTTAACGATATTTTACAGACTTTGCAATAAATTGCGGAATCACTGGCGATGGACATACAATCAATTTGATCCTTAATCCAACTCGCCATTGTTTCACGATGCCATTCTCGGCGTTGTTCCATATCATAATATAAAAGTCACTTAAAGAATGTTCTAGATCTAAATAAATCAAAATTAAGAATGTATGCGTATGTTATTGAAACTTAACGAAATTCCCTGGACTTACGTTAAAATAATTGGGGGAAGTAGATTCGGTGAAACAATATTAAACATGATCTATTACAAAAATTACGAAGTATGTAATTAACAGTTACAGCAATGAAAAAAGAAACTAACTCTCTGTATGTTATTTATCTTAGGAAATGTGAACTAATAAATAAAATAAATTGTGGAAACTCCTCCCGCTTCTATCTACGCCCATGAAGAAAGGAATTTAACTGTAAAATTGAAGTAATTGCGTCACAATTCAACGACCAAAAACAGATGTTCGGTTAACCGAATGAGTAGGGCTATTAAATAACTGTGTGTTGTACTTAGCGATGTTATAGACGATTTATACAGTCCATCGTAATTTCGGCCTGATGCATCCGGTCTCGAATTATATTTAGCATATGGTATCTAAGCATATGCGTACATACCAAAAATATATACAAAAATGAAAAGTATACAATACAAATAAATTATACTTGTAGAACAAGAAATATTAGTACAATACTGGAAAATCACAGTGAGTGTTCCTCAACGAAGGCAAGCAAAATTAGTTGTTATTGCAAGAAATGATTTAGATTTAGTTACAATAATTAATAACGTCAATTGAAACTTCATAGTGGCAAATCTATATTTACCTTCTTTTGTATCACCAATTTGTTGATTGTATGTCCACATATCAAACTTGTTAGTATTATCACATTGTTTAGCTACTGTTTTTGCGATTAAATTTATGTGTTCCATTGAAAAACTCGTTGTTTACTTATTTTAGTTATCAAGTATTTGTACAGAACCGACACCAATAATTTATTTAACTATCCTGAGCTAGTACATTTTCATCTACAAACTGAAGTGGTTTGGTGGTTTATATATCAATATATATATATATATATATATATATATATATATATATATATATATACATAAGGTAAACTTAATAAGTCGGCGATTAAAGGTCTGGTTCATTACTTCAAAGTATATATATTTAAAACAACCCTACGTGTTTCGGTAATGATGCCTTTGTCAAGGGAATAAAAAATATTTTTTATTCCCTTGAGAAAGGCATCATTGCCGAAACATGTAGGGTTGTTTTAAATATATATACTTTGAAGTAATGAACCAGACCTTTAATCGCCGACTTATTAAGTTTACCTTATCATACCATGGTCACGAAAATATTATATATTTATATATATATATATATATATATATATATAATTAATTTGTGACCTTGGTATGATATGGTAAATTCAATCAGTTGGCGATTTAAGGTCTGGCTTTACTTTAAAGTATATATATTTAAAACAACCCTACATGTTTCGGCAATGATGCCTTTATTTATATTTTATATCCTTGATAAAGGCATCATTGCCGAAACATGTAGGGTTGTTTTAAATATATATCCTTTAAAGGAAAGCCAGACCTTAAATCGCCAACTGATTGAATTTACCATATATATATATATATATATATATATATATATATATATATATATATATATATATATATATATATATATATATATACATGTATATATTGAAGGAATTTTGTATTTTCTTGGCCGTGGTTATAATACCAGCTCAAGAATAAGTGTTTCTTGGGAATGGTGGCCAGGTAATTAAAACAATATCTAATTTTGTTTACGTTTCGATTCTATATATAGAGCCTTTTTCACAATTGAAATATTTATTTAAATTTTAGAAAGGTGAAAGTAGTTTTCATTTCAAAATAAAACTAAAGTTCTTAGTGACCGTGTTTGGAAGGTCTGTTTGTTATCGTTTTTTGACGGGTGGTATGTAGGTAGTGTCCCATAGTTTAATCGTTCTCGGACATGTGTTTTTTTAAATTCATTTTTGTGTGTTTATATTATGAGTACACGCGGGTGTTTATATAATGGGCAGATATGCGGGGGGTTAGTTTAATCTGTTCTCGGACATGTTTTTTTTTATTTTACATTCATTTTTGTGTGTTCATATTGCGTTTATATAATGGGCAGATAGGTTGTTTATATCTATTCTGTCATTAATGGAATTTTTGTTTTTTTGTATATGAATGCTTTCTAATATATTTCTTGCCTTGTTATTTTTTCTGATGTAATTATTGAAGTTCTATCGAAATTGAAAGTGTGTTTTGTTTGTGTTATATGTTTTTTAGGGCTGTACTATTGCATGAAAATTTGTGTCCATTTAAGCGTTCTTGTAGATATTGCGTTGTTTGGCCGATGTATACGCCTTTGCAGTCGTTGCATGGAATTTTATAAATAACGAGTGTTTTCTTTTAATTTAGAACGTAAGTTTTTGAGATTATTCAATATTATTCGAATTACGAACAGTTAAAGCGATCTACCGTTTGTAAACTTTAATTAAAAATCGGCTGGTTTGTTCACCACACATTCCCATTTTCTTTATAGATCTTAGTTTTTACCTAAATTTTACGAAAATGGACGGGGAGCAAAAAATCACAACTTTGCACATATATGCAATCTAATACACATATATACATAAGTTAATAATAAATTGAAAACGGGAAAGCGGTCTATCAATTAAAACTAATTTATTTTCAATGTCTCCATATTTCACAACAAATTCGTTGCTTCTTCATGAGATGGGAATCTAGAGTTAAAAAATGTGACGTGAATAGACATATTAAAATTTATTTCATTTAAATTTTAAAATTTTAATGTAATAATTTTAACATTTCGATAGTACTGTATTGTAAATGTATTTTAAAATAAAAGTTACGAGGTGAGTATGACCAAGGCTGTATTTATTTTGTATATTTGAATCACAAATTATAATATTAACGGCGAAAACGTAAATGAAAGTACTATTTATAAAGTACTTAGTTTTCCAGTTTATTTAAAAGTAATTATAAACAGCACATGTTTGCGTAACTTGAGCAAGTTGCTGTTTGTTATATTCACCTCGTTTTGAGGCCGTGTACGATCGAACTACAACGAAAGTCAATCTTTTAAGCAAATTTATACAATAGAATTTTCTTTGGCAATTAAACAATTTAAAGCAATTTTCTCTATATACAGGATATTAGAAAATTTTGTTTAAGATAAGTCAGCGGGTTTAACATTTATTATCAAGATTAAATTAACGCCAATTTACTTCCCTGAAAAACAAACATAACAAGAAGGATTGTCACGTAAAGCTAACTAATCGTAATCTAACCTGTTTGATTTATACACCTTCCTAAACGTTATAAAAATCGTCTACCAATCGAAGTGAAGTAACAATAAGAAGAGTAATATTCTAAATAACCAAAACATTAATACAAGTCCGTAATAAATAACTGTGAATATAAATTTTTTAGGTAAATAAATCTGTTGTAGACTGTGTGCTTCTTAGTAACAGCGTTACTATTTTTATATACAACATTAGATGGAAAACGGGCGCTTCGGTGACAAAAGATTTTTACTCGCCTGTATAATATCACATGTAAATTATTGGACGCTGCGGATGTGGCATATACAACAGTAAATACCATTCGAGCAAAGTGGTTATATTTAACAAAACAAAGTACTATACGAATATGGGTTGGGGGCCAGAAGGTCGATCTTAATACCAGCTTTAGAAGTAGAAACTCAAAAACCTCCTCTTGAGGGATTGGTAAGACAAGATTGGTTAAAATATGTTATAAAACTCATGGTTGAAATTTATAAATTGGCGATATTAATAATACTGGAAGAATAGAAAATCTCACCATCTTATTGATACCTTTTTAAATAAAGCTAACTTGAGAGAGTTTGCAAATTTCACCTAGAATTGAATACCACTATTTCATAAAACCAAAATAAACACACTTTCCACAATATAATGGAGACTTAATTCATAAAAATCTAATATATATATATATATATATATATATATGTATATATATATATATATATATATATATATATATATATATATATATATATATATATGGTAGATTCAATTAGTTGGCGATTTAAGGTCTGGTTTTACTTCAATATATATATATATATATATATATATATATATATAAGGTAAACTTAATAGGTCGGCGATAAAGGTCTGGTTCATTACTTTAAAGTATATATATTTAAAATAACTCTACATGTTTCGGCAATGATGCCTTTGTCAAGAGAATACAAAATATAAATCGCCGACTTATTAAGTTTACCTTATCATACCATGGTCACGAAGATATTATATATAAATATATATATATATATATATATATATATATATATATATATTTAAAGCTTAAATCGGAAACTAATTGAATCTACCATAACATACTAAGGTAAAGAAATAATTATCTTTATATATATATAATTTTTATTATAATAACATAAATTGAAATTGATTATATTTTATTGTTCTGTCATTCTGATTCGATTGCATCCTTGACGATGTTGCACACATGGGTCTAACAAAGTTATATTAATTTAGTAAATTATTTGTAGCTCAGTCGTAATTATGTATTATATAATATTTTGTTTGCCATTGTTAGACAGTGAATATTTACTTAATAATCAGTGATACTTTTAAACTAAGAAGTCGGCTCCAATGTGAACAGATCTCCGTTATTATTATTATAAAGCCTTATCAAAACTTACTGAGGCAGAACGTAAACATATTGCTATGAACTGTGGTTTTTATATTTACTGTACCACCGTTCACGACAAATCTATCCAACTAGGATATTCAGTCAGTTTATTTCCAACTCTTTTGCAACTTTTTCTCGTCCCCTGGCACATCTTCCAAACTGGCTTTGATTTTCTTTAAGAAACACATGGGATTTGTGTTTGACATTTAGGTAGCACTTCACTTTGTACAGGAACAGGAATATATGTGGGTACATTTACTTCATTTTTTTCTTTTCGTACTTCATCTATTTCCTTTCTTAATTGTTTTTCCATATATTTCATTTGTAGTTCTGCAAACTCTCTTTTTTCTACTTCTTCTGACAATTTACTATTTAAAACCATAATATTTTCTTCCATATTTTGTTCATTTGATAATTCCAACGAGTTCAGGGCCGCCCACCCTTTCCCGGTTGGCGGCCCTACGCAACGGCTGGTTATCCGATCTCTCTAAATTTACGCGACCGGTCACTAAACACACGCACAAGCGCACAAACATACAAAACCCTACACTTACGCTCTCACACAAATACAAAACCACACACCCAGAGAGAGACGCAAGCTGCCAGCAGCAACCAACACACAAATTCATACCCAGAAAGAGACACAAGCTGCTAGCAGCGAACAACACATATGTTCACACCTTGCTATCTAGTTTTTGGAATACTAAGGCATGATTTATTATTATTATTGGAATGTATCTTTGAACAATTTAAACCATAGCAACTCAATTATTTGACATTTATATTCTGTCATTTATATTTTTTATATCTTTGACAAAGGCATCATTGCCGAAACATGTAGGGTTGTTTTAAATATATATACTTTGAAGTAATAAACCAGACCTTTAATCGCCGACTTATTAAGTTTACCTTATCATACCAAGGTCACGAAAATATTATATATAGGTATATATATATATAGGCTATTAAGTATTATCGACCGTACTGTATAAGTAAAAATTCATTAACGGGTGAGCGGTCTGTCAAGTAAAATTAAAACTCCTTTATTCCACTCTATATTTCATAACGGATTAGTTACTTCATCAGGAGTGTCTACATGTTTAACAAAACCACAACGTATTAAACTATATAACAATAACTAAATACTTACAATTCAGAGTTAAAATTTAGCAAACCACGGCACTAAACATGTTAAAATTCGTCAAATTCAAAACATCAAATCAATATGTTGCTAGTTTGTCGTCAACCTCTTAAAAACAAATATACATAAATGTTAAAATATAAAACAAAACTTACAAAACACGGACCAAAAAACTGATGTCATAAAAAATCGAAACCAACAACAACTACAAATCAAATGATACAAGGACTGGTTAATAAAACTTGGCAGGTAAAATTAACCGATAACACCGAGTATATTGCAGTAGATTATACTTAGTCCATTAGTATCCGACTTATAATTTACGCTATTAGTATATATATATATATATATATATATATATATATATATATATACAGGGTGTTCCCTGAGGTAACCGACAAACTTACACAATGCGTTCTAGGGGTGATTTTGAACAAAAAAGTTAATATGCACTTTAGCTTAATTTCTTTTTGTTCTTTAGATTTCAACAAAATAAAAAAACTTTCAGTAATGTATTTAATCATAAAATTACAATGCTATGGTTTTTTGCCTAAATTATATTTATTAAGATTTATTAAAAATGTATGTACCATTATTTTTGAAATTGATTGTATATTTATGTGTAAGCAAAAACTAGTTTGAAGGACGGCTTTATGCGCAAGCCATAGCGGGTGACGTGGACAGACAGACGAAGTTAAACCTTTAGACAAGAACGTTCTTTTTATTTGAAAAATATATAATTATATATTAAAGTAATTTCGGGTTGTATTTATTGTGTTAATTAGTTGTTGGTGGTTTGATATTCAATTCCCGTATATTCTACGAGATTGTGTTCTCGTAATTTTGATTGTATTTGATTAAACAACGTTTTTTGTCTACGTGTCTCATATATAATTTTTTATGTAAGTAAAAATATAAGACGTCTTATTAATTCAAAAGATTTGAATATTGTATTTCAATTGTATTAATATTGTTATTTAGAGATTTAGTCTTAATTAGTTGAGATAAATGACAAATAATATTTTTAAAATTTCTACGTAAAAAAATATAGCGTAAAAATTTTATACGTTGGGAAGTTCAAGGTGATTTTTTCATGTATTTGATGTTTGCAAATGCTTTAGATTTTTGATAGTGTTTTCAAGTTTGTTTATTTTATGTTGTTCTCTGGAGAGAAATTAATTAAATAAACTTTGTTATTTAATTAAGTTGATCGGAAGTCATTAGAGGATTTTTTAAATTCACTTAGCGGTCATATTCAGTGAATTCTTTTACCTCTGGTTGTAAATTTTAAATTACACAGTCTCTATACTTTATAAAGATCAATTATTTTTTCTTTTTTTGATTTGTTTGTATTAAATATTCATTTAAATTTTATGTTGTGCTCATTATTTCTTTTACCTTTCACCGTGCATTTTTAATAAGTAACTTAAAGAAATATAATTATAACATTTATTAGGAAACTTTGATTGGCGCCTAAATAACTTTTTTATTTCCACGTTTTTCCGATTGGAACCCTCAGAAGAAAGAAGTCCCATTTTTTGGAAATAAACCGACCGAGTATCCTAGTTGGGTAGATTAGTTGTGGATGGTGGTGCAGTAAATATAAAAACCACAATTCATAGCAATATGTTGTAAGAGGTGCTCGAAATGTTCGCCTCTTTCTGAACATGTTGCCCGTCATTTTATAAAATGACAAATATGTATCATGAGCGCCGGCATGTTTTACATGACGGCGCTCCAGGCAAGTTATTGACTTTCCAGATCAAAATTTTCATGGACGGTGGATAGGCTAGGGGGGCCTGTACTATAACCTGCACGTTCTCTTTACCTTTCGCCATTCGACTTTTTCTTTTGGAGTTATCTAAAAAATCGTGTTTACTGTTACGGAAAACCAAACACCCGAGAAAAATTGATCGAAAGAATAGTTGCAGTTGTAGATTCCTTACGAAATAAACTTGCAGATATTAACTGGAAACAGAATATGGCCCAAAGGCTAGCAACATGTTTAGAAAGAAGAAGCGAACATTTCGAACAATTGTTATAATATTAGTTTATTAATTTGTTATGTTATATCATGATTAAATACATTACTGAAGAAGTTTTCTTCTTTTGTTGAAATCTACAGAACAGAAAGGAAATTAAGCTAAAGTGTTTGTGAACTTTTTTGTTCAGAATCACCTCTAGAGCACATTGTGTAAGTTTGTGTCAGAGTATCAGAGAATATCGTGTATATATGGTAGATTCAATTAGTTGGCGATTTAAGGTCTGGTTTTATTTCAATATGTATATATTTTAAACAATCTTATATGTTTCGGCATATGATGTCTTTTTCAAAGAAATTTTAAATATAAATGACAATATATTAATGTTATACAATATATTTATAGTTGTCATGGATAAAATTATTCCATGATAAATTCAAGTGCAATAATAATAAAATTAATAAATAATGCCTTGGCATTCTCTAAACTGTTTATATCTTATAAAGCTTAACTAGGTCACGTACATTATATGTTAAGGTTTATTTATTATTTTAAAGAAGTAGTATTGAATATTGACGCAAAGTATATGATTTATGTGTTTGTGATGACTTACAAACACATAAATCAAGTAAGAACTTAATTGTAAGTATTGCCGAAATGCCCTTTTAGTAATTGATCTAATATATGTTTAAGGTACCTTATCGTAATATTACAAGTTATGTTGGTTAGACGGGCTTTATCTGTGGATCGTCTTGTAGTGTATTCTGTCCTGAAAAAATAAGGATAACAGGTCTGGGAATCTTAAGTAGGGTCAAGGTGCAGTACAGGAACATTTGATGCTTCTAATTTATTTTAAATGATTTCCTAATTTTTTGTAAACATTTTAGCATTTGAATCAGGTTAGTAAAGCTTGTATTTCTCGTTTTATAAATTTTTAATATCGAGCACAAAAGTATACACTTTAACGCTTTGCATAAAAGGACACCACCCTTTAATTGATTTCGTTATCCCATGGCCTCTTCTTTACTTTCCCAAATTAGTATTATTTTAATTTCATTAATATTTATTGCTTAATTTTAACTGGTATTCAATATTCTTTTTGTTTTCAAATTTCTAACTTGGTTTCAATATGCTTTCTTCCTATTTTTGAGCGTTAATTATATCATTTGACATAACTTAGTTTTTTATTCTCGGTAAACATGCGGTGCAGTCTTGTCATAAAAAATGTCATTTCTACATTAAATTATTCGAATTAGTTATAATAAATGAATTTATGAATAGATTAAATGTAAATAATGATTGAAATGGTATTAATAAATTACTAAATTAAATACGAATTTTGAAAACTCTAAATGACATTAAAATATTAATACAACTAATTCGAATTTTACAATAGATTATATAGGGGTTAACCAAAATTAATATTCAATCATATTTAAATAAACATTTTTAACAGTAAATGTGTTTTGAATATACTGACACTAATCAATACCATAACCATGTACATAATTTCAATATTTATGATATTTATTACAAAAAATCTTAAATTATCAAAAAATTTGTACCAATGGTGTGTAGTCTTAATTTTATTGAATAACTTATTAATTTGAGTAAGTTATGGCTTTTAAAATTCTTTTATTTAATAAAAATTATTAAAAACCTAAAGAACCTATGGTTGTTACTAACGAAATTTGTTTATGGTTAATATCTGGCATGGCCTCCTCGTGCTCTTATAACAGCCTGGACACGTTGGGACATGGTCTGAAGCAAATTTAGCACAAAGTTTGGGTATACATTATTACACTCTTCTTAAAGCTTCTTGGAGCTGGTTAAGAGTTGTTATGTTTTTGTTTTTTTTGTTATGTCTTCTGTTTTGTAGCTTTCTTTTCATTTCATGCCATAGATACTCTATGGGGTTTAAGTTGGCCTGCAAGCTGGCCACTCGAGACGGTGAATATCAACATCATTTAAAAATACAACAACTACAGTAGCTGCGTAGAGTCATTAACAGAAAATCTGGGCCGCGTATTATAGCAAACGGCAGGTCTATTAAGAATGATTAAGTCCGTGGAGTCATGCACAGATATGCCACGCCATACCACAACTGAGCCATCACCGAATCGGTTTCTCTCTACAATCGCGCAGTCCGCAAAACGTTCATCTAACCGTTCCCGTACTCTCTGTCGACCGTTGGCACCTTGTATACTAAACCGGCATTCATCTGTAAAAAAAAATCTTTGCCAGTCGTTCACATTTCAGTTGGTATATAAACGACAGAAAGCTAACTGAGCTCTCCGATTATATGGTAATAAAATAGAGCATTTAACAGGGCGACGGGCATAAAGATTGGCTTTCTAACCATCTAACCTTCTTTATACTGTCCTCTCACTAATATGTACTTCTCGAGTTGCATACAGCATGCCCCTAAGCTGTACTGTAGTGGTGGTGCGATCACGCAACTTAAAGTTAAAAATCTATCATCCACCGCCGAAGTAGCACGTTTTCTACCTTGCCATGGTCTCTTCCTTACATCACCGGTTTTTCTAAGGCGTCTAGCAGATTGGTTTACTTCAACAAGATTTGTGACATACTGCTGGCTTCTCCCATGCTGGAGCAATGTATTGGCTCGTATGCTAATATCACGCGTTAAAAGCCCTATATTAACTCATATTATCCCAAAGTATTTCTTTGTATCACTTGACGCGGCCTTGTTTTTGAGTTTTCGTCAGATTGTAGAGGATCTAACGACAACAAAATTGCCGTAGGTTAGCCCATATTATCCCAAAAGTAGAAAAAATCAGTAAAACGAACACTACAGTTAGAAAATATTTATTTTGGAACCCTTAAGAATAACTTCACTAGTAAAACAAATAAAAATTTGAAATATACGCCAAAAAACACTGGTGCATAAATGAACCACTGGGAAGAAACATGAAATATTGTTTTCGAACACTTGACAAATAATTAACAATTTCAACTAACATGTAGTATAAAAACGTTTACTTTACAAAAAAAAAAACAAATAAAATTAAAATATTTTTTACCTAGTATCATCTGATACAAAAAAACTGTACAATAATTGTTGGTGCACGAACGAACCACTGAGAAAATCCCGATTCATTTTTGATGATATTGTAGGAAGCATATGTAAATGTGCGTTACACTTTTTGGAAATGTAAATTGTGTGACTGGCAAATTATACACCTTCGTCGAGCTTCATTAGCATGAGAAATCATGAGGTGGGCTTTATTATCATAACGGAGTTCATCAATGAGAACCATTTGTTCATCTATGGATAAGTTGAATGTAAATATTCCAAATTGTAATCCTTTTTTATTTATAACATCGAAAAAAGGTCTAACTTTTGCATATTCATCATTTTTATCCAACAGATTATTGTCAGATAAATGTAAGTTCTGCTTGATAGATTGAAATTAATTTCGGTTCATATATTTCTTGACAATTTTGATTTCTTTGTTATCAGTAGTGTATCAGTAGACCAGTAATGTTGAATATGTGGTAATGAATGATAAACGGAAAACAGTAAAATTCCTATAAAATTTAAAAGTTCGTTTTTTGATCATGAAATTTCATGGCGGTTATTATGTTGAGCATATTTTAGTCAACATTTTAAAATCAAGTTAATCACTTCGTCATCAAAAAACGCGTAAAATATTTCAAGGGCCGATTTACCCAAAAGCTTATGTTTTAGTTCCTCGCATGTTCGAAATTCTTCGAAAATAGGTGTGTGAGCATATTCGATTTAACTCGATTTCCTTTTGACTTCAAAAGTTAGGTGAACGTTTGCAAGCAACAGACGTCTTCTTTTGGTTTCCAATATGTCATCATCTGATGAGTCACAAAATTAGGTGCAGGTGTCGCAGTAGACAAAGTGCTCGACTGGTCGAGACACTTTGTATATTTCGGTACATGCAACTCAAAAATTCCGACTATATCATGTGGTTCCTGGACTTCTCGTAAATTGCTTTTGTTATCCATAATTTCCTCGGGCAGAGAATCTACTCGGGTGGAATAGAAACGGCGTCGATATCGTCTGTAAATAAATATTTTATGTTATTCACAAAATAACTTGGAGTTAAATTAAATAGTTCAATATTTTATATGATATGTAAAAATATGTAAATACGGGTACTTACGACTTTCATTATTATTCTCCAAGTCCATCACAATCTCTTCCAAGGCACCTACTAATTCCTTTTGAGTCAAGTACCTCGAAAATGCCATGTTTCACTAACTCTAATCAAATGACAATCGCACTGCACAAGAGACAAATAAATACTGCATCTGCGAGTTTCATTCTATAACTTGTCGAAACTTGCAATAATTGGTTTTTGTTCACATATAAAGCCAGTAAATATTGAAGTAAAATGAGAGATAACAGTTACGATAAATGAAATGCGTTTTCTAAAATATAAACTGCATGTTATGGAAATAATAAAAATGATAATACAGTTTAAATATAAAATAAATTATTGTTTCGTTCTTGCTAAAACTTCTGACATAAAATTACACAGCGTGTGTGATGACTTTTGAGGCGTCACAGAACACAGTACTTACGACTTTCATTTTTATTCTCCAAGTCCGTCACAATCTACTCCAGGGCAGCTTCTAATTCCTTTTGAGTCAAATACCTCGAAAATGCCATGCCTCACTAACTCTAATTAAATGACAACCGCACTGCACAAGAGAAAAATAAATGCTGCATTTGCGAGATTTAGTCTATAACTTGTCGAATCCTGCAATAATTGGTTTTGGTTCACATATAAAGCCAGTGGTGCCCTTATGCACCAGTAAATATTTAAGTAAAATAAGAGATAACGGATGCGATAAATCAAATGCGTTTATTCTAAAATGTAAACTGCATATTATGGACATAATAAAAATGATAATACAGATTAAAAATAAAATAAATTATTGTGTCGTTTTCGCTAAAATTTGCGAAATTTGACATAAAATATATATTGAACTGAAAATTAACAGTTTGGGTATATTGAGTTTTCTAATACTAATAATAATCACACCTGTAAATAGATATTGAAAATCTTAACAGAATTTATCAAAAAAAAATCCTAAAATATGCGGTGCGTTGGCGTAAAATATGAGCACCACTGGAATAAAATGGGTTAAATAAAAATGCTTTTATTTAATAGCAGAACGAAAAACAAACGCCAAAATGATTGCAACAACTTTAAAAAACAACAATTACGACGTATATACGGTCTTCATCAACTGCACTTCTTTTATTATTTGATTTAAAATAGCTGTCTTAGTTAACGACAGGCCTACTTGGATTTTATTCTACACATAAAATACCTAAAGTTAATTCTTAATTAGAATAAGCAAAATAGAAGCATCTAAATTGCAAGAAAAAGCATTTTAATAAATTATGTGTTAATTTTGCCGGTGAGTGTATATAATTATTACATTATGTCCA
This sequence comes from Melolontha melolontha, assembly GCA_935421215.2. Lineage (NCBI taxonomy): Eukaryota > Metazoa > Arthropoda > Insecta > Coleoptera > Scarabaeidae > Melolontha > Melolontha melolontha. The sequence goes on along the minus strand of OW285240.1, from coordinate 6,850,948 downwards.
CAACATAATTTTAAAACCTTAACATTTGTGCTTTATTACTAAATATATAATAGAATTTCCTTTGTCAAGTATCAATTAAATAATTGATTCATGAATACACCTTTAAGTCTGCAAATAGTTAAAAGTGTTAAAGAAACTCATGTTAGTAATAGACTGTTTATTAATATAATCGCCAATACATACCTCTAATATTTATTTTTCTAATATTCGAACAATAGTCTAAAATATAATTTCCATGCTATTACTAGAAATGCCTTTCATGAATGTGCAAATGTATGTGCATGTGATTGTATAAGTACTGTAAATTGAAAGTCAAGTTGTGTCATGATCCAGATCCTAGATCGTCAGCGTATAGAAGTGGAGTGTAAATAATGAAATCGATTTTTTGCATTCAACTGTTCGTTCTAATAGTACGTAAGTGGGTAGCAGGTACCACTTACATGTTTAGGTTATTAGTGTGAATGTCCATTGTAACGGCCAACCAGGAAGAAAAGAAAGTCTAATAAAATGTGACTCTCACCGCTCGTTTACCAACGTGTTACTGATATACCTCATAGATTTAGAATGGTGTATACAATTGTATATTCGCCGCAACGAGTTTTCTGGCGCAAATACGGATATTAGAAAATTATTATGTTACATAAAGAATACTTAGTGCAAAAATTTATTTATAGTTACCTATTATTTGAAACTATTAACCTGTGTAGGGAGTTTAGAGAAACTACATACTTCATCTAGTTTCATTGCATAAATTACAATTAAGAAATATTAAGCGGATCATGCAAAAAAGTATTAATAATCTGTATAAACCTAGGAGATACGCCATGTTAAACTGCTACTGAAATATAAGAACTTCTAAGTCATCTTGTATCCCATCATTGTTTAAATTATTATTGGTGTCTGCAGTGTTGTATATTTGGTGAATTATTTTTTTAGTTGTTTTTTCTATAAGTTGTGGTGGATAGTTATTGTCTGTTAAGGTAGTTTTAATTTTCTTAATGTTATCTTTTCTGTATTGACTATGCGATAGTTTTACTGCTGTATCAGTCAGATTATTTATAATGATTTTATTGAATGCCGACAAGTGAACATCTTAAGTCGCTCCACGGGCGCAGGCATAATAATAACTTATGCCCCTTGTTATTGGCAGCAAGCTGTTGGGAAATGCTAAGGCATGAATTATTATTATTAAACATAAATATATTTTTAAATAATGTAATTTTTTATCCATGACAACTTCACATATATGTATAAATATCACATTAATATACTGTCATTTATAATTAAAATTCTTTGAAAAAGGCAGTAATTGGTGAAATATGTAAGATATCATTTTAAATATATGCATAATAAAGTAAAGCAGACTTTAAATCGCCGATTATCTAAATCTACTATAATATAGAAATGTCAAGAAAGAATTATCTATCTATCTATCTATCTATCTATATATCAATATATATATACATATATATATATATATATATATATATATATATATATATATATATATTGTAATAGCGCTGATGTGCTGAGAAATAATAATATATAATATATAATGATATTAATAATATTAATTGAATAGTACTTAAGTTGTACCTTGAGTTGGGCGCCTTTATTAAACTTGTAATATTAGATCATCAGCCACTCTCACGTAATATCTCAGGTTGCGACTAGATGTCGGTAGAGAAAGTATAATATTTTACAAAAATTCGACTCGATCTCGGCTCCTATTCGATCAGTTTAACCCTATGTAAAATTGCTTAATAATATTTCAAAGTTATCTCTAGCTACGCAATGATAAATAAAAGAGTAGCACTTTTTCCTGGCAATCGTTATAAACTTTTCTACTGACGCTCTCTAGCAATTATTTCTTTCCAAAGCCTTGTAAGAAATTACGAAAATAGCCTCGATTTTTACTTTAATTACAATTGATAATAATTTAAATGTACATGAAATATTAATTCAAACTTGAAAACAAAATTAAAATAATAATTTACAAATAGTTACAACGGACTTTCCAATGTTAGGTTATGTGTTATGTTTAGAATTAAAATAGCCTGTTCGCAGGTTTGTAAACATTAAAAAGTGGGCGTGTCTAATTAGTATCGATATAAAATTTGACTGTAAATAAATTAGCTATCTTGTTAAATTCGCGCAAATGACTTGAATTATGAAATTGACAATTTAAAGATATAAAAAGTAAATTTTAAATAAATATAAATTAATCTGAAATATACAAAGTTATCGTAATATTAATTTATCAGCATTTCGATACTAATTTTACAAATTATGTCCGCCAAATGTAGCCAATATATATATATACATATATATAAAGATAATTATTTAATTCAATTTGTTGGCGATTTAAGGTCTGGATTTACTTTAAAATATATATATTTAAAACAACAATTAATATACTGTCATTTATATTTTATATTCCTTGATAAAGGCATCATTTGCCAAAACATGTAGGGTTGTTTTAAATATATATATTTTAAAGTAAAACCAGACCTTAAATCGCCAACAAATTGAATTTACCATATGTATATATATATATATATATATATATTTAATAATAAAATAAATTAAAAGCAGGCAAGCGGTCTGTCAATTAAAAACTCATTTATTAATTATCTCTATATTTCGCAACAACTTTGTTGCTTCTTCCGGAAATAAAATGTAGATCTCAAAAAATAGTAAAAGTGACGGACAAGGACAACAAAATTGACTAATCAATTTTATTTTATTTTATTCAATATATTACGGTCAATCATTTCTTTTAAATTATATATATAAATATATATATATAATAACTTCGTGACCTTGGTATGATATGGTAAACCTAATCAGTAGGGATTAAAGGTCTGTATATTACTTCAAAATATATGTATTTAAAAAACTCTACATGTTTCGGCTGTATACGCCTTTATCAAGAGAATACAAAATATGAATTCATATTTTGTATTCTCTTGATAAAGGCGTATACAGCCGAAACATGTAGAGTTTTTTAAATACATATATTTTGAAGTAATATACAGACCTTTAATCGCCTACTAATTAGGTTTACTATATATATATATATATATATATATATATATATATATATATATATATATATATATATATATATAAACAAAGTAAACGTGAAATTACATCTTCGGAAAATAAAATAATACGGATAGATGTATTACTTTCTTCGAAAACTACAATAAAGGAAACATTTATTAATAAAATAGAGGAATATTTAGCCAGAAAGAAAACTGATAGAAATATTCGAAAACTTACCAATGGGCACTATACCGAGAATATTCCAGCCAAATTGATCTTTTCAACTGGATAGAAAGGTTTTCAAGCTCCAGTAAAGAACATCATATCCAACAGAATTAGGGAACAAGGCAAGATTCCTGAGAATTGATCGGCCAGCAGGAGTTGTAGCTGATTGACTTCATATCGGATCCAGAAGCTACAAAATATTCTCTAAAATCAATTTACCAGGTGGGAAAAATATATTTCAAAACTTTATGTAAATTATCTCATTCAAATAAACAATTAAAATACAAAATATCGTTAGATTTGTTTATTTATTCCTGATAAATAAATGTTCCTTTGTATAATCCTTTCTGATAGATACAGTTATTTCCAATTAATTCTTGTCGGTTCAAATTCTTTTGTCCAATGAGGTTTCTTCTAAGATTTAATTAAATTTACGTATTTTTATTGGCTTTTCATCGTCTCGCATTTAAATTTTTAATCTTGGTGTCGCGATTGGCTTATTCTCTTTTCTGATTTAGGCATTTTCTCTGATTCATTTTTGTTTTTGATTTGCGCATATTGTTTATACATAATATTACATTTCTTTAAATTATATTTCTATGTTATATTGTGTATGGATTTTAAACTATGGGCTTTAGTAAAATTCGTGTAATTTAGTTGACTTGTGAACTAAATATAAAAAATATTTGCATTACATTACATTGAATGCTAATTTACAAAATACTGGATCTTATGCTAAACAATCTTGATATTCCTTTTATATTTTCAGAAGTTTGTACCATTTTATGTTTATTTTACTTCCTTGAATATAAATAGGTAATTGACGAAGGAGATACTTGTTGAAACTTCATTATAACGCTAAGTAATAAGTAATTAAACTTCTAGTTTCAAAAGTTCTTTTATTGTAAATACCACTACAATATTGTTTCGCCATACAATGGCTTCATCAGGTGGTTAAAATACTCAATATGTACAATACAATTTAAAAAAGGTATATAACCCCTTACCACAATTATTAGTCGTATCCTAAATACGTATTTCGACAACTAAGTTGTCATCATCAGTAGATAAAAACTACTAATTAAAGTCACACGGGGCACAATAAAGTAAAGTAAGATAAACGCTTCCGCACAACTACTATACACTGCAACCCTTTAAAGACTAAATTTACCATGCACATCTCAAACTACGAGACAACGCACTTGTCTCTTGGAAAAGGTTTTTAAAAACATGTGTTAAAATATCGAACAAAGGGACGGCAAAAATTCTTCTCTAAAGAAGGCGCCTACTAAAAACGATTTTAAAGCTACGGTGACCTACTAATAAACTAAATGAAACATCTTATATTTCCACAAAACACTAGTATATATAACTGTATGAGCATTTCTTGTGCAATGTATAAATTAATAGTTGTTATTTAAACGTGTTCATTCGAGTACGCAGGTAGTGACAAAATCTATATTAGGTGGGAGTGTAAAAAATTTTCCATTAACAAATGGTTAAAGAGTCGTATATATATAGTAAAGGCCGAACTCTCATTGTAAATACTGAGAAAGACAAAATTAAGAATGGGGCGTTATATGTGAAAAACCAGACATCTGGCTTGTTGTATTATATTAAATGAGAATAACATTCACGGTAGTCTCTGGGTATGTTAAGGAGGTAATTTTTGCATATTAAATGAGAATCACTTCACGTGAAAAGGGTCATAGAATAATTGGATATTGTAGGTATTTAATTTAAAAGTTAATTATAAATAGGTGGCATGTCCTAGTTAAGGAGTTAAGCAATATAAAATAATGTATAGAATTCACGGTAGGCTCTGGGTGAAACATGATAAATAATTTAATAAACAAAACACCCGGTACATCTGTTCCACAAAAAACGCGAAACATATTTTACATTTCGTGAAACAAATACACCGAGTGCTTCATTCAACAACCAATGTTTAGGAGGTAATTGCATTAATTCACGTGTGTGGATTCCCACATGTCTATATTTCTGATGTTACATCCCCCACCCACTTATAAAAATGTGAAAAGACAGCTGAACGGTATTGGAGATTTATCGCTATTCAAGGAGGTATGTTTATTTTTCGCGATAAATATACTTTCGTAAGCATCAAGTTCATGGGGTTTATTAATTCCTTTTATCAATTTCAAACCTGTAATCGGTACATTGTGTAGTGTGCTCAAAGCGTGATTTGCGGCATTTGATTTATCCGGTCTATTATATTTGATATGTGCTATGTGTTCTTACCTCCTTAACATACCTCCTTAACATACACAGAGACTACCGTGAATGTTATTCTCATTTAATATAATACAACAAGCCAGATGTCTGGTTTTTCACATATAACGCCCCATTCTTAATTTTGTCTTTCTCAGTATTTACAATGAGAGTTCGGCCTTTACTATATATATACGACTCTTTAACCATTTGTTAATGGAAAATTTTTTACACTCCCACCTAATATAGATTTTGTCACTACCTGCGTACTCGAATGAACACGTTTAAATAACAACTATTAATTTATACATTGCACAAGAAATGCTCATACAGTTATATATACTAGTGTTTTGTGGAAATATAAGATGTTTCATTTAGTTTATTAGTAGGTCACCGTAGCTTTAAAATCGTTTTTAGTAGGCGCCTTCTTTAGAGAAGAATTTTTGCCGTCCCTTTGTTCGATATTTTAACACATGTTTTTAAAAACCTTTTCCAAGAGACAAGTGCGTTGTCTCGGAGTTTGAGATGTGCATGGTAAATTTAGTCTTTACAGGGTTGCAGTGTATAGTAGTTGTGCGGAAGCGTTTATCTTACTTTACTTTATTGTGCCCCGTGTGACTTTAATTAGTAGTTTTTATCTACTGATGATGACAACTTAGTTACCAATAATTGTGGTAAGGGGTTATATACCTTTTTTAAATTATTATTTAACCACAGTCTCCATTGAAAGAATGTACAATACAAGTTTGAATATTTATGTGAAAATATTGGGGAAATGGTGGTGGAAAAATTTTTATAATCTTAAATAGTAGAGAGTTAACAATAGTAAAGCAGCACTTAAAGCAGTCGAGATAGGGGAAAGAACATAGATAAAGGAAGAATTGAAAAATATATTCAACAAACGAGACACGTTGTCAATATATCTTAAGGTATTACATTCACAGTTAACTTTTAAACTTTATAATTTAGAGTTTGATCTTTTGTATAATGCGATCTATGATAAAATTAATCTTATAATTCACAAAAAATACTTAATTCAAAATAGTAAACTAGATAAACTTATTTCCTGTAAAAAACATAGCACAATGCCGATTCCTTTAGTTAATATAAATCAAAATATTAATTTTTTTGAACGATTTTAAAACCTTACGGATGTAGAATTCAAAACTGAAGTAATTAGTCTTTTATCTAAAGGTTTCAAATACAACTTAACCCCTAACATTAATAATAAACACTTAGAAATCTTAGCAGTAGAAACAGATTTAGCCTTAAATAAGCAAAAGGATAACCAGGGAAATAAATATGCAGCTAAACATATTCTAGAAAATTACCGTACTACTAAGCATTTTAATATTGAAAATAAAATAATTAAATCAATTAAACAGAAAGCGACTAGTAACAATATTATATTTACAAAAGCTGATAAAGGAAATACAGTTATAGCAATTCCGGAATCAAACTACATACACAAAGTTCATGAATTCCTCGATAATAATTCATTCATAAAACTTAAATCTGATCCTACTAACGAATTTCAAAAACAGATTAAGCAAACTATAGAGAAATCAGTTTCTCTTTTTAATAACACTCAAAAACGTATATTAACCACTATGAATCCCCTACCTCCCAAATTATACGGTTTAATTAAACTACATAAAGAAAATTCACCTATACGAGCAGTAGTATCGTACGTAAAAGCACCTTGTAGAAATGTGTCCAAACACTTAATAGATTTCATTCTTACACACACTAAATTCAAATCTAAGTTCTCCGTTAAAAATTCCCAGGAATTAATTAACAACATTTCAAACTTGCAATTACCAAACAAATGTAAACTCATTTCTTTTGATGTCTCGAATTTGTTCACTAGTATCCCACCCCAGGAGGTAATAGATTTAATTACTTTACAACTAGAACGTAGAAACACGAACATTGTCACAAAGACCGAAATTTTACAACTCTTAGAAACGTGCCTGGAACAAAATTATTTTCAATTTAAAAAGAAATTTTATAAACAAACAGGGTATAGCAATGGAAAACCCACTAAGCCCCTTATTAGCGGAAATTTTCATGAATAATTTAGAAACTATAATTAGTACACATCCCTTGTTTGGTAATTGTGTATATTGGTTTAGGTATGTTGATGACATATTAATTTGCTTTAACGGTTCAGATAGACAATTAAAACTTTACATAATTATATCAACACTAATCACCCCAAAATAAATTTTACTATAGAAACAGAAATAAATAAAAGCATTAATTTTCTAGATTTAACCATATCACACAAAACTAATAAACACGAGTTCGCTATATACCATAAACCAACACATACAGATATCACAATACATGCTAATTCTTTTCATCCTATACCACACAGATTATCAGCATACCAAGCAATGGTATATAGATTAATTCATGTACCTATGAGTAAAAGTAATTTCGACCTTGAACTAAATAGAATATACACAATAGCATTAAACAATGGTTACTCTATAAATATTGTCAATAACATCCTAAATAGCCAACAAAAATCAAAAACCCTTTCCTTAGTTTATCCAAAATTAAAATACAAGATAATTAATTCCTATAATTCAATCACTTACTTAGGAAAAATTTCGGAAAAAATTGGTACTTTCATTAAAAAACTTAATAACGAACATATATAATTTAAAACAGACAATACTATACAGAACATTATTAAAAACAACAAAGATAAAATAGACAAAGAATCAAACTCTGGTGTATATAAGTTAACATGCGAAGATTGTAATAAGGTATACATAGGACAAACGGGGAGGACATTCAAAATTAGGATGAAAGAACACGAGAGAAGCCATAAAGAAAAGAAAACAGATTCAACTTTCGCAAGTCATTGTATAGATATCAACCATAGATTTAATATAGATTTCAAAATTTTACACATTCAAGAAAAAAGTAAAAAACTTAACCTGTTAGAAAACTTAGAAATTAATAGATATAATAGTTTAGGATAAGCTTTAAATGACCAACTAGATTTAAACAACTTCCCTCTACTAAATTTAAGATTGTAAAAATTTTTCCACCACCATTTCCCCATTAATTTTCACATAAATATTCAAACTTATATTGTACATATTCAGTATTTCATCCACCTGATGAAGCCATTGTATGGCGAAACAATATTGTAGTGGTATTTACAATAAAAGAATTTTTGAAACTAGTAGTTTAATTACTTATTTCTTAGCGTTATCCTTGAATATAACTTAAGTGGTGCTGAATATAGCATCACTCTCTTAGCATTACGTTTATTTCCGTTCTTTTCGTCTTTATTGGTAACCCAGCCTCTTCCAGTGGTATCTTCCTGGTCAGGATGTTAAACGTCTGTCTGGTGTTTACAGCAAAGTCCGGGCATGTTGTAATATCAAACATAACTGCGTGTCCCGGTAACATGTGAATATCATGGTTGATAATAATACATACTTTATTATGATCCTTTTTCATTTGTATCTGCTACTTTGGTTTAACATTATTTATGGAGTAATTATTAATGAATTATAATGTGGAATTTATTGAATTTTAACTTAAAATTGACTACATCATTAAACCTTTTCTAATCTCGTTTTATTCTCATTCTGTCTTATTCTCTCTTTATTCATTTGCGTTATTACAAAATATCATAGCAATATGTATACCTAATGAAATAAATTACAGGAGTTATATAAACGACGTAAATAATCCATATATTGCTAGCAAATATTTGCGATATTAAAAAGGTCAGAAAGTTGCTTGTTCTTTCTTTAATGTTCTGTGTCTAGACAGGCGATGTATTGACATTTCCAAAAACATGTTTTTATTTACATTACCATCTTTTTAGTTTTCTTAGGCAATTCATTTCAATTTGTTGTTAGCGTGACTCCTTTTTTTATTTTCTTTATCATCAGGAAACTCAGTTGTTGGTAAATACTTATTCAATATAGACATTTTTAAAACAGCACTATTAAAGCTTATCTACACATATATTATTCATATGCCGTTATTATCTGAAATAGAAACTCTTCATAAACGATATAAAATATTGTCTTCATTTCTCTCTTTTTTTTATTAGCCTCTTTTGATAGAGTAGATACTTGGGAATCACCCCTAATAGTGAACTGAGTTTTCACTTGCACATCGATGATATCTTGTGTAGACCTAATAAAAATCTGAAATTATTTAGCGACTAACACCTAATTTCAATATTACAGTAATTATAAAATTATATAATTCATTACAGCCGCCAATCTAGGAATATTGTTATAATCTATTATTAACAGAACGCTGATCGGGTGGTGTATTGGTACTTGGAGGATAGAAACTGAGAGAGCATCAAGGATTATTTTATGATCTAGTTTAAGGGCAACCCATATTGCAGATAGCGATATCTAAAGAACTCAGCGTTAATTAAAGACGCGAGGACGTATAGTTAGAGGCATGTAACGTCAACGGCGTCAACGACGTCAACATCATTAGAAGATTCCTTGTAAAAAATACTATAAAATGGTATCTCACAAGATATGGTTTACACAGCTTTTACACTAACGAATTCAATTTGGCTTAGAATACGTAAATTTTAATCCGGAGTCGGTACAATTTTGACATGTAGAAAAAATAGCTCATTAATAAATAAAATTACTAATTAAGATATAAGTTGTAATTAATTTATAATGAATTTAAAATGAAGTAAAATAATGGTTCAGTATTATCAATCAAAAAAGGATTATTGGACAAAGATGAACCTTGTTCCATAAAAGAATAAATGAGAAAAATGGTGGTCACATTTTCGGATTGTACGGGCATTTTACTGATTGATTTTAAGAATCGCAATACAGCTGTCAACAGCACGTCAGATTATGCTGGTTTATTGCGTAAATTGAGAGACAATATTCGTGAATAACGTCGAAAATTCTCAAAAGGTGCATACTGCTAGAATAGGATACAATTTGAGAATATGGATTTCCGGCCCTGTTATGGATCCCAGAAACAATTGTTTATTTTCCTACTTAAAGGCCAATGTTTAGGGCGTCATTTTCGTGATGATATTGAATTGTAAACAGCCATAATGTGGCATTTTGGGGGGAAAAAAATCAGATTATTTTTACAAGGGATAGAATTATGAATTAGTTGTAATAAATTCAATTGAAATTCAAAATCTGCATTGTTCGCATACTTAAAAAAAGTAGTGCCAAAATACAATTAAATGGACGTAATCTGTATGGAGTCTTGCACTGCGATTACTGCTGCTTCGTTTCGGGTTCATACCCCTACACCTATGATTCGTCGCTAGTAATTATTCTGATTCTTAACTTCGCATACTCTGTGCACACATGAACACGACGCTGTTCTTGTTCAATATTAAGTAACCTCGCCACAAACTTCGCAACAAAATGCCGCATTTTGACTTCGTCGGACAGAATACGCTGACAAACGTCGTACGACAACACAAAACTGTTTGTTACCACCTAGCAAACTGCCATTTGACTGACTGACTTATGATACACGTAGCTCACATCATCTAGCGCTATAAAGTACTACCATCCCTACCGCGCGCCATATTCAAATTCTGGAAATTTTTTGGTATGGCGCTTATCTCGTAATTATTGAATTAGCACTCATATCGACCAATATAACAACAAAATCACAAGATGATTTTTAGTTATGAAATTAGTCTAAACATCGCATGGTATTATAGGCGGTAAAAGCAAAAAAATAAATTTAAGCAAATAAGCTCAATAATAGCAGTTTGTTGCATACCTTTTAATATACAAAAAATCGTGTCAATATAGTGTTAACCAGAGAATCTTTCTTTTTGTGTCCACTTAAAATATTACGATTACATGAAGTTAAATCGATTATATTTATACTACAAACAATACTATTCAATAAGGTATTAACTACAACACTCGAGTTTCTAAAGTATTCATACAATCGCTAAGGTGAATAACTCTCATCCTCTCTACCACAACGTACTATTACGATGGCGTTGAATAACCTATTAAAGAATTTATAATGGGCTTTACTTGCTACTGAGTAAGTAATTAATTTTTAAATAAAAGGATGAGTAAATATGTTATTTTCAAGCTTCACGTCCATTTATCATCAAAAATCATTGATCTTCAATTAATAATCATACAATTTATACTTACTTTTAATATACTGAGTGAGTTGTTTAGAGCAACGTAAAGTAAATTGACTTTAGACAGGCATCGGAATAAAGATAATAATATTTTTGATAAGGTTCCCGTCAGACTGTGAAGCCGATATCTGAAAATGCTGAAATCCCACACTTATCGTAAGATTGCAGCATTCTTAAGCATTAGAATGAAGAGAATATGAACGATTTTGCATGAAAATATTAACCCATTTTATACCAATCGTGCGCCAACGCATAATTTAGAATTTTTTTTGGTTAAATTCTGTTAAGATTTTCAATATCCGTTTACAGGTGTGATTAGTATTAGTACTAGAAAACTCATTTTACCCCAAACTGTTAATTTTCATTTCCATTAAAAAGTTCTGTGGCGCCTCAAAATTCATCACACACGCTGTGTAATTTTATGTCAGAAGTTTTAGCCAGAACGAAACAATAATTTATTTTATATTTAAACTGTATTATCATTTTTATTATGTCCATAACATGCAGTTTATATTTTAGAAAACGCATTTCATTTATCGTAACTGTTATCTCTCATTTTACTTAAATATTTACTGGCATTGTATGTGAACAGAAACCAATTGTTGCAACTTTCGACAAGTTATAGAATTAAACTCGCAGATGCAGTATTTATTTGTCTCTTGTGCAGTGCGATTGTCATTTGATTAGAGTTAGTGAAACATGGCCTGTTCGAGGTACTTGACTCAAAAGGAATTAGTAGGTGCCTTAGAAGAGATTGTGATGGACTTGGATAATAATAATGAAAGTCGTAAGTACCCGTATTTACATACTTTTACATATCACATAAAATATTAAACTATTTCGCTTAACTCCAAGTTATTGTGTGAATAACATAAAATATTTATTTACAGAACATTTTGACGCCGTTTATATTCCACCCGTCGTGAATTCTCTGACCAACGAAAAAACTATCGATGGCTGTTTCAAGCAGGTGGATGAGGATATTGGGGAACCTAAATAAATAGTTGAAGCATTCGCTAAAAGCTTTTCCGAAATTTATCAGCCCCGTTCTGTGTTACCTGTCTTAACGCTTCCTGGGACTCCTACCTTTATGAATATTGATCCAATTTCTGTTGATGAAGTACTATCTACGATGAGTGAACTCAAGATGGGCTGGTTTGATGGACGGGCTTCCAAATTTCTTTATACGCAAATATTCGTCGTTACTGTGTGAACCACTATGTACTATATTCAATTTATCACTTCGTACATCTGAGTTTCCAGAGGTTTGGAAGATCAGAAAGATAAACCCTGTATTCCAGAAGGGTGATAGAAATGACATTTCCAACTACCGACCTATTAATATTGTGTCCTCGTGTTTCAAAGTATATGACCAACTGCTTTACAGGAGGCTATATAAGAGTGTCAGGTCTTTTATTTATACAAAACAACATGGATGTGAGAGGGGCATGATGACTCTAACAAATTTGGCTGAAATAACTCAGTACCTCAGCACATCTCTAGACAGAAGGCAGCAAGTGGATGTCTTGTACACAGATTGTACACAGCATTCGACACCATCGATCATGCTAGATTACTTTCCAAATTGAACTCAATCGGCTTTTCCTGCCCAACTACTAACTTGATGGCTTCTTATCTGGAGAACCGATCCAGTTATGTGCATTACATGGATTCTGTTCTGACACATTTACAGCCACTTCGGGGGTTCCTCAAGGCTCAAACATGGGACCCTTGTTATTCAATATTTACATCAACAACCCGCTACTTCGACTGGATTGCAGAGTGCTTGCCTACGCAGATGACTGAAAATATTCTCGAAAATTGACGATGTTGCGGATTGCCGTGCCTTACAGATGAACCCTAATACTATCAACAGCTGGTGCAGTGACAACATGATCGAGCTGAGTATTGCCAAGTATGCAGTGGGGACTTACTGAAAAATTAGCAGTCAAATGATATATGACTACTCTTTGGATGTAGCGTCTATACCAAGACGTGATAGGATTCTGGACGTGACGGGGTCTGGGTGTTTTATTTGATTCTCATCTACTATTCACCAACCATATTAACGCTGTCTGTGCCTCTGCACCATGTTCGTTAGGGTTTCTTATAAGGTCTTGTAGAGGCTTTTGTAATGGATCAACCTTTAGGACACTGTTTTATGCATTGGTACGCCCAAAACTGAAATCCACTATTTGGTATCCATGCTATGCCTATCAACAAATTTTTAAAATACATGTTTTACAGAGTCAGTGGTACTTATCCACCGCGTGGAACTGACTTTGAAGACCTTCTACACCTGCACGAATTTAAAAGTTTAACTTTGCAGAAGAAGATAGCTAACACTGAATTTCTAAGGAAACAAGTGAACAACCGAATAGACTCGACCGAATAGAAGTTAACAACAAGAACAATGAGTTAACAATAAGTTAACAATAAACACAAATGAAAGGTGACGTATCATATACAGAAGCGCAATACTAACAGGATATACTTGATTTTGAAAATTATGAAATTGTGCGAATTTATTAGAAATTATAGAATAAAAAAAACGTTTTTCGAATAGGTAGTCAAGTTTAATCTATAACATAGTTGCAGGTGACAAAACTTGAATTTATTTATACTCTCCTGAAAGTTAACAACATCGACTGTTTGGGTTTTTCGAAGCGAGTCATAGTCTTGCTATATAATCCCTTGTTTCTTTGGCTTTACTAGACATGGTAACCGTAACTTTAGAGAATCAAAAACTCGCAAACGCTGACTGGAATTTATTTGACAGAAATTATCGATGAAATAGGATGAAGTAGTTGAAATCGGTGAACTGTTCTCCATTATGTCGACGCCAACTCTCACTCAGCATGTTAAACCGTTAATTTTTAAATTAGTAAAGTGTTGAATTAATAAGTAATTTGTCTTTGTTCATTTTATTTATCACCTGCTTCTTATTTCCTGCCAAATATCAAAAATAAATTGCGCGACGGGCAATTTCTATCACATGAGGCAGCTATTGAAAGATTTCGAACGTTGGTTTCCGAAATATCAGTTTCAGAGTGAAAATAATGCTTTCCAAGTTAGTTCGAACGTATGAATTATTTATTTATTTAGCGTATGGCTAACATTGATTGAAAATATACATCGATAGAGAACAAAGTTAAATTTTGAAAACAAGGCCATTGATTCAGTCCAACACAGAATCAGTGGTTTCAAATATGTCACACATCTTTGAAACCACTGACGAGGTTCTCTGCATTCGCTAGTCCATCTCTCAGTTAATTTCCATTTATAGAATGAGTCACGATAAATGCCGGGAGATGTTTTTATTCTATTGAGTATCTTCCAATCTTGGCGAGGCAACTCCACTCCTGGTAAGGGTATGGTAGTATCGATGGTATGGGCTGCTCGAATGGGTTTCAAGGTTTCAAAATAATCTCTCCATTTATCGTTTGGGTTCCAATTTTCTACTCTAAGTTGTTCTGCTAGCAGTACAACAGGAGGAAATCTAGACTTCAGTCTCCAAAGCCGGCACCAGACTGTGCACTGGGGAGCGGTGATGCAAAACTATATTGATGTCAGAGGTGACACAATAAAGTCGTTTCCTAAATTTGATGTGTTTTTTTACATTGTTTTAAAAAATATCCCCTCTTATTACCGATACTATTTATTGCAAAGGGACTGGAATCCGACTTTCGACTATGTTTGGGATGAATTCCGTTTACGAAGGAGGAAATGTGTTGATTTTTCTTGTATACGGCCACCAAAAGATGTTCTAGACATCCGACTACGAATGACCAGATATTGTCAACGAACGCGCTAGTACAACAGAAAATCTACAGGCTTATCAGAATGAAAAGAACAAAATGGTGAAGTAAGAACTCTAATTTGCGACAAATAATTAAGTCTACGAATACGTAACGATAGGTATTGGATGGCCTGACTTTTTTTAACATTATTTTTAAATATTAATATTAAAATTAGATAAACAAATGTAAAAACATGTAATAAATATAACTCCTTTAAAATAATTCATTTAGATGACTTTTCCTACTAATTTAAAATATTTCTTGAAGACTTAGTACTTTACACTTAAAATGAAGTAAGCATGATTTCAAAATGTCTATCACCCTCTGGGGAAACATCATTAAAGATTGACACACTTAGAATTGTTTTATTACATTCATATTCCCAAATTGCAGGTAACCAACACATCTACGAAAGCAACAGATTTGCTTTTGTATTTTAACTACTGCTCGAAAATATAAAAATATATTTCCTCGATATGTAACAAATATTATTGTTACGAGGGAGATTCTTCAAGTAAGTTCTGTTTCTGTCTAGTCAGCAAAGGATCGGCGCGATCGCAGCGCTGCGGTGTAATTTGGTTCAGTATGAGTCTGGCGGTGCTAGTGGGATAATCGTTCGTACATTCTTTCGTGCTATTTTGGTCATTTGAAATGGCTGCTGCAATTGAAAATTCCGCCGACTGTGAATTGCGTGCTGTTATCCGATTTCTGTGTGCTAAGAACATGAAGGCTGCTGAGATTCACCGTGAACTTTGTTCTGTCTATGGTGAAAATGTCGTGAGTGATAGTATGGTTATAAGATGATGCCCTGTCTTTCGAGAAAGACAAACTAATGCCCATGATAAAGAACGGAGTGAAAGACATATAATGAACAGGTTAACTTGTTCATATCTGTTTCGCGTTACGCAGCTGTAATGTCACAGCTCAAATTACTTTGAATTGCAGAATGTAGCTGCATCAAAAGATACATGGAATTTTGTACCCGAGCTCTCGTAATTTATTTACTAGAGTTGACAGGGAAAACTAGGACTGTCGAGGAAATATCCAGAAATATACGAACTACGAAAATGGGAATTATGATAGAGTATATTCCACGATGTAAAGCCTTGAAGTGGCTTATTTCTCTTCCTCGTTAAGCTTTTGGCACACTCGCTGCTATCATGCTTCACAACGCTGCATAATAGTGATATCGCTGCTGCATATGTTCATAATCTTGATTCCTGGGTCTATAATATATTGATATTCATATTATACAATTGTCGTAGCTAAAAATGTTAAAAAACCGCGACCTTCAAAAATCAGATCTTAATTTAACCTGTTTTCATTTGCCTTCTCTTAATAGAAACCTTTTCCGTTCCAGTCGTTAATTTTACCCACCTTTCCAAGATAAACCATCAACTACAAGCAGATAATTTGTACATTACAAGTAAAAGTAAAAAATATCTAGTTCGTCATTATTACTATTTAGTTATTCTCTGTTTTTGGAGCTTTTTAAAAAATTGAAGAAAACACGTATGCATGTATACGATCTGGAAGAAAAAAAATCCTGTAAAACATTGCTTCTTCTTATGCTTATGTTAGGCCATGGCTTGTTATTACAGTGCATTTTCTTGGGACGCAGATTGCCAGCTATCCTTCCATTTTATGGAGATCTTCCTACTAGTCGTTTTCCTTGTGGTTTTCCATCTCTAGCGATTTTTGCTATTCTTTCTCTGTTCATTCTGTTTACGTGTTGGTCCCATTCTCTTCTTCTTTGTCAAGACCACAGAACAATATCTTGTACTGTGCATGTTTCTCTGATTTTATTGTTTCGTATTCTATCTCTTAGTGTACTACCTGTGATATATCGTAATGTTCTCATGTCCGTTTTTCTGAGAATTCTTTTCGTTTCTACGGCATCTGCCCTTGCTTCGACAGTATACGTTAAAAACGGTCTTATGAACGTTTTATAGATACGAATTTTACTTTCAAGACTGGGGTTTTTGTTTCTCCACAGCACGTCCTTCAGACATCCTGAAACATTCGCCGTTTTATTATCCTGTTTACGTACTCCTTCTTCTAGGTTACCCTAACCGGATATTTCTACGCCTAGATATTCGATTCTCATTACTTGTTCTACACATTTGTCTTCTATTATTATTTTACATTTTGTCGGCTCTCTTGATGCTACCATACTTTTAGTTTTCTCTACTGATATTTTCATGTTGTAGCTTTCTGCAGTATTTGTAAATTCATGCACCATTCGTTACACATCGTCTTCGCTTTCTCTCTTCTGCGTAGTATAGTATCTTTATCCTGTCGTAACCCAACCGGTATCCTATTACCTTTGTGTTGGAGTTTTTAATCATTTCGTCCATTATTAGGTTGAACAGCAGTGGGCTAAGGCAATCCCCTTGTCGAATTCCAGATTTAATGGTAACTTCCTCGAATAATTCGTTATTGACTTTTATTCGTGTTGTATTGGTGGCGCTTATATCTCTAATAATGCATATAATATCCTTAGGTATTTTTTCTGTTCTTAATGTTAATATTAGATATATTGTATTAATAATTTCGTTGATATTAATTTCGTTTATCTCGTGTTGTGGAGATAATTCCTCCACCTCCTGTTGTGATTTTCTATGTCAGGTGCGTATACGGATATAATGTGAAGTTTCTGCAATTGACTGCATAATGTTATTCCTAATATTTGGTGATCTACATATTCGATATTTGTGATGTTTTATTGAAATCTCTCATTTGCTAACAGACCCACGCAGGATGCAGCTTGATCCTCTTTATTTTTCCAACTGTTTTTTTTCCAGCAGGTATTCTTTTTTTTTAATTTTCGATGGGACGTAGATGTTAATTTTGTGTGCTCTTATTTCGATAATAACTTCTTGGTCGCGACTTGTCCATGACGTAATATTCCAATAACCCATCCGAAATATTTTACTTGTAGTCATTTTTCTCGCTTTGTTCGTCATCGTTTGAAACCGTCCTGGTTCCGAGGCCTTAACACTGTTTCTTTGAGCGATATATGGTGTTTACTGCGGGTAAGCTGCTAACCTTGCCCGCAAACCCTCCTCCTTCTTCCGGGTTTGATGCCGGCAACAGCATCACCATAGGTTACTCAATCCACCCAGATGATACTGCAGGCGGGGTTTGTAAAATGTTTGTGCAATTATTTGCTATTATCCGATTTCTGGGTGCAAAGAACATGAAGGCTGTTGAAATTAATCTTGAACTTTGTTCTGTTTATGGTGAAAATATTATGAGTGACAGTATGGGTAGAAGATAGAGCTGTCTTTCGAGAAGGACAAACTAATGTCCATCATGAAGAACGGAGTCGAAGACGAACTGTTATGACGAGCAAAGCTGTGGGTAATGTCTAAGAAAAAATTTGTGAAAATCGATCATAGATCATAGATTCGAGTGTCTTGTTCCCTCAAATTTCACGTACAGTTTTGCACGAGATTATTACTGAACACAAATTTTGTTCACGATGGGTACCAAAACTTCTTACCGAATACCATAAAACAAGGAGAATGGGATCGACACTTTTCTGACATGTTACAATGTTGAAGATAAAAATTTCCTCAGACATATCGCAACAGGTGATGAGACTTGGATCGCCTATGTCAACGTTGAAACGAAAAGACAGTCAATGCAGTGGGGTCGCTTTAACTTGCCTACGAGGAAACCTTTAAAGTACCGTCAAACTTTTCTACGAGAAAAGTCATGGTCACTGTTTTTTGAGAAAAAAAGGTGTCCTTCTTGTAGAGCTTATAGAGCTTATAGAGAGAGCAATCACAATAAGCACTGATGAAGAGCTGCAGGACAGTGTTACAGCAGAGCTTAATTCACAGGCAGCAGATTTCTGTGAAGAGGGCATTAAACACTGGTTCATTGCTATGACAAATGTCCAAATATTATTGGAAACTATGTATAAAAAAAAGTAATAGCTTTAAGTTGTTGTAAGAAATTCCGATAGATTCGAGAAGTAGGAAATTTAAAGAGGTGACGGGGCGAAGATAGTTATACGTACCCCCACCAATGCTGCAGTAGACGTTTAGCGTGACAGTGACAGTGTCAGATTTGTCAGCTCTTTATTTCTTCCTTCAGGAATATATTAAAAGTCAAATTTATAACAATAACAGAACAACAAGTCTACCAGAGCTGCAACAACAACTTGTTTATTATTTCAAGTTAGAAGAGTTTTTTTTACGATAGAATGGGATTTTGTTTAATTAATTAAGAATTTAATTTTATTAAAAAAGTAATGTTTACAATGGATTTTATTTTGTTTTAAAGAATTTATCTCTCATTTTTATTTTGACAATAAATAAGTTTATTAGGAATATTACAAATTGCATTTTGATTTAGACATCGCAACATATTACAAACAAATAAAAGAAACAGGTGTACGTACTTCGTTCGCATTCTCAAGTACAAATGACATGCGAGTGTCTGACATTAGACGTTTAACGGTGACAGTCACTATCACCGCTAAACGTCTACTGAACTATTGGTGGAAGTATAACCCTCTTTACCCCATCCTCGTTTCAAATTTCCTATTTCTCGAATCAATCGGTATAATAAAGACCTCTTGATACATTAGTTTTTTTTTTTTAATAACCAAACTGAACTTGCTTTACGCATCGCCCTCATATTTGCGTCGTATAAATACAACTAGCATGTGGATTAATAATTATTAAATAAGTAATTTTGTTAGAGGTTCTGAATAATGTATAAAATAAGTAAATAATAGTATCGATGTTAAATAAGCATTAGGTTTACAAATAGGAACTAGTACATAATGCACAGGATGCATACTTAAAATAAAGGTGCATTATTTCGGCGGCATAAATAGTGATAAATACAAATTTCATTAGCAAAAAAAAAAAGAAATCTGTTTCTAGATTCAATGTCGTATTAGTATCCAAAGATAAGACACCCATACAATTTCAATTACTCAAGTCAGTTAAACAACGACTACTTGATCGTTGGCCTGCGAAGAAAGCCAACCGCGTAATTAGGTATATTCGTGATATCCCCACTACTGTCAACGCTTCGATAGTATCGAGAAACTAACTGCGCCCAACAGAAATAAATTTACCTTTAGACTTCTTTATTAAAACGTTCGTGGTTTACTTAAAAAATTAAACGCAGTTAGAGTTATTAGTAATGATCTAGACGCCGATGCAGTTTTCTTTATTGAGACTTGACTGTCTTCCGACATCAGTGATTCTGAAGTTTTCAATTTGTTTTTTTTTTTCTGTTATGAGAACAGAAAGTTTGTTGAAGTTGCGCTATCTACTGGTGGAGATATTTTGTCTGCTTTTTCTGACTCTATTAATGCAACTGTTGTTGGCGTGTCTCCTGCCTCGGTCTTGGAGCCTTTAATCGATATAGATATAGCTACAATCTTTTCCTTTTACCCTTTTCTAGTGTTTTATATCGTAAATATATAGTTTATCGTGTGATATTTTTGAGATCTTTTTTGACATAAAGACTCTAAAACAAGAAAGTTATAATTTTTGTACTACTCTATCTTCAGCTTAATAATAACACTTCGGACTCGAAATATCCGTTCGTGTTTCAAATTGTGTCTTCTTTGAATTTGCGAAAACTTAACCATATAACAAATTCCTATAGTAGGCTACTTGCTTTAATCTTTATTAATGCTGAACGTTAGGTCGAGTTATCACATGACACCAACTCCGGCGGTTGGTAAGGATCTTTGTCACCCGAAACTAAACATCATTATTGTTTTTTAGTATTTCTTTGGAAGAGAGGGTTTGTATCCCATCTAATGATACTCTGTACAATTTTATGCAGCTATGCAAATTTTATGCAGTTACATACTGAGGACAAAGGCCAATTTGACTAGTCTTTTATTAACTTCCAAACTGATGTTAATGTTGCTGTTTCTACAATATATAGGGTGATAAAAAAATTGGAGCTTTATTTTTAACTAACAATAGTATGCTAATAATAATGATAATAAAAAAAAGTTGTAAATTAACAGATATTCACACTTATGCGAGCAATATTTACATATACTTTGCAAAACACACCTTTAATTTACCATTTGTAAAATATCCGGTTGATTTTCATTCAAATTTCTGTTAACATAAACATCACGCAGTTCGGTAAATGATACAATCTTGGCCAAATTTCCATCAAGATCCAGAAAAATGGTCCGATGTGCCTGTTGTCGTTCTGAATACAATTATAAATATCTTATACAATATTCGATGCATAAAATATACTTAACATATCTCGTTTCTCTTTGTTGGTGCACGACATTTTTCTATTAGTACGATAATTGAATTCACTTGACGTGAATTACAGCGTAATATTAAAAACTTGTGTCAACATGTCATATACGGTTGCAATCAGAAAAAAAAAACTGGCGGTGTTAAAATCTGACATAGTGCCCATAAGAAATAAGATGATGATGGCCAGATAAAACCGAAACGTCATATGGAAATTTCGAATTCCCAATTAGATAGTAGATCAAATGTGGCCTCGACACTGTGTTTTTAGTTTTCCCCTGCAATCCTAAATAGACATGCTAGAGGTAAAAAAAAAAAACGAAAGAAGCTCGTTTTTTTTTTTAAATTTCGAACGTCATTTGACACAGGTTCATTTTCCGTTCGAGTTCATAGCAAACACAAAATTTAGCAATTTTCTCAAATTTAAACCTACCCTCTACCTACAATAATAAGCGAGATCCCAATGGTGAGGATCGAAAATGGATCAGCCTATATACTATACTAAATACTCTCATTTCTTGGAATTAGTATTTTCATTTATTTATATTCAATTTAATGTACTCTATGCAATTTCAGTATAAAACTTAATAATTAACATTACATGTGAATATAGAAATAATTTAAATATAGGCGTAGAATAAAAAAGACAAAAATATATGTGAAGGTGTAATGAAATCATTTGCATTGCCAAAATTATATTTACAATGTCATTCTGTTTCTATTAGATTTAATATAAATAACTATAATCGCATGTATTGCTGACAACGCTATGTACTAAAGTTTAGCCCACATTTTAACGCCAAATTGTTAAGCGCTGGTGTATTGAAATTTGCCTCACGTTGTGGCACCAATTGTATTGTCGCGTTTGGTATGAAAAGTAAATATGTGTACCGGAGGTCCTAGATAGATAGCTATAGCGTCGCAATAAATGAAAGAAATAATGAATTCATGCATGATGAACAGCGGAAGATTAGCACATCCAAAAAGCGAAGAAAAATATTAATAAGAAACAATTAAATTGTCCTTGAAACTTTAAATTTCCAAGAACAGATTAAAAATTAATAAATGAAGAAAATATATATTGAAAAACTAAAATAATAATAATAATAATATAAAAAATAATAATAATAACAATAATAATAATTAATAAATAATTAATTAATAATAATAAAATTAATTTCACTGTAAGAAAATAATAAAGTGGCTAGAGTATATCGTACAAGAAGCGATTAAAAAATATTAAGCATTGAACAATAGGGTATGAACACATGTCCCTACAGAGGCGTGTTCCATACCACGAACACGATACATGGCAACATAAAGAGAGGGATTGTACTGCGCGTATTCGCATCAGTAATTAGTAGAGGCCGGACACGAGAGGTTGGTGACTCATCGCCCACGATCATACTATTGAACATTTGTATTTTTTAAACTTTTATTTTTATTTATATAATTATAGTTATAATAATAAAACGGGTATCTAAACGGCTACAAATTATGAAATACATTTTTATTTGTTCATTTTGTAGTTCAAGTTGAGTATTAATATTAATAGCAATATTTTCTCAAGGTTCTTCTGTTCTTCTGTAAAATTTATGCTCTTTGAATGAAATACATCCTTGTAAATAGAAGACGCCCTTTCTACATCGCAACTGGTTAGAGGTGCATACTGGAAATATTCTTTTATTTCAGCGTATTTTGCAGTTAGATGTTGTGGCATTGTCCCCATACACAATTGCCGCAATGTTATTAAATCCGGATTTCTATTAAACACTGCGTCTAACTTTTGCCGAAGGCCACATCCGAATTCACTTGGATTATTTTTCAAATTATTAATAGCCACATCTAATGTGGGTAATCCGTCATTTAATTAGAGATTTTGATTTTTAAAATAAGTGATTAGTTTTGAAAAATTTCCAAGGTGTTCCTGAAGAAAGTACAACTGATTTTTGAAATGTGGAATATGTGTTAGTTCCTCGCACTCAGAAATACTCCGAGCATCGTCATTTAAACATGCAACCAAATTTTGTAAACTATAGAAATTCTCTGCATAAAAACTAGTAGCTTTCAAGCATGTCACCCATCTAGTTATTACTGGAGGGGGAGGCAGTATGAAGTATTTTTTGAATATTCCCGTTAATAGTTTTAGTAACTACTTCCGCATCAGCTGTATTTATAACTTTTGTTGTTATTACACAAGCGTTACATGGAATAATTGGATGTAGTACACCAACTACAACATTTACCACACATCATCCTAATATATCGACAGTTTCGTCGGCACTTATCCAGATGTACTGATTTGAAAGGTGGCTTCTAATACGTTCTACTGCTTTCGTGTAGCACTTAGAAACATAATATTTGCGTAAGGTGGATTCATCAACATTTCGACCAGTATATTTTTGGAGAAATATTTTTAAAGTGGGATTGTTAAGTTTATTTAATAGAATATTAGCCGCTACAAAAGTTTCACAGAGTTCTTCGTTAAAATTGTCAGATTCCAACGTTCCAATTTCTGTGCATATGTTTGCGATGCTAAGTGACGTTGTATGTGCGATTTCATGGAAATCTTTAGTGATATTTTACAGATTCTGCAATAAATTTCGGAATCACTGACAATGGGCATACAATCAGCATGACCGTGACTCCAACTCGCCATTGTTTTACGATGCCGTTCTCGACGTTCTTCCATATCATATCTGAAAAAGTAACTTAAACAATGCTCTAGATCTAAATAAATGAAAAATAAAAATGTACGCATAAGTTATTGAAACTCAACGAAATTCAATGCACACTTACATCGAAGTAATTGGGAGAAGTAGATTCAATCAAACGATATTAAAAAGGATCTATAACAGTTAAAACTATGAAAACAAGAAACTAACTCAGAGCAGTTTATTTATCTTACGAAATATAAGCTAATATGTAAAATAAATTATAAAAACCCCGCTTCTATCTACGCTCATGAAAACAGAAATTTAACTGTAAATATCCAATAAAAAACGTCGCAATTGTCGATGAAAACAGATGTGCGCGCTAGCCAGATCAATACTGAATTCAATAACTGCGCGATGTACTTACAGATGTTGTAGACTATTTATATCGTCCGTCGTAATGACGACGGCATTTCAACCCGATGTTTCCGGTCTCTAGTATTTAGTGATTAGCATTTGATAAATCTCACAAATTAGACCTGGATATTAGCATAACACATGTTACGTGTTATTCAACGTTTGATTAAAATTTTCTTGTTAAAGGTACCCAAAACAAAATACGCTGGCTAAAAATATTACTTAATATTAATTTCATTTATTTACATGTTTTTGTACTATATAATATCAAAGCTCCATGCTATTTACTTATCGCAAGTTGGTAATGAAATTTGAAACAATACAAACAAAGCTCAGCAAGTACAGATAATATCAACGTAAAGTTTTTCTACCTTATCAAACAACGGTTATTTTGAACATATTTGGTATTAATAGCTTCAGGTATCCTATACATTAATTATATAGGTATTCATTCAACTGTTTCCCAGGCCAAATAATTTTTATTTATTTTTTTAAATTACAAAATAGTTTTTTATCATGACTGCATTTACATAAACCGGGCCTCCACGCCACACAAGTATTTTTTGTATTAACATGTCTCAGCTTGTTATAGCTAGCATATGTTGTAAGACAATTTGAAGTAAACAAATCTATATTCAAGCTGGAGTTGACAGAAATAGGGATGTTCCTGCAAGGGAAGGTTTTCTGATGAATTTGCTAATTCCACATATTGAGCCATGATGTCCGTATTTCGATTTGAAGAAATACGAAGATTTATTAGATTTGGAAATAAAAGAACTAGAGAACCAGAAACCGATAAATTAGCACTAGTATCTAACATCTGGGATCTGTTAATTCAACACCCAAAACGTGCATTATACCAGACGCAATAAACAACTTGTTGGTTTCAGTAGCAGAAGGTGATTCATTCAATATATGACAAGAAACCCGGAAAAATAGGTTGAACATTTTTTTAGATATGCGAATCTATATCTGGCTTTGCCATTGATCATTTAGTTTATGTTGAGCGTCCTTGGGGAATCTACACATAAGAAATTGGGATTTGAAATAGTGCAAACTTCAGTACGTAGCATTCATAATTCTGGTCTGAATCTGACAATTGATAATTTCTACAAATGTTCCATTGGCAGAGTAGCTTTGGGAACAAATATTACTTTTGTTGCTACGGCAAAATAAACGAGATATTCTATAGGAGATGAAACAATAGAAACATGTTTTAGTTACGTATTCAAAAAGAATGAATGGGTAATTTTCCTAAGCACTATGCATCTTGGCACAGCTGTCAATGCCAAGACGAGAAAAAAACCCAAATTGTCTCCTACCACAATAAAACTAAAGGCGGTATCGACGTTATGGAACAAATGGTACGCATACATACATATAAAAGGCAAAGTAAGCGATAGCTTATGTAGTTTTTCTTCAATATAATTGACGTAGCAGCACTAAATGCGTATATCGTTTTTACCAAAGAACATCCAAATTATAACGCTGCTAACACTCACAAGCGCATAATCTTTCCATATTTAGCAAAGGAACTGGTGACTGCAAGAAAACCTTAACACTAACATACGACGTAGCATTGTGTACAGCAAATGAAACGGTCAAGAGATTGTATCCTTCAAAAATATATCGCAAGACCCTCTTATACAGGCGGCGGAGGTAGCTAGTCGCCTATTGACTGAAGCGAGGGACTAATCCGAGCACGATTTATTTGGGTTTGTATTTATTTTGGAATCCTTCATCGCCACCATGCGTAGGTCTGCTAACGTTTTTCTTTTCACATCTGCGGAAGGCGTTGGACATCATTCCGTATATTTATATCGCTAGGTCTCTTCAATATTTCAGTAGCTTCTCATGTGATTCGGATGTTGAAGCTTTTATTTGTAGTTAGCGCTTTCATATTATCAAAGTCTATCTCGTGGCCTAGAAGGGTGATGTTATAACCATGTGAGCGACTGCATTTTTATATTCTTTTAATTATACGTCTATGGATCTGTTAGTTTTTCTTATGTGTGTCTCGTTACATTCCGCACATGGAACTCCTTGTTTTTCCATAAACTCCTTGTTTTTCTGTCAATAGAAACTGTCACATACGATAGCTGATTTGTTCCTTCTTTTTCTTTCGTGTCATTCATTTATTTTATTTCCGTATCTGAACATCATCAATACTCTGTAGTCGACGAATGTTTAACCACAGCTATAGCTTTTTCATTTGCGAGGAATAGTTCGTCAATTGTGCAGCCGTCCTTAAGGCCGCGGCAAGAAAACAGGTGCTGGTCGGTTTGAGCCTCTCCGCATTCAAACACATCGCTCTCTGCACGGAAATTCTATCTCCTAAGGTTTACGCGACAGCGAGTAACACCGGTCCGTAGTCAATTAAATGTCCTTCAGATTGAATAAGACTGATTATGTCTTGGGACAAGTTGCTCCTTCAGATGGATATTCAGTGTTTTATTCTTCAACTGTTCTACCCATTGTGATGCAGATATAAAGTTTTCTACTATTGCCTGCCGTTTTAGGAAGCATTTGCTGGATTTCAATTTCGATCTTGCCGGTGTGTGGTTGTGTAGACGATCTCATGTGTCTGTCATTTGTTTCTACCTCTCATACCCTAAGGCAGCCCGTCGACTTATATCAGGTGAAACAATGCCATCGAGGGAGTATATCTTCTCCAATAGGGTGGGAAGCACGCATCCTGCAGCTATGTGAATCGTGTCATTTAAAGCGGTGTCTACGTGTTTTGTATGAGCAGGTCAACTCCACATCGACGCCGTATATTCACGGCAGAAGAATAGAGAGCGAGAGCAGAAGTTAGCAACACCTGAGGCGTCAGCTCCCAACCTCATGCCGGTGAGCTTTCGTACGATACTCTTTCTAGCTTGGACTTTGGCCTTTGTGTTCTGACAGTGTTTCTTAAATGAGACCGTATTTTGGATACTCACATGACTCCAGTGCTTCACTTCTCGACGTAATTTATAGTCCTCGGGTGTAATGCGGGTGGAATGAGTTTTACTGACAATCGGTGATATTTGATTATTTTTATTGTACGCTGCCAGATACTCCAGGGTCCTGGAAACCTTATTTCTTACAGCCTCGACGCTCCCTTGCCCGCTAACACAGAGTCGATAGCGTCTATGAAGTTACAGGTTAATACATGAACTTCTTGGTCGTTTACCGTAGGTCGTACATAATTAAGACAAGCACGCTGCCCTGTAGAAGCCCGTGCTTATGTCTCGCCACCTGCTACTCTTACCATTGAAAGTCATAGGTAGGGACCGAACATGAGAGCTCAAAATTACGACGGACCGTATAAGTCAATAACATCGCTAAATACACCAAGCAGTTATTGAATAGTACTTCATTCGGTTAACCGCACATCTGTTGAATTGTAACGCAATTACTTCAATATTACACTTAAACTCCCTTCTTCATGGGCGTAGATAGAAGCGGTAGTTAAAACAATAAAAAAAAAGAAACTAATCCATCGTACGAATTTATTTGTTTTTTTTATTGGTAATTACACAATTACATACCTCGTAATTTTTTTAATAGATACTGTTTAATATCGTTTCATCGAATCTACTACTCGCAATTATTTTGACGTAAGTGTCCAGTGAATTTCGTTAAGTTTCAATAACTTACGCATACATTTTTAAGTTTCATTTATTTAGGTCTAGAACATTATTTAGGATTCTTCAGATATGATATGGAACAACGTCGAGAATGGTATCGCGAAACAATGGCGAGTTGGATTGAGGATTAAACTGATTGTATTTCCATTTTCAGTGATTCCGAAATTTATTACAGTCTGTAAACTATCGTTAAAAAATTAAAAGAAGTCGCACGTAAAAGGTTACTTAGCATCGCAAACACATATACAGAAATTAGACACGTTGGAATTTGAAATTTTGACGAAGAACTCTGTGAAACTTTAATGGCGGCAAATATACCATTAAATAAACTTAATAATCCCACCTGCAAAACATTTCTCCAAAAACATAATGGTCGAAATGTTTCTGACGAATCCACCTTACGCAAATATTATGTTTCTAAGTGCTACACGAAAGTTAGAAGTCATCTTTCAACTGAGTACCTATGGATAAGTGCCGACAAAACTGTCGATAAATTAAGACGTTGTGTGATAAATGTTGTAGCTGGTGTAGAACATCCATTTCATATAACGCATATGTAATAGCAACAAAAGTTACAAATACAGTTAATGCCGAAACAGTAGCTAAAACCATTTACGAGAATTTTCATCAAATGCTTCATTCGGACAACAGGTACAAAGAATAGATACTTTTATTTGTCAGTGACAGTGCTGCATATATGTTAAAACCAGGCAGGCTAGGCTATTAAACGAAACATATCCTAATATGCTGCATATTACTTGTGTAGCACATGCTCTCCACAGAATCTGTGAATATATCAGAGACAACTTTCCGTAAGTTGATAGACTTGTATCCGCTCTAGAAACAGTTTTCAGAAAAGCGCCATTGAGAGTAGTTCTTTACCTGGAAAAACTTCCATCTTTGTCAGTGCCTCCATCTCCAGTAATAACTAGATAGATAACGTGGTTGGAAGCTACTAGCTTTTATGCAGAGAATTTTGATAGTTTACAAAATTTCGACGATGCTCGAACATATTTCTGAGTTCAAGGAACTAATACAAATTCCAAATTTAAGAAGTCAGTTGTACTTTCTTCAGGAACACTTTGGAAATTTGCCAAAACTAATTGCTTATTTTGAAAATCAAAATCTCAAATTAAATTATGGATTAACCACATTAGATGTGGCTAGTAATAATTTGAAAAATATTCCAAGTGACTTCGGATGTGGTCTTCAGCAAAAGTTAGATGCAGTTTTTAATAGAAATCCAGATTTAATAACATAATTGTGTATGGTGACGATGCCTCAATATCTAAGTGCTAAATACGCTGAAATAAAAAAATATTTTCAGTATGCATCTATAACCAATTGCGATGTAAAAAGGACTTTTTATATCTACAAGGATGTATTTCGATCAAAGAGAACAAATTTTACATAATAGAAACTTGTGAAAGTATTGTTAGTTAATATTAATACTGCTTTACTCAACTTGAACTACAAAATGGACAAATAAAAATACCTATATTTTGTATTTTATAGATCACCACCCATTTGTTTTCCAATTTTATAAAGAAAATTAAAAACTTTAAAATACAAATGTTCAATAGTACTCCCGTGGGTAATGCGTCATCGGCTTCCTGTGTCCGGTTCCTAGTCATAAGCAATCTCCCATTTTCTAAAAAGGCCCTTATGATCCATACCAACTTAAACGTTTTCGTGATTTTAGAGACCTTCCAAATTAGATTCCTCTGGTTGGGTGAAATAGCCTTGTTGTATGATAGTTCGTCCATGGTCAAGTTTGTACAAAACGTAAAATTGTTCATTAATACATTTATTGTTCAATAAAAGTTGTTACGTATCCCTAACGCTCAACGCTTCATCACGTTATTTTGTAATATAATTAATGCTATCTTTAGTATATTTTGCTCCATTTCCAACGAACCTACCTGTATAGGTATCGTTGTTCGTTATTTGTCAATATTTGTATTTGATTTCTTTTAAGTTTTTTTCTTTTTTTTCTCGTACCTCAGTGCTTTTTTTTTCAAAGAAAAGTACGAGACTCGCTCTCTACACTCCGTCGTTAGTCGCAGATCTTGAAACGTGGTTACGTTCTACGAACTAAGGCCATCAGCCGCATTGTAATAAATTCAATACATCTATTTATTTTAATTACATCACACATTGTTCCAAATTATTTTTTTTTACTGGCCAACAGCCGCATTGTAGTAAATTCACTATATCTTTTTTTTTTTTATAAATGTTACACATTGTTTATAAGTTAATTTTTAACTTAATCCTATAAGTTCCCCATTTCAAGATATATAAAATTTTTTTATCTTATATACCGAGTGTGATAATAAATAGGATTTGTTTGGTTGGAAACAGCGCAGTTTTCTTTCTCGTTTCTCGATCCTCGAGAGTGGGGCGAGTCTCGGTCGCGGAACCGGCCTTCTCCCCAACGCTACTTGCCTTTTTATTTTTATTGTGTTACGGCCATTGTTTCCGAGTTTGCGACGTCCAGCGGCATAAATTCGGTGGCGCCCTTGGCCATAGTTATAGGTTGTTTTACTTACCTCTGGGTCTCCCCACCCCTGGGTTGGGGTAGCCTCAGAAGCCGGGTGGGCCGTTGGACGTTGGCAAGAACGGGCAGGGGGCGGTTTCAGTCGCCCGACACCGGGTCTGCTCCGGGGTGTATATAGACTTTTTTTTTTTTTAAGCGCGACGTACTGGTTGTAGCAAAGTATGAACGTGAGGGTTTCAAATTTACTCTAATCAGCAAATCAGTCAGTATAAATAAATTGTTAAAATACCTTGTTTAAAGGACTTGTTTTTGGAAATTAGTTATTTTACCAATTCATTCAGTCCTTATGATGTTATTAGTGAAAACTGAATTCCATGAAGTAATGTTTTTGATCTCAAAGCAATGTGGAGATTTACTGTATCCAGAATAGAAAAATGTAAAAATATGCAGGTTTTTCCATTTAAAATAACAAATTATAGTCTGGTATTACTTTTAGAATCATTAAATCTTTTCAAAGGTAGATCGAATTTTATTTAAAATAAATGAACCGTTGCAGAGATATTTAAGAGGTTCCATACTTTTTACTAACACTGTATATATTCTCTGTTACAGGGAATCGTTTTACAGTATATCATTATTATTAAACTAGAAAAAGTACAAATATATCTTATTATTGTCAGTACAACTGATTTCACAATTCTTGGCCTACAATTTAATTACGTATGTGTTAATTATTAAATTGAAAATTAATTTGTTATATGATTTAAATATAATATAATTAAAATGTACGATATTCTAATTTAACTTCCTCAACGAATTACTTAATATAAGGTATACCTAGCAATAGTATCGATTTAAGTGCATTTTGTATTATGTTCTCTTTCATAATCACGTCGACGATAAACTGTACTTATATGTACGTACATTTGAAACTGAATTATGTAAGAAAAAGAAATAAACGTGCATGACAGTATTAAATAATAACTGCACCTACACTTGCATTACGACATTCTAATTAGGTTAATACCTTGTGGTACGTGTATATTCATAGACTAAAAGGTATTTAGGTGAACCCGTAGAGTAACACCATCTATAGACAAATCTCTATATTTAGAAAATATTTGTTAATATAAATATTTTTGAAATTAAGCAGTAAGCAATGCACTTTCATGACGCATAATGGAAAATTTATATATAACCCTGAATTTATTAATATCACTAAGTACAAAGTGTTAAGTAGTTTTAAAATCACTGTGTGTTTTTAATTTTCGCTTTTTAAACTACACTAAGCCAAACAGATAGGATTCTCTCCCAGTCCGGATTAGTGAATTTTACGGAAATATTGAAAACAAATACCCAAATAAAGCAATAAATATATTTTTAATGAATTATAACTATTTTTATAAACATAAACAAAACCATATTCATACAGAATCATTGTTCTTAAAATAAGTACTTATATATTATCCATATCATCAATTGTCCATATCATCAATGTCCATATCATCAATATTCGTGTATTCTTCAAAGTATTTTTCCTTTAGCGTGGAAACAAGCAATTATGATACCGGTGCCAAAGAAGTCTGACCCGCAATCTATGACTGATTTGAGGCCTATACGTTTGCTTTCTGTATTGTCTAAAGTATTCGATAAACCGCTTAATGCACAATTAATACAACATATAAACATTTATAACATTCTTCCAGCTAACCAGTCGGGTTTTAGGGCTGGTCACAGTTGTGAGTCGGCTTTATTGAAGATTACGGATGACATATTGACTGCACGTGATAGGGGTTACGCTTCCGTTCTAAAATACTGTTAGATTCAGGGATCTATCTTGGGCCCACTTTTCTTTTCTATATATACTAGTGCCCTCTTTGAATCAATATAAATTTGTACGCAGATGACACGCAAGTAATAATTAATTTCCAAAGCATTTCTATAGAGAGGTCCTGAATGTTGTTCAGTGTGATTTGGATGTGATCTCTGAACGTATCTTCACTTCATTCGTTGCGTGTTAATTCCTCGAAATCCGGTGTTATGTTTTTTGGTAATGTGCCGACTTGTGACGAGTTGACATGTAATTTTCATTTGTCAATGGGTGGTGAGATCTTGCCTGTAGTGACTGAAATCAAAAACCTTGGGATATTTATAGTCAACACGTGCAGAAATAGAAAGTAAGTATCAAACTATATTAAGCAGACGTATGGAAATTTGAGACTTTTCTACTAGCATAGGTCTTATCTGTCCATAGCTACAAATTGTCTTTGTGTAATGTCTTAGTATTATCTCCTTTTATGTATTGCTCCTCTGTGTATGGTCCATGCATAGATGTTAATGATCAAAAAATGATTCAAAGAGCACAGAATTCGTGTTTACCGTTTGCGTATTGCATTAAAAAATGTGAAAATATTACGCACACTTTATGTTCTTGTAAGTGGTTGAATATGACAAATCGAGGTGTACTGCGGGCTACCTGCATGTATCACGCAATTATTATAAACAAGGTTTCGTGATACCTATATAATAAAACGGACGTGCATCACATCAATATTAGGTTGCAGGGATTGATTACGCCACTACTACATAAAACATCACTATTCTAGTGCTCGTTTACATTTAATATATATAAAATATATAACGCTTTACCTGGCAACCTCAAGGAGTTGCCATGATCTGCATTTAAAAAACACTTGCACCAATATTTATTTGACCATAAGCAACTAGGGATTGTACTTGTCTGAACGTGCGTTGCGGTAGCTTAAAGTGATTTCTGTGTTTTCATTTTTTTTTCTTTCTCCTTCGTCGCAGAATTTTAGATTTAAATTAAATTAGGCATGATACTATGTTGTATTACAAGGTTAAATGGAAGAATGTTTGTGGTGTTTTGCACCCAAAACCAAACTTAAGCCTGTGGTTTTTTTTCTATTTTCTTTCTATTAGTTGTGAATTTGTTTCTTTAAATTATTATTTAATTATTATTTCGTGTTTTTATTATGTTATGGAAGAAAAGGAAATGAAAATAAACTTTTATCATTATTATTATTATATTGCTGCTTGGCGTTCTAAAAATCGTTATTGGTCTCTTCTTTCAATCTTCTTAAAAAGAGAACCCCTTACAATGAAATGTTATCTTCTTCTGCCTATTGAATTCATATGGAAATTGGCAGAACAGCCTCGTTCTGCTTAAGGGTATTATAAGAATCTTCCACAAATTCACATTCAGAATCGGTAATATTATTCAACTCATTATCGTCAGCTTTCAGAATTAAATCATGATGCGTAAAATTTTTTATTTCCTCATTTTGCCCAGTGTGTCAATCAAAGATTTCCTCAGAACTAACTTGTGGATCAATAGAACTCAACATTACCACAAAGGTTTTTAAATTTAAATTCCCACTGATGTTTCAGCTGACCCAAAGGAATTTCATACTCTTCATCCCATTGTCCTTATGACTAGAATAGCGTCTAACTTTTACAGATTTTTTTTCAGTTATAGATTTCCATGATTGATGCAAGTTCATGACAGCTTCTTTCAAATTGTAGCTCTTCAAAGTCTTTGTTAAATCATCGTCATAAGTGCGCCAATAGTGTTTGTCTGTAAGCCACATTAATATTTTGAATTAAATTTTGATGTATTGACTGTATGATGACTGGGTAATTAGGAGGTAAACAAATAATTTTGAAATTTGGATCAAAACCCAATACATCTTCTGCTGAATTTGAGGGAGCGCTATCTATTAAAAGAAGCGCTTTTTAAGGTCAATTTTTCTTTTCCAAAAATTATTTTACCTCTTTAATAAAACAGTTTTCGAACCAGCCCACAGTGGGGGATTTCGACGAAAACGTGGCCAAAAGTCGAAAAATGAACTTTCGTTTTGAAATTTATGATTGGTGGAGATCGCTTAGGGACTACCTCCCCTACACAAAACCGTTAGGCCCAGCCCCCTACTGCTTGTGGTTGCCGAAATATTTCAGTCTGAAGTTGACCTTCTACGACGCTCGTTTGTATGTGCGTGCATCAACGGACCTTATTGGAAAGTTTAAATTCATATAAAACGGAAGTTTGCATCAAAAAAGAAAATTGAAAATATGGATGCGGTTCCTGGAGGTATGTAGAATAATATTTATATTAAAAAAAAAAAAAAAATTATACATAGAACAAAAAAGAGAGATTTCGTGAAATCACTAAATACCCAGTGTCTCACAGCAGAGTTGATATGTAAATGGGGATGCGACGGAAGTTCGGGTCAAAGCGTATACAAACAAACATTCAGCGATGATTTGTACTCGGACGCAAGTATATTTTTTACTTCGTTCGTTCCCCTTCGATTTGCCATTTCTGATACTGAATCTGACGAGCTTATCAGCACAGTCATATGGGAAAATCCAAGGCCATCGTCACCTCGATTTTGTCGACCAATTAGAATGCAGTTCCTCCATGAAAATACTGAATTGACTCTAAGACAACAAAAATATATCGATGATCAAATAGCTTTTCTGGAACCATATACAGATGGCTCAGTAATAACGATCAATTACAAAATGCTGTTTACGATGATAGATGGCAAGGTATGCAACGCTGTAACATCGACATCTTCAACAATGAGGTGCTACCTATGCCGTTCCACATCAAAAGATTTTAATAATATCGATAAAATTCTGGAAAAGCCATTGAACGAATCCAATTTGAATTATGGTATGTCAACACTGCACGCGTGGATCCGTATGTTCGAGTGTCTACTACATATTTCCTACAAATTACATATAAAAAAGTGGCAGGCACGTACGGAGAATGATAAGGAAGCAATTGATCAACACAAGTCAGAGATTCAAAAGAGGTTGCGATCGAGCTTGGGGCTCATCGTGGATCGAGCGAAACCGGGTTATGGGAGCACTAATGATGGTAACACAGCCAGGCGTTTCTTTGAAAATTCACCGAAGGTTTCGCTGATAACTGGCTTGAATGAACGGCTGATGGAGAGATTCCACGCAATTCTACAGGTGATATCCAGTGTACAAAATATCGATGTGGAAAAGTACCAAAAATACGCATTGGAAATAGCAAGGATGTTTGTGGCCGAATACCCGTGGTATTATCTGCCAACAGCAGTGCATAAGAAATTGATCCACGGTTCTCAAATAATAGCTTCCGCATCTTTACCAATCGGGCAGCTATCTGAGGAGGTTCAGGAAGCACGAAATAAAGATATAAAAAAATATAGAGAGGGATTCTCTCGAAAATGCTCGCGAGAAAGGACGATGCAGGATGTGTTGAACTGGCTCTTGGTGTCCTTAGATCCTTACATCTCAAGTCTCCGAGAACTTCCAACGACGAAGATTAAAAAACTTTCTCCTGATGCTCTGGGGCTAATATCTTGTATCCAAACAGAGGCAGATTCAAGCGAGGGCTAGGAATCTGACTCCGATTGAAATATTATTAAATATTTCGTCCAATAAAAATTATTTATACAATCGCTCTTCTCCAAAATGTCTGAAATTTGTGTACAGTGAACACAAAAACTCAAATTCAGTATTTTTCGATTATATGCAACGGTATTTCGATAATCGCACCACCATATTCCGGCCGCCATTTTGTTTTTGAAAATTTGCGTACCAGATTCGTATTCAGCGATCCCAAAAACTTAAAAATACTAAGTTTGGTACAATTCTAATCGTTCACTGATTTATGGCTACGTTTTCGTCGAAATCCCCCGCTGTGCAGTCTATGTAAATTGCTTGGGTTATCCACCCTTTATTGCTGGCTCTACACTAGATGGAAGATTAATAGTTTTAAAGCATCTGGGGTGGAGGGATTTGCCAATAGCAAGTAGTGGTAACTTGTGGGTGCCTGACACATTTGAACGAGGCATGAACCCAAGTGATAGTAAAGTTTTATGAAATGTGACACCTTCGTCAGCGTTATACACCTGGTTTTCTCATAAATTCGTTTTGTTCACCGACTGTAGGAATTTCTCTTAAAATGGTGTCACCGAACATATGTTACTAGATACCTTTACCATGCATCTTTTTAAATTTATCCCGTCTTCCTGTCGTGTTTCTCAGTTATTTCTCTATAAAAAAATTTGGATTTTTCACGTAAAATTTCCAATAAAATTGGTACATACAGGTTTATTTGTTGTAAAAATTATGTATACAAACTTTCTCCACCTTAGAATGATCACCTTGACGAATAACTTTTTTTTGTTATTAAATCTGGATTTCTATTAAAAACTGGGTATAACTTTTGCCGAAGGCCACATCCAAAGTCACTTCAAATTATTAATAGCCTAATGTGGTGAATCCATCATTGAATTTGAGATTTTGATATTCAAAATAAGTGATTAGTTTTGGCAAATTTCCAAAGTGTCCTTGAAGAAAGTACAATTGATTTTTTAAATTTTGAATTAGTATTAGTTCCTTGCACTCAGAAAAACTTCGATCATCATAACTTAAACATGTAACGAAATTTTGTAAAGTATAAAATCTCTGCATAAAAACTAGTATAAAAACTAGTAGCATAAAAACTAGTAGCTTCCAACCATGTTCCCTATCTAATTATTATTGGAGAGGGAGGCAGTGACAAAGATGGAAGTTTATCCCTGTAAAGAGCTACTCTCAATGGTGCTTTTCTGAAAACTTTTTTAAAAGCGCATACAAGTCTATTAACTCCAGGAAAGGCGTCTCGGAGATATTCACAGATTCTGTGGAGAGCATGTGCTACACAAATAATATGCAGCATATTAGGATATGTTTCCTTTAATAGTCTGAGACTGTTTTAGCATATATGCAGCACTGTCACTGACAAATATATTTATTCTTTCTTTGTACCTGTCGCCCAAATAAAGCTTTTGGTGCGTACTCTCTTAAACGGTTTTAGCTACTGCCTCGCATCAACTTTATTCATAACTTTTGTTGCTATTACAAATGTGTTAATAGTTTGATGTAGTACACCAGCTACAACATTTACCACACAACGTCCTAATGTATCGACAGTTTCGTCGGCACTTAACCTTAGGTACTGATTTGTAACATGGCTTCCAATGCGTTCTACTGTTACGTTGTTATACGTGCGATTTCTTTGAATTTTTAACGATATTTTACAGACTTTGGAATAAATTATGGAATCACTGGCAATGGACATACAATCAGTTTAATCCTTAATCCAACTCGCCATTGTTTCATGATGCCATTCTCGACGTTGCTCCATATTACTTCTGAAAAAGTAACTTGAACAATATTCTGTATCTAAGTAAATGAAAACTAAAAATGTATGCGTAAGTTATTGAAGCTTAACGAAATTCACTGGAAACTTACGTGTATATGTAATTAACAGTTAAAACAATGAAAAAAAGAAACTAGCTCACCGTACTTTATCTTACGAAATATAAACTAATAAATAAAACAAATTTTAAAACCTCCTCCTGTTTCTATCTACGCTCATGAACAAAGGAATTTAAGTATAATATTGAACTAATTGCGCCACAATTCAACGACAGAAACAGATGTGCGGTTAACCGAATGAATAGTGCTATTCAATAACTGCGTGTTGTACTTAGCGATGTTATAGACTAATTATATGGTCCCTCGTAATTTCGGCCTTTCGAATCCGGTCCCTATTTATAACTCATGAAGCTGTACATATCTTGTCCTTGAAATGTAGTTGAAACAATGTGTCTAGTTTTATTTTTCTTTTCAATGTCATATATTGCTGATTTCGGCACTTCAATCTTTCGGCGACAAAGCGAATACTTTTCCCATTCTCAAGAACATCCAAAATTTTGCACTTTTCTTCAAGAGTAAGTGTTTTGTTGATTCGCGTCAGTTTAACTAAAAACTGCATATGTGCAGTTCATAAATTAGTTCTTTGCAGTCCAAGGCCAAATTTAAGGCATAAGATTACCTTAAAATGACTAACGGATGTAGTATTACAGTGTGTATTTATGTGTGCTTGAAAGAAATAAAATACAATTTGCAATTCGAACTTTGAGCAGTACGAACTACAAAGAAATACTTTATCAACTGTACATAGTTTCACTAGCGTCAACAAACTGAGAATGAGATTACGCAGAAAGCGTAAACGCAAGACATTTGACGTTGAAGATGAGGGGATTACCTGAAATTTATCACGCATGTATTTATATGTACTAATTTACATGGTTTTAAATGTTTCTGTATTATAGATGTAAATGACATGGAACTGTCCGAATTGCAGAAAAGTCCGAATTACTGGAGTGTCCGAGTTAATACATGTCCGGTTTAGCGAAGTTAGACTGTAATTAAATTTTTATATCTGATTAGGTAAATCAGGAACCTAATCGATGCATATATGGATTGCGAAGGAACATCTTGACAAGAATGCAGCAAATTAAGACTTAGAAATCGCCCTCCTGATAGGAAATTGGACTAACGCACAAGTTCATAGCGTTTCTATTGAACTCAAACGAATTAAATTTTTAACCAAAAAGTATGTGAAATAATAAAGAATATATTCCCCTCTACTATTTACGAACGGCTTCCAACAACCTGGCAATTCTTAGATTCCACGCATGAAGAAATCCGGTGGTTTGGAAATCAAGAAATCAAGCATATTTTAAAGCACGACATCATTATTAAATATTTTTCGAAGGTTCTTTAGCAAACCAGGTTCTTGAATAGCTACTTTTGTAATGTTAGCAATATGAGAACGATCGTTATCGTTCTGTTGATGTCTTCCCAATTTTTTGCTTAAGTTGTGGCGTTGAACCTATGCAGTAAATTTCAGCAGCGATGGTTACATTCGTCCGAAGAAATTCATTATCGACGACTCCTCCTTTGTCCCACCGAACGCACATCAGCTTACACATATGTGTATCAACTTTTACTCTGAGAATTGCCTTTTTTAGCGCTAATTAGAAACCAACAGAAATTTCAAAACTAGCAATTCGCTGCATTTTCCAATTATTTTTTGTTCGAAGTGAATAGAAGTGCTTTGCTAGGGAACATTTTAACAGCAAATAAAGCCATGCTCTTTTACAATGATTAGTGGTTCGATTGGGATTATTTATTTTTTATCATATAATTTTAATGGTAGATTTTTAAGATTGAAATACCAGAAGAATAATGATGAACAATGCTATGCAATTTTCAATTCAGGCTATAAGATTATATGCCACAGACAAAAATTAACGAAAGACGTTGGACTACTAATAACAATGTTTTAATTTTTAATTTTAATAAGAGTACATGTCAACAAATATAAACAAAAGTTAAGTATGAGAATGATTTAGTGGGAACTCAGACTCGACCACTGGCACTATTTTTCGGAAAAACTCTGTTATAAAAAAGAAGGCCGAGCTAGAATATTATGTTCGTATTCTTCTGGTTCTTTGGGTTGGACGCCAGTAAGTGCAGGCACTTCAGTACAGAGCCACACTGTTAATTTTCTGGACGAATTCCATTTTTCGGCCAACTTTATTGCGTGATCAAAGTACTGAACATGAGAATATTTATTTTTGAACAAGTAAAATAATAAAACACTATTTTATCCTGATATAAATTATCTTTAATTAAAAGACACTTCAAATGATATTTTCTCTGACACAGTGTGCATTTAAAACCAAAATTGTCAGTAGAAATGTTTTTAACACAAATAAAACATAAGCCACTATAAATCTTTCGATTTTGAAAACAATACTCTATTGAGTTATTTTCATTTGTTGTTGTTAAACTTTTAACCACTATGTTTGATATAATATTAACTGCATTCATATTTTCATCAACAAATAGGTTTCTTTCCGCCATGTCAATTTGCTCTCTTTCATCTTTTTCAATCTTACATTTGCTTTTCCCGAAATCTCTTATTTAAGTTTAATTTTTATGCGTTGTTTGTTGAATTTCCTTTTCTTTTACATCTTTTCTTAGAAGCCTTTCTACTCTTCTCATTTGTTTTTATAATTTAGCTTGTCTTTTTGCTTCTTCTTTGTCATTAAAAACTTTTTCCTTGTTGAAGATATAACGAACGATGCTTTTTCAGTAGCTTT
The DNA here is from genome assembly GCA_935421215.2 of Melolontha melolontha. Classification (NCBI taxonomy): domain Eukaryota; kingdom Metazoa; phylum Arthropoda; class Insecta; order Coleoptera; family Scarabaeidae; genus Melolontha; species Melolontha melolontha. The sequence goes on along the minus strand of OW285240.1, from coordinate 6,810,010 downwards.
TCTTTTTCCTTTTCGTTCTGAAGTTTTTGGATATGTTATAAAATCATGTAAACTTTTGTTTAAGTCACCTTGAACAGACACACATTTATTTTCCACACAATTCGTATCCTCTAAAGAAGCATAATCATTAAAGTTATTTATAGAGTTAGTAGCAAAATAATAGGTGTATTGGTTACGTCTAAGTTGTCAGGCCATTCGTTATTGTATTCTATTTCTTTATTATAATTTTCATCATTATCTTCTAAGCCAAGCCTTGGACAAGCGAACTGTCGAAATGATCAGTTAAACTATTTCTCTTGTCATGCAAAATATCATAATATAGATCTGTCTCCTTAATTTCCGAGTCCCCGTTTTGCTGATTTGCTTCTGAGCGATATTGTTGGTTATGACTTTCTTCATGTTTTAATTTCTTATATATTTCACGAAGAATTAGAAAATATTAATTATGTATATTATCAGTTTCAGGGAGTTTCGTTTTGAATTTCTTTAATAGCTTTCTCAATAGCATCCTCGGCGTATCTTCTTTGATAAGCAGAGTTCTCATTCACAGACGGCATTCTGCAAATTCATAAAAAAGCGCTTAATGCAGTTATTGGTCATCATGATATATAGTTATTGGACACTGGCTAACTACTGCTTTCAGTGGATTTAAGTGGAAATTGAAAAAATAATAATGTTTCACGATGCTTCACACGCGTTTTACCGAAGAGAAATATAAAACTCAGAAATTTCACAACATGGCAATCATTGGCCACTATGGACAATAATTTTCATACAGTTAATAATATAAAGCAGTTGCTGGCCACTATATAATTTTAGTATAAATTTTTTAAATTGAGATTTTAACGTAATAAATTATTATTTTATTTGATATTATTCTAATTATATAAAAGCAATTTGTTATATATATTTTTAACACGAACAAACATCAAGCAAAATAAACATTTAACGGTCCCCATCTACTGCAGATATAAGCTAAACCTAGTTTTCGCGCCACCAAGCAAGTTTGCCAATACAAAGCGAGCACTGAATTATCGTAAATATAGTACATGAAACCTCATTATACCATAAAATTATAAAATGTAGCCAATAACTATAAGGTGGCCAACTATTGTCTAGTTTACCATATGTGGCTTTAGGAAATACATTGAAAAACAAAACATTTCGCAAAAATTAAAATAATTAAAAACGATTACTTTTTTTACAAGAGAAACCTTAATATAAAGTGTTAAAGTACTTTACAAGGAATCTAAAAAAATAATAAAAATTATAACATTCGATTTAAAATATCAAAATTGGCTATAACTTCCGGTATTACCGAAAGTGCTTCATGAGTGTAAATATTTTATTTTAATACACCATAAATCAAGATTATATGCCACAAATCTCCTAAGGCGTTAACATAGATAACTTCTAACAAAACGTTATTTGAAAAACCTTGTCTATATATAATACTAATTAAAAGACGGCAGACTATATGCCCCAGCAGTGGCGTTGCGTGGAGAGCTTAGCAGAATAACAGTGCGCTTACTTAAAAATAAATATATCGAATCCCTATACAAAACGTTAAGAAAAAAACATAAATAACTTACCCAACATGTTTACATTCTTGTAAAAAAATGCGGATGTGCGCGATGAAAAAACTGCACCATAATATATGTTTCTGTATTAGTCTCGGAAAGGTTCGTACGTAGCGACGCATATATATATATATATATATATATATATGTTTATATACAGAGAAGGATTGTTCGACGTTGAGAGATGTTATATTTGCATAGTTAAAGCGCTCTATGTATCTGTACAACGGATCTTCAGTATTGATAAAAAGTTTCCCTAATTTTGTAAAATCTACATTTTTATCTAATACACTGTTAAATTTTTCACGGACACAATCACTTTTTTCATCTTCAAGGATATGCAGCACTAGTTTTACGTGGTCAATAATTGCTAATGAGTCCGATAAGGACAGCGCAGTGTTCTGTAAATTTTTTATTGCGTCCAGTATTGGAACGTAACGACATTTTCAACACGATTGTGTTAACAATGTATCGCCTTTACTAAAGACGGCAGGCTATGTGCCCGAATAGTAGCGTGATGTGGAGGGATCGAGTAGAGGCGTACGACGATCAATTCAGTTGCCGTTGAGACGTTGTAAGCGATACATTGTTAACACAATCGTGTTGAAAATGTCGGGAGTGCATAGAAACAATGCATCGACTCGGTTGCATGCTAACGTAGTAAAGAAATTTTTACATCGGTTTTCCGATTTAATATATGACGGTACCGTACCGTGAAATGTTTAGTTTGTGAAACAACTTTATTAACTTGGAAAGCAAGTCAGTGCCAAAGACATATAAATAGTGACAAACATAAATCGAATAATAGTGGACGCAGATCATATAATAAATTTGTGTGTGATTTAACAATGATGTTAATTGCGACCAATATACCAATGCAGAAAGTGGAACACCCAATGTTTCGTCAGTTTTGGGAGAAATACAATCCTACTTGGAAATTACCAGCAAGAAGTACGCTACGGAATTACGTAACGTCAGTGCGTGAGAGAATTGTAAATTGTACGAAAAATACGGTAAAAAAAATTCCTGTGGTTAACAATAGACGAAACTACAGATATTAAAAAACAGTCAATCCTAGCCATTCTAGTACGGACGCTGACTCCGCAAGGACCTTCTCCTCCTTATTTACTAACCTGTAAACGAATGCAAGGGTGTACTGCCAGAGCGATATATGATGTATTAATAGAAACACTACACAAATTTGAGATTTTACCGAAGCAAGTGTTAATGTTAGTTACCGATGCTGCCAAGGTTATGTGTTCCACGGCAAACTTACTCAAAACGATTCAACCAAACCTGCTGCATGTCACATGTTTGCTTCACGCTTTACACCTTGTAACAGACACTATACGTACAACTTATCCTGATGTGGATCAACTGATAGGACAAACGAAAGCGGTTTTTCTTAAATCTCCGAAACGGATTCGGCTATTTCATTCGCTGTGTCCTGATATACCCGAGCCGCCGCAACCAAATCTTGTACGATTGGGTACTTGGTTTTATTATTATAAACATTTTGAAAAAATTAAATCAGTGATTTTACAACTAGATGCCAAGGAAGCAGCTGCAATACGGCTCAGCCATGTTCAATTTAACAATCCTCAAGTTGCAGCAAATCTAAAAATTATTTAGGAGAGTTACGTTCCAATACTGGACGCAATAAAAAATTTACAGAACACTGCGCTGTCCTTATCGGACTCATTAGCAATTATTGACCACGTAAAACTAGTGCTGCATATCCTTGAAGATGAAAAAAGTGATTGTGTCCTTGAAAAATTTAACAGTGTATTAGATCAAAATGTAGATTTTACAAAATTAGGGCAACTTTTTACCAATACTGAAGATCCGTTGTACAGATACAAAGAGCGCTTTAACTATGCAAATATAACATCTCTCAACGTCGAACAATCCTTCTCTGTATATAAACATATATATACGTCGCTACGTACTTTCCGAGACTAATACAGAAACATATATTATGGTGCAGTTTTTTCATCGAGCACATCCGCATTTTTTTGCAACAATGTAAACATGTTGGGTAAGTTATTTATGTTTTTTCTTAACGTTTTGTATAGGGATTCGATATATTTATTTTTAAGTAAGCGCACTGTTATTCTGCTAAACTCTCCACGCAACGCCACTGCTGGGGCACATAGTCTGCCGTCTTTACGTAATTACTAAATTCTTACGTATCCATTTATACTATCAAATTTAATAATTATACGTATCTAAGAATTATAATCGTTTCTATTACATACTCGTTTATTATTCCGTACTTTAACTAGGAATCGTTGGTAAAAATACTGGAATCGTTTATTCAAAATTAGAAATTTAGGCCAGAGTTCAATAAATTATTTCACCTACAATCAATTAAAAACTGTTTCGTAACACAAAAACCTTAATTAACGCACTGTTCATCAATAATTTTCTCAGTCGTAATTGATACACGATACTGAAATAGACATCTACTGTTAAATTGCCGTTCTTATTAGTCTACCGGTTCGTGTGTACATAAATTTTAAGCGATTTATCTAATTGACGTGCGTTTATACAACGTATTTTTCCTGAATCTATCTTACCACATATTTACTTAAGACAACTTGAAGTACTACTATTTAATACAACGAAAAGAGAAGTGAACAGTAAAAATTAATTGAGTTGTCAATGCTACATATTAGATGGAACCTATACTTCGAAACATGTCTATAAATCATTAGTACGTATATAATACATTCGAAAAATTAAAATATATAGTTAGACAACCTCGAAATTTTACTTTCTTATTTAAGATCTTGTATACTTGAAATAATGGTTGAAATTTGAGAAATATATGTTTCTTACGTCGTATCTTTCTACAGGTACCGCGTAATTCACGAGCTTAATTAACACATATACTGTTTTAATAAAGATATTTTTATAGAGTAGATTAGATCGATTCTAAATACCTTCAACCTTTACAGTTATCCAAATTGTGTAATTTACAAGTTTATTACAGTAATTGCACGGCATGTTCTAGGCGTTTCTCATATCATTGTGTTTTGTTTCTAAAATAAAACACGTATTCTTGTGATATTTTACAGAAACACAAACCAATAAAAAAAAATTGTATCAATGAGGGTAAAATGTAATTAGAACAAGTTGTGCGTTACTTACACCTCTTTAAACATTGTGTTGATGAGGTTGTTTTACCATTACAGGCAATAATTAATAATTCTTTTAGAGAAGATATCTTTCCAGTACAATTAAAAACTGCACAAATTAAACTGATTGAAAATTAAATTAAATTAGTTGAAAAATACCGACCAAATACCGAGAAACTATTTGCTAGTACATAGATTAATCAGATTCAAGGAGAAATAAAAATTACTTAACGAGCTTCTGTTTGGTTTCAGGAAAGGACAGAGTATAGTTACTGCGATTCCAGAGTTCATAAAACAATCTTTATCAAAAGATAGATTAAGGTACTACAGTACTGGAATTTTTATTGATCTGAGCAAAGCTTTTGACATGGTAAACCATGAATTGTGAATTGAAAGACTATCGTATCAAGGAATTAGAGGTAAACCGTTAGAATGGCTTCCAAGTTACCCAGAAAATTGTAGTCAATATAAGCAAAATGATAACATCACATCGAGTAAATACATTATAAATGTGGAGTGCCTCACGACAGTGCATTAGGTCGTCTATTGTACATTATCTATGTAAATGATTTTCCAATTGACGACATGGTAATGTACGCTGAAGATGTTTCACTTTTGGTCTTTGCAAAGACCAAAAGTGAAAGATGTTTGTCCATTATGCACTAATATCCAAACCATTACAATTTAGTTATTTATGTTTCATTCAGTATTATACAATCAAAGTTGATGAGTATTAATCAGTTGCAATTAGTTCAAAAGTTGACAGATATTGTAAAATTGTAATGTATGTCAATATTTAGTAGTAGAATGTTAAAAATGTTAAGGAACAATGCATGATTAAACTAGAACACAATTAACAATTAATTATATTATAAATATTGAATTTTTAAAAATGAAATTGAGTAAATATATTTTGAAGTTACCATATAAAAGTCAATAACATGAAAGGCTAACTATTCTTTTTTATTATAAAGATGATATTCAACCAAAAAATAGTAACAGGATTATTATTTTTCTCTGAGAAAAATTTTTAACATTAAAAAGCCGATTGAAAAGGAAATATTCAATATTACCAATAATTTTGAATTATTTTTTATGTTAATTTTATGTAATTTTCAATGTTAAATGTTAACTCAATTTGTAATCATTTTTTAATCTAATTTTAAACTTTTAATTGTTAATAATTGTTAAGTCTCCAATTAATTCATACAGATATTAATCACTTAAATGTCCCCCTACCATTCTAAGCTATTTTAATTTAATGTTATTTAATTTGATACGTAAAATGCTAACCTAATTCGTAATTCATTTCTTAATATAATTTTAAATTTAAAATTGTTAAGTTAATTGTTATATCACACGAAACAAACACAGTTCTCATGTTCATTGTAATGATTCTTGTTTCCAGATGCTTGAAGAAGACTGAATTGATAAAAGTCGAAACGTCGTAAACAAACATCAAAATTCAATAAAAGGTCGCTAAAACCAATAAAAATCTATTATTTTTAATATATATATATATATATATATATATATATATATATATATATATATATATATTCTTAACCGTTTATTAAATATAACAGTTGATAAATTATTGGAGTTTTTCGGCTTTTATATGAAATATTTAGAAATATCAAATTAGTATGTATGTAACTGCAAAGTAAGTGGGGATGTAAACATTGTTGTCTACAAATTACAAAGCAAATCATACGAAATTTTTAATTGAAAAATATTGTCTATGTTGGGACTTGAACCCAAGTCTACAATTTGCCGGACTGTCACTTTTACCACTCAGCCACAATAGACCTTGGTTCAAGCTATTTAGAAATGCATTATAAAGTAACAGTGTAAATGAATCAGATGTCAGTTATTGAATGTAGATGTCAAGTTGAAAGCAGAAGTCAGTTTTGAAAGCTGATGTCAGTGTTGATAGCAGATGTCAGTTAGTGAAAGCAAATGTCAGTTATTGAAAGCAGATGTCTGTTTTGAAAGCAGGTGTCTCTTATGAAAGCAAACGTCAGATTTGAAAGCAGATGCCTATTTTGAAAGTAGATGTCAGTTACTGAAAGCAGATGTCAGTATTTTGAGAGCATACATACTAATTTGATATTTGTAAATATTTCATATAAAAGCCGAAAAACTCCAATAATTTATCAATTTAAGGTCTGTTTTACTTTGATATGTACATATTTAAAACAGTCTTACATGTTTCGACACATTGATTTATATTTTAAATTTCTTTGACAAAGGCACTATGTGTCGAAACATGTAAGATTATTTTAAATATATATATATCAACGTAAAACATACCTTAATTCTCCGACTAATTTAATCCACTATTACATACAAAGGTCAAGAAATAATTATCTGTATATATATATATATATATATATATATATATAATAATCGCCTACTGATTAGATTTACCATATATATATATATATATATATATATATATATATATATATATATATAGTAAACTTAATAAGTCGGCGATTAAAGGTCTGGTTTATTACTTCAAAGTATATATATTTAAAACAACCCTACATGTTTCGGCAATGATGCCTTTGTCATATAAAGGCATCATTGCCGAAACATGTAGGGTTGTTTTAAATATATATACTTTGAAGTAATAAACCAGACCTTTAATCGCCGACTTATTAAGTTTACCATATCATACCAAGGTCACGAAAATATTATATATATATATATATATATATATTATATATAATAAACGCTAAGTTGCCATGGCAACCAGGCACGAAAACTTTGTCCGCACGATACGTACACAGTGTAGCTAATTAATGATAAAATATGTCGAAAACACCAATATAATAACACTTTGTGTGCCCTTAAATAAAAAAAATAAATAAATATAATTTCATTGTATAAAATTTTTTAAATGCAAAATGGTACTATTTCACTTTTAACGAGTGCCCAACACTAACATAAATTGTCAAGTTTAGGAAAATGACAGAAGTCAAAAAATTAAACTTAGACAACTGTCATAATTACAAGGTAATACAAAAACCTATTATATTTGCAAGCAAAAATAAAATGATTGAGCACTAGAATCATATTTAGCATCCAAACATAAAATAGCTATAGGAGATTTTAATTGGTGAGAGAATATAATAACAAGTTACAGGAACGAAATAAACTACAGACCCCATTTCAGAAACTTATACACCAAAGTAAGTATATTATTCATTCATGTTGATACTTCATACTATATTAATAAATTAATCTGAAAAGTTTTAAAATTAAATTGCTAACTCATCACAATACAACCAAAAAAAAACTCTTTACCTATTGCCATAATTGAATACATTAATGAACCAAAATAATAAATCAACCTTGATTGTGACAATAATGTAAAACTTTAATTATTATATTTATTTATAATAATATACATGAAATATGTTCTTTCCTTTTTGTGTCAAAAGTGTGGTTAAAGCACAAAATTTACATATAAAGAAAATAATAATTTATTTAAATTAAGTGTTATTTAATAAAATATTATATTTACCGTCATTTATTAAACAATTTAAAATTGGTTGGCCAACACATGATTCATGGTCCATGTGGAATATATAATCCAACTTGCGTCTGTATGGACAATGGCAAATGTACGAAAAATTTTCCAAAATATTGATATAATAATACGACAGTAAGAGAAGGAAGAATAAATTATAGACGACCAAACAACGGTAGAACAATCGAACTTCATCATCTAAATGCCAGATACGTGGCAAGTAATGCATATGTTGTTCCACACAATCCGTACTTACTATTAAAGTACAGAACACATATTAATGTGGAAGCATGTGTCAACATTCGGACAATAAAATACCTATACAAATACTTCTTCAAAGGAAACGACCATATAACAATGGAAGTAATATAAAGACAAGATAACAATGAACCAAGGAATGGTAATGAACAACTGACAATTCATTATGATGAGATAAAATCATACCTGAGTGGTAGATATTTAAGTCCTCCGGAATGTTCTTGGCATATACTACAACTGGAAATGCATGAAAATTCACATCATGTAGAACGTCTTCAGATACACTTCCCAGGGCGACAATATGTTTCATTTCGTGATGGACAAGAACAAATTGCCATAAACAATAATACAAGTCAATTGTTACAATGGTTTGCTAACAATTTAGATAACGAATATTAAAGACAATGGTTATACACAGAATATCCGATACATTACGTGTGGAGAAACAGCAGGTGGAGTAGAAGACAGCAAACTAGAAAACCAATCATTCCAAGATTAGTTAATGTGTCATTACGTAATGGAGAATTATACTACCTTCGACCATTATTGTTACATATTCGTGGTGCTACCAGCTTCGAAGACATCAAAACCATCAACGAAAATGTGTTTGGTACATTTCGCGAAGCATGCCAAGAACGTAATCTTCTCTCAGAAGACAGAGAATGGATACGTTGCTTGACGGAGGTGTGTGACAGAGACATGCCGAAACAATTACGTCAAATATTCGCTTTCATTTTAATATTTGGCGTAGTGGATGATGCACCAACATTATGGACGCAATTTCGACTGCATATGATAGAAGATTTTATACGCAGACAGCGTTTAAACGAGGAAGAAGCAGAAATTTCAGCGTTACAAAAAATTCAAACAATTCTAACAATAAATGGTAGGAGACTAACTAATTACGGGATAAATGATCCAACAGAAAATAACGAACTGTTAGAAGATCATATCGACATTAACGAAGAACAACGTCGATAAATCAATTGAATGATGAATAACGTCAAATATTCAACATGATCATGAAAGCAGTAAATAATAATAACGAACAAGAAAGGCTCTTTTTCGTAACTGGTCACGCCGGCACGGGAAAAAATTTTCTATAAAACACCGCTCTCACGTGCTTAATTGCGAGAGAGATCGAAATTTTGTCTATTTCATCAACTGGTATTGCAGCAGCGTTATTGAAACAAGGCAGAACAGTTCACTCAAGATTCCAGTTGCCAGTGCCTATTGTTGAAAATTCAACGTCGCGTATAGAAAGACAATCGAATGAAGCATGATACATAAAAAAAGGAAAATTAATCATCTGGGATGAAGTAAGTATGGCTACACGAGTTATTTTCAAATTAGTTGATCGCACATTACGTTTTCTATGCGAAAATGACCAACCATTTGGAGGTAAATGTGTCGTCATTGGAGGTGACTTCAAGCAATGTTTACCAATATTACAAGGAGGTGACCGTGCAAGTATTGTTCAAGTCTCAATTAAAAATAGCCATTTGTGGAACAACTTTCGGAAATTAAAATTACAAACCAACATGCGCGTTCGACCAGAAGAACAAAATTTTATCGCTTGGTTAGACCAATTGGGTAACAACAAATTGCCACAAATTGCTTATTGAAATACCTCATGAATGTGTGGTGGATACGTTAAATGATTTAATTCAAAACATATTCAGAGATCTTCGATTCAGATATGTATCGAATAAAGCAATTTTAACACCATTAAATGTAGATTGTCACATTATAAATCAACAAATATTACATAACAAGCAAGATGTTGCCAGTATAACATACTTAAGCGTTGATAGTATTGTGAGTGACGATGAAGCTGAAGAGAATTTATATTCAATTGAATTCTTAAATAGTCTAACACCAAGCGGATTTCCACAGTACAAATTGGAATTGAAAGCTGGATGCATTATAATGCTCCTTAAAAATCTAAACGTTAGAGCAAACTTATGCAATGGAACGCGCCTTTTGGTACATCATTTAGGAGATCATTTTATTGATGTCCAAATTATCAATTTCAATGGAGAATTATCTATCGAACATGTATATATTCCACGAGTAGATTTCATTTCGAATAACACATCGACTCTGCCATTCACTTTACAGAGACGTCAGTTCCCAGTTCGATTAGCATACTGTTTAACAATAAACAAACCGCAATGTCAATCATTCGATGTTATTGGCATATATTTGCCAAATTCAGTTTTTAATCACGGACAATTATATGTTGCTCACCTAAACAGGCAGAATATTTCTGGTACACGGTTACCTCCAAGAAAGAGAAAGGTGTCTTATACAGAAAAAAGAGCAATTATCCAGATGAGTCTACGTAAAGATATTACAGTATTTCAAACGAAAGTAACCACCATATATTATTGTGTCGAAGAAATCACTAGGCAAGGTGGAATAAATCGCACAATAGACATTTTCTTCGTTTTTCATAATTTAATTTTAATAAAAACTAAAAGAAGAGTGAATAGTGAAAAGGACTCACCTAAACTGGCAGAATATTTCTGGTACACGGTTACCTCCAAGAAAGAGAAAGGTGTCTTATACAGAAAAAAGAACAATTATCCAGATGAGTCTACGTAAAGATATTACAGTATTTCAATCGGAAGTAACCACCATATATTATTGTGTCGAAGAAATCACTAGGCAAGGTGGAATAAATCGCACATTTTCTTCGTTTTTCATAATAAATGCTACTTTTATTTTGAATTTAGTTGTCTTTTATTGAATGACTAACTTCTGATACTTAATTTTCTTAGCAACTGAAGAAAGCATTGTGATAGTTTTTAATCCCGCAAATCCTGCGGATCCGCGGGATTGATGACCCTCAGTCCTGCGGGCTTGCGGGATTGAAGTTTTGCTGCGTGATTGGATTCTCTATTTTGATATAAAATCAATGCATGATAGCACGAACTGACAAACAAGTTGAATTTTTGGGTCCAAAACATTTAACCTGCTTGCTCGGGATTGTATTAACAATAAAAACGAAATGCGTTAAATAACAATAACTAACAATAAGAACATTTATGTATTTATCTTTATATAAGATTACTCGATTGGAATGAATTAAATCCCTCTTGAGTGTAATTTATATTCATGGGAAAACTCTCGCATATTCGATTATCTCGATCCTTCTGCATCAACATTCTACTAGACGGTGCTAGGCCCTGTGATACCTGATGTATCGTCGGATAAGTCATCACTATATGTCATAGATGAGTTTGCAAAAGTAGCTAGACGTATGGCATTACATTTTAAGTAAAGTAAGATTATATTGTAATTTGTAACAACTTTCATTTTTTTATGCGCCTCCACCCACGAAATTTTTGCTTAGGCGTTATTTTACTCTATAGTTTTCCCTTTTGTGAGGTTATGAATACGATACAGCTGCACGCTAATAAGTAAGTGTGTGCTAGTATATATATATATATATATATATATATATATATATATATATATATATATATATATATATACGCGTATGTGTGTGTGCGTGCGTGTGTGTATCTGTGTGTGTGGTAGTATACACTTTAATTATGCGTTTAGATTGTGTTTTTAACAATTTGAGTGATTATAAACTAAGTCCTCTAAACGGAGACGTCAATGCTCCACTATTGATATATAAAAGAAATTTAATACCAGTTTTTTTTAATTTAAAAATAAACACAATTTAACTATTTAACATAACAATCGCTAATAAGAACTGACTCCAATATTTTCAAATAAACAGTTAATTTGCTCTAGTTAGAGATCAACACAAAAGCCATTTTACAGTTCATCTAAACGTACTAATTTACAGATAAATTGAAAACTGTCGGGTTTGATTCACATGTATTTAAAGAAGTATGTTCCTACTAGAAGTATTCTTATTTTTTAACGACACGGTTCAGAACGGCGTTGAAGGAAGGTTATTTCAATATTTGTTCAAACAGTTTTGTGACAACACTCAAACGTACACACGTATGTAGTTCACACGACAAAGATGTATTTCCGTTTTACTTTTAAACAAAAAAAAGAAAAAGGGAGATTTCTAAACATACATACTCTGACATCTATTTCCATAAAAATGTTTACAAATGTAGGTACTTGTGTCTATCTTATTATAAAGGTCTCGTATTGATGAACGTGGGTATAACCTTTAACTTACACAACTTAAAGTACATAGTCATATAATGCGTTAGAATTATTAAAACAAAGAGAATATTTTTAGGTTTCGTCGATTAGTGTTGAAAAGAAATTTAAATTAGCCCCTGTATTTTGTTCGGATTTACTCCTAAACTATTGGATTAACTTGACTAGTATCCTATACTTTACAAAGTAACTGCAAAATCAAAAATAGATTTCCTAAATGGAAATGAAAACGTGAATGCTTAATTAGCTTCTGTTCTTTAAATTTCGTGAAGATAACGTATTTTAATATTTTTTTTCCTTTCTGTTGCCTTTCTTTTAGTTCAGGAACATGAACATATTTATTTAAAAAAGGTATATAACCCCTTACCACAATTATTAATCGTATCCTAAATACGTATTTCGACAACTAAGTTGTCATCATCAGTAGGTATAACCACTAATCAAGGTGTCGCACATGGGGCACAGGAAAGCTAGAACACCGCTTACGCAACAACTACTTTACACGGCGTCCACGTATAGACTAGTCCGTAGCCTAGTGTTTTCCCGATCATTGGAAATTTGCTCACATTTTTCTAGTTTTCAAGTGGTGACGAATCACTTATTAATAATTACCGTCCAATATCGTTACTATCAAATATTTCAAAAGTTTTTCAGCATATTTTATCTACTTCTATCTATGACACCTTTCGTAAAGTAATTCACGTTAATCAACATGATTACTTGTCTGGCCGTTGCACCCAAACGAACTTATTGCAGTTTTGCTGCTATATTAATGACGCACTGGAGCGAGGATGTCAAGTTGATACCGTATGTGTAGATTTTTATAAGGCTTTTGACCGTGTTGATCACAAGCTGTTGCTCCACAAGCTCGGTCTTTATGGAATCGGTGGTAGCTTGATTTTGTGGATTACCTCATACCTATCTCATGGGTCTCAAATAGTTAAGTTGTCATCGAAAACATCCAGACGTATATCGGTTATTCCCGGTGTTCCTCAGGGCAGCCACTTAGCACCAATTATCTTTCAATATGTCTCTTAATCTCTGTAAATGCCATATTATCACTTTTTCAAAGAAAAATAATACTTATGTTTTCAATTACACGTTGCGAGGTACAGCTCTGGAAAAAGTTGACCACGCTATCGACTTTGGTGTTATTTTTTATGGTAATTTATCATTTACTTTACAAATAGATCATATTCTAAATAAATCCTTGCAGTTATGCGGCTACATTGAACGTGTATGCAATGACTTTACGAACATCATCTATATTATACAAATTTATAACGCTCTGGTAAGATCTTTACTCGAATATTGTTGTGTGGTATGATCTTATTACGGGGTTCATATAGATCGTATTGAACGAATTCAGCGTAAAATGGCTAACTTTATACCCTTTAAATTAAAAATTTATAAAAACTTATATAATTACGTGGAGTCATTACAACTACTGGGTATTGAATCGCTCGAAAGTAGAAGGCGTAAAACATTTATTAAGCTTGGATATCAGCTGTTACACAATAACTTAGACTGGTTTGCCCTTCTTTCCCTGCTGCTTTTCCATTTTCAGCATTTCGTGCTCGCTCGGGTGATACGTTTCATGTTCGTTTCCATCGAACTGAATATGGTAAGCATAACCCCATGGACCGAGCTTTATTATAACTAAATCGTTTATCTGGAGTCGATTTGTATAATATTTCAAACCACGCCTTTCTGCAATTAGTAAAAAATTTGGGGTTTCTTTGATTTTTTTTTCTTACTGATTGTAATTGTTACAGTGGAATCGTTTTAAGTTTAATACACACACCGGCAAATTTAAAGGAACGGAGATAAATTTGAAATTTTTATGGTTTAATTTTCTTTCTTCGCAACAAATTTGAATTGAATCTCTTAAAAGAAATAGTTAATACATTAGCCAGCTAGTTGTAGTTTGTTTTGCTAATTTTTATGTCATTTTAAAGCCTATTTTAAAACTTAATCGAACAATTTGTTGTATTGTAAAAAATGAATTGTATATTTGTATTTGCGTTCAACATTTAATGACAAAATAAAATTACATTTTTTAATAACGTGTGTATCCCCCACGTGCCCTAATGACTGCAGTCATTCGTCTTTCCATACTTCTGATGACGTTGTCGATCATTGCTTGAGGCAAATTCTCCCATATTTGATGTAGAGCATCGCAAGCTTCTGCTACACTTGCACAGCCGGAATTCTTGATCTTAGTCGTCTACCTAGCATGTCCCAGATATGTTCTATGGGATTCATGTCCGGCGAACACGCAGGCCAATTCATTGTCGGTATTTCCACTTCGTTTAAGAAGTTAGTTACACAACGAGCCACGTGTGGACGAGCGTCATCATGCATTAAACAAAAATTTTCTCCAATGTATGGTGAGAAAGGGACCACAATATCTTGCAGGATATCTGCTATGTATCTGTCTGCATTTAAAGCGCCGCCAGCAATTACTACCAACTCTGTGCGTGCACCTGAACATATACCACCCCACACCATAATTAAGCCTCCACCGTAAGAGACAGTAGGAGTGAAATTAAATTGTTTATTTTGTTCTCCTGGACGTCGATACAATCTTTCCCTACCATCAATTGACTTTATGAGAAAACGGCTCTCATCCGCGAAGAAAACTTGACCCCACTGAACATCAGTCCAATTTTGGTGTTCTCGAGCAAAGTATAATCGCGCTACTCGATGGTGTCTCTGAAGGTTTGGTGCTGTTTTGGTCCTATACGACTTCAAACCAATCTCTTTGAGTCTTCTTCTTACTGTGCGCTCACTTATTCTGGTCCCACGCACTTCATCTAGTGCGTTTTTTTGTTTGAACTGACGTCTGACGCCTATTCCGGAGTGTTTGCAACGCTATGAAACGGTCATCTATAGCCGTTGTTGAACGTTTTCTGCCTTGACCTCGTCTTCTCGTATACTCCCCAGTTTGCCTCCACCGTATAACATTACGATAGATGGTTGATTTTGATTTGCCAAACATATTGGCAACATCACTGTAAAATCGACCATTATCATTGTTACAGCTCTAGCGACATCGGTTGAACTTAAATCGCCCATTATTGACACCTATTAAGATTAAAAATAATGTTATTAAACAATCGCAAACTAAAGTTAAACAATTAATAATGAAAACAATAGAAAATTAAAAATTGACAAATATGTGTATTAAATGAACCGCACCAACTAACTGCTGTTAACATGTAAACTGAAACTTTGACACTGACAAATTCGATAAAAATGTGTTAAATAAACAAAACATTGTAGTTACACATTCATAGCTATATAGAGATAGTGCATGCAAATAATAAACCATGCATTTTGTAATATTTATCTCCGTTCCTTTAAATTTGCCGATGTGTGTATTTTGGGCTCCTTCCTATTTGTAATACACATTTATAACAACTGTAATTTAAAAAATTTTGCACGTTTTACTTTGTATTATGCAATTGTACTATTTGAAATTTTTTTCTAGTAATATACACTAAATAAATAAATAAATTTTATGTATATATAGATTTGTACTGACAAATTGCTGATGTCTTTTATACACAGTAAATAATAAAAAGAGATACTTTTCATTGTCTTATTCTTAATAACGGCAAATTCATACACGTTCCTTGACTTCATACTTGTGTAATATTGTTCACAAATTATGTAGAAGCAAGAATCGAATCAATCCGTAATTGAAGGCCCTGCTGTAAAAAGGATGTATGTGTAATTGTTCAAATATTTCAGAAGACAATAAAAACTGAATAACTTTGTACGGCATTACGATAGAATTACAGAATAAAAGACAATAGTTATGTTAGGTAGTTTTAGCATTTCAAAAGGGATTTAGAAATAATACCGCTGATACTTTATGCAAAAAAATCAATTCGTTTGCAGGGATATCCTTTTCGCTTCCAATAATGAAAAAGCTGTGATATGATTTAACAAAATATATTTTTATGTGAAATACAAAAGTAAAAAATATATAACGAAGTACGTTATAAAAGGAAAACACATTATTCATTATACAGTACAACACATGTTTTTGGGACTCAATTCTGAGAATTGCACGTGAAAGTAGCCCCGAAAAGAAGAACTTCTGCATCATTCGTTTTGTCAAGTTGGCTGCATTAATAATTTAATGGCCATACGATTTTTTTTTGCTCAAGGTGGATTTTGATCACTTTTTCTATATTTTAACACGGCTATATCTCGGTATACCGTACGGAATATCTCTTTTGTGTCTGAAGCAAAGTTGTAGATATTGAATTGGAGAAAAAAAAAGCGGAACAAACCTACTCGAAAAAAGTGCATCCAGTGCCTTAAAAATCGCAAAAATGGTCATTCTTTCCCCATTTTTCACCTTTTTTGCTCAATAACTGGATTACAAATCCACAAATATGCTGTTTTTTTTTCTTTATAAACTTTATTTTGCATGAAAATAAAAATTCCGGTTCATATTAAAGCTATTCTTACACAGAAAATACGAGATTTTTATTTGTTATCTATGCATGGAAACAAAATTTAGAACAATTTCAATTATTGTCAATATCGATCCTCGTTGAAGTTGACGCTTGTGGTTCTGATAATCTTGTTTTCTTCGTAGGTTGTTCATATTCATGTTCTGAGTCTGCATCATCATCCGAGTTAGACATAATATTCAAGGGCATGTTTTCTTCAGTGTGTCCACCAATTTCGGTGTCATCTACATCTACGGTGCTTTCATCTTCAAACTGCATAATTTTAGAACTCCACCAACAAACCTCCGCAAGCAATGCATCTAATTTTTTGCCTTTGAATCGCTTTTCCATTGGCATGATCACTTGGTGGAACCTCTCTCCTTGTTCGTCCGATTCCTGAGGTAATTGTGCCAAAAAGGTATCAAGGTGGAAATGCATGAAATGTAATTTTAACGTATCAGAATAATTGAAACATAAATGAGTAGGTAAACCCCACCAGTTTTGTATAATACAAAGGTATTTTTAATAATATAAAATATTATTAAAAATCTGGTGTGAAGAACACAAATGCAGGTTCACTATTAATATTTTTATTAATATTTTATTAATATTAATAGTGAACCTGCATTTGTGTTCTTCACACCAGATTTTTAATAATATTTTATATTATTAAAAATACCTTTGTATTATACAAAACTGGTGGGGTTTACCTACTCATGTATGTTTCAATTATTCTGATACATTACACATGCGGTTAAGCCGCAGTATGAGTGAAGACACAAACAAAAATAAGTTTTCTAGAGAGATTGGATGTGCCACCTTTGGAAGGGCGTCGTTACTTCACATTAATTATGTGGACGGTATGCGAGTTACTTCGGCTGTCTGCCAACAGGCAGCGCCGAATTTACTTCTGCGCCCGGTCTGGATAATTACGGTGATAGGGCGATGTGGTTCTTTTTTGTGAATGTGTCTGGGAATATCCTTTCTCCAGCAGGGGCGTACCGATAAGCCTGTAGAAAGGTGAAATACGTATCTACGTCTCTGGGGATAGGATATATTCGGACACGTTCACAAAAAATATTAATAGTGAACCTGCATTTGTGTTCTTCACACCAGATTTTTAATAATACTTTATATTATTAAAAATACCTTTGTATTGTATAATTTTAACGCCATGGATGCATTGATTTTTTGAAAATAATACAGCAACTTGTCCACTCGTGTCTGTATGTCATCTCGCTGTACACGGTTCTTTCCTAAAACGCCCTCAATGACTTGTTTCAATGCGTCCCATGCACATAGGTGGTTATAATGGTTCGAAAGCATATTTGTGAAAGAATCGCTTTTCATTAATTTTCGTATATCCGTTCCATTCAGAGTACCTGTTTGAAATTTTAAAAAAATCAGTTGCGAAAAAATTATTGGTAATTATAATGCGAATATATCGAAGTGAACAAATTTAGATATGACAATATTTAAATACAGACAACGATACGTACCTTTTCTAATTTTAGCTTCACTGAGTTTTGGAAACATGGATTTCAAACAGTCATAGGCGTCCTCAATATCTTTGACTACCACTTCAAAGAATTTCCCAGCTATTCCTAATTTCATGTGGAGCGATGGCAACAAAATATCATCTACATTCTTTATCAAAGGTTCAATACGAAATTTTAATTGTTTCTCGAGCTCGAGAGTTCTTGCTTTCCAATCTTTACATTGATATTGATTCCCTGTGTATCGCGAATCCCAATTACAAAGAAAGCAGAAGTATTTTGGAAAACCGGCCTTTAATATAATGCCTTGTACTATGTTGACAACCTTTAGATCACAACAAATCTTCTATTTGTGTACATTGTATTTGATTTTCTCTAAAATTTCGCCCAATGATTCATACGTTTCCTTCATAGTAGTGCTGAATCCCAATGGAATGAACGGTTTTTTGTTTGTTTTGTGCAACAGCACAGCCTTCAAACTTGAAACTGAACCGTCGATGAATAAACGCAAGTCGCCAGTGATATAATCCATTCCCATATTTTTCACTAAACCTGGGATATCATGGCAGTAAGTGAACGTATTTGCTTCGTCAACGGAATAAAATTTCTGAAACTCAGCTTGGCGTTTTCGGTATGATGTTGCGCTGACATTTTGCTCTGTCAGTTTTTTACGCTTCAAAAAAGATGTCAAAAATTCTGAATTTTTTTGTGATAGTCCCATCTAAGCCACAATGTAATCCATTTCGATTTGTGTTACTGGTTGTGGTGCATTATTTTCAGTAACGGGTGTCCAATCTGCATCATTCACATTGGTCGGATTGTTGAAAACGGTTTCGGCTTGCAGGGACACAGTATCCAGACTCGGAGGTTTAGGTGGATCGGTAACAGCAGCACGTTGTACTGGAAGTGTCGCAGTAAAAGCGGGAACGTATACTTTTGTTTTCAACTTTTTTTTTGTTCAATCCATAACCGGAATTTATGCATGCATAGCACCTGGATTCATCATGTCCAGTTAGGTCTTGCGCCCAAATTACTGGCTTCATAAAAGAAAACTGTACACCTTTCCCATGTATCCACATTATAAGGGTATTATAACAACTTTTGCACACTGTGTTCGGCGTAAAATTTGCACCACTTAAATCTGATTCATCAAAATAATGACAATAAGCTGTTTTAAATTCCTCAGTAAACGAGTTTTTTCGATCCTGTTCGCCTATTTTTGGGACGATATGACCACAAACGTAACAAAAATAATCCAATTTCGGGCACTTGTTATTTTCCATATTGAAATATTCAATGTTCTTCTGGTTTTAAAATGTAATTCACTCTGAACAAAAGGGTTGTTTATTCCACAGCCATTAAATTATTAATGCAGCCAACTTGACAAAACGAATGATGCAGAAGTTCTTCTTTGTGGGGCTACTTTCACGTGCAATTCTCAAAATTGAGTCCCAAATCAATGACCTGAAAAATGTTGTTCTGTAATTATGAAACTGAAATATCTCCCGCATCATCGGTGACATCCGTTTCTTCGGCGTTTGGCTGTTGATCTGATTCCAGTTGACGGTAATACACAATAAGCTAGACGAACATATCCATTTGCCAGAATCATTACATTACCATATTCTTTTCTTTTTGATCTGAAGTGGCGTATTGTACAGGAAAGGTATATTAGTTACCGCGGGTACCTCTTTAAGATTTCTTTGGAAGATAAACGAAGAAAACAGCAAAAATCATCATTTTACAACATCTGATTTCTTGGAGTATTTAATTATTTTGTACTTGGATATGGTAAAGTTCTGTGTTTCCTTGTTTTTTATTGTTTTTTTTAAATAACTACTTAAAGAACCGCTAAAGTTAAAAATCAACTCCTGAGTAACAGAAACAACCTGAAAGAGTTCAGTGCTGCTATTTTGATAGCGTTTCATTTATTCGACTGGCAAATAGACAGTCTCAAGCTCAAAAAACTTTTGCTTTGCGCACTTAATATAAAAATAACTATTAAACTGATTTTAAATATTGTATTTATATTTTATACCTCATGAAACTTGAACTTGTATCCTATCAAAATAATTTAATGATTTTGGAAATATAAATGATGAACGTTAACCTGTAAAGCTATGTGCGTTTTCTCTGCCTATTATTGTATTAAACTTATATATCTGAAGTTTATATATAAGTCATGTTGAATTGTCAAACTAATGCGTAAGAAAAGTCTCACTTAATCGAGATGATATATAACTTACAGAACTACAAACTTATTCTAATGGTTTATATTGCTTGTTGTAATAGAATGCTTTCTATATAGACACATACTTGAGTTTAAAGATGGTATAAAAAAACTCAAATAAAACCGTTATTCGCTGAATGCTTTGTGGATATAGACCCTACGTAGTATAAATGATAGTATAAAAATGCACTGATTTTAAGTTTCAAATACTTTAATCTAACTTTCCACTACAATATCGTTTCGTCACACTGTGACTTCATCAGGAGGATGAATACATAGTGAATTTACAAATATACAAGGTATATATACACAGCCTGGTAATTATAAATTTAATGAAAGTAGGGGGGAATTACAAATTTCTGTTTGGTCGTTTAATACTAACCCTAATTTATTATATCTAGAAATTTCTAATGATTCTAGTAAATCTAGTTTTTTACTTTCATCTTGAATATGCAGAATTTTGAAGTTAGTATTAAAGTTGTGGTTATTCTCTATACAATGATTAGCAAAAGTTGAATCTGATTTATTATTTCTGTAACTATTTTGATGTTCGGATATCCTTTGAGTGAATTTTCGTCCTGTTTGACCAATATATGACATATTACACTCACAAGTTAACTTATAGACGCCTGAACCAAGTTTTTTATCAGTTTTGTTCTTATTGTTTTTTAAAAAACTTCAAACTGTATTATTGGTTTTGTACGCTACGATAGTATTAGTGGCTTTCTTGATAAGATTACTCATTATGTCTGAAGTTTTCCCGATATACGTTAAGGAAGAATAATGTACTAAATCTTTTAATTGTTTAGGGTATATTAAAGAGCGGGTAAGTATTTTTTGTTTGTGTTGGAGGATTCTATTGATAATATTGTATGAATATCCATTATTTTTAGCAATAGTGTGTATTCTGTTTAATTCTATGTTGAAATTGTTTTTATTAAGGGGTATATGTAAAAGTCTATGTATCATAGATTCATACGTGGCTAATTTATGTTTTAACGGATGAAAGGAGGACGCATGTATTGTTGTATCTGTCTGTGTTGGTTTATGGTAAATGTAAAATTCATGTTTATTAGCGTTATGTGCTATAGTAAGATCTAGGAAATTAATTAAGCCATTCTTTTCTATTTCTAGTGTAAATTTAATATTAGGATTAACATTATTTAAATAATCAAAAAACATTTTTAATTGTCTATCCGTACCATTAAAGCAGATTAGCACATCATCAACGTATCTAAACCAGTAAATACATTTTTTAAAAAGGGGGTGAGTGCTTATAGTTTCTTCGAAAGGATTCATGAAAAATTCCGCTAATAGGGGGCTTAAAGGGTTTCCCATAGCTAATCCTGTCGTTTGTGTGTAATATTCATGGTTGAATTGAAAATAATTTTGTTCTATGCAAATATTAAGTAGATCTAAGATTTCTCCGTATATAACGGGATTAGTATGGTGTTGATGCGTAGAGTTAAAGTATGTGATATTAGTATGGTGTTGATGATACGTAGTATGTCCAGATATATTTTATTTCATATATAATTTTCCAAAAAAAAATTATTTACAATTAAATTACTGAACGAATTGTTTATATACTTGTTTAAGAAATATTTAAATTTTATGACTTGAGTAAGTTTATCATTAGAGGACGTAGCTTGTTCAGAAATGGTCAAATGGTCAAAGAATACATCGAATACAAGGGAACGAACGCGAGTACAAAACATTATATCTTATTTGCCTAGGCTAAAAGGTGCAGCTAGAAATTTGGGTAATAAGGCTGACCCAATAGATGTCTGGAACTGTTCACTGATTATTAGGAACCGGACACGAGAGACCGATGACTTATTGCCCACGGGCGTACTATTGAAATTGTATTTTTAAAGAGCTTTTAATTTCATTTATATAATTGGCGAACAAACGGGAGGTGATCTATAAAATACGAATTATATACGTTTTTATTTGTTTATTTTGCAGTTCAAGTTGTTAAAGGAGTATTAATATTAACCAGCAATACTATTTCAAGGTTCTCTTCTGTAAATTTTTTTCTCTTTGAATGAACTACATCCTTGCAGATAGAAAACGTCCTTTCTATATCGCAACTCGTTATTGGTGCATACTGGAAATATTCTTTTATTTTAGCGTATTTAGCAGATTTTGAGGTATTGTCCCCATACACAATTTCCGCAATGTTATTAAATCTGGCTTTATATTACTCTCTTACTCTTGCCGAAGGCCACTTCCGAAGACACTAGAAATATTTTTCAAAATTATCATTAGCCACATCTAATGTGGTTAGTCCATCTGTTAATTTGAGATATTGATTTTCAAAATAAGTGCTTAGTTTTGGTAAATGTCCCTCAAGAAAGTACAAATGATTTTTAAATTTGGAATTTGTATTAGTTCCTTGCACTCGGAAATACTTCCAGAATCGTCATTTAAAATTGTAATGAAATTTCATAAACCATCGAAATTCTCTTCATAAAAACTAGTAGCTTCCAACCATGTTCCCCATATACTTATTACTGGAGAGGAAGACAATGATAAAGATGGAAGTTTTTGATTTTCTGAAAACTCTTTTAAAAGCGGATACAAGTCTATCAACTTCCGGAAACGTGTCTGATATATTCACAGATTCTGTGGAGAGCGTGAGCTACACAAGTAATATGCGGCATATTAGGATATGTTTTCTTTAATAGTCTGTCTGTTTTTAACATATATGCAGCACTGTCACTGACAAATAAAAGTTTTTTTTTGCGTTATATGGAATAGATGGATGTAGTACACCAGCTACAACATTTACCACACAGCGTCCTGATATATCGACAGTTTCGTCGGCACTTATCCGTAGGTACTGATTTGAAAGATGACTTCTAATTCGTTCTACTGCTTTCGTGTAACATTTAGAAACATAATATTTGCCTAAGGTGGACTCATCAGAAACATTTCGACCAGTATATTTTTGGAGAAATGTTTTGAAGGTCAGATTGTTAAGTTAATTTAATGGAATATTTGCCGCCATTAGAGTTACACAGAGTTCTTCGTTAAAATTGTCAGATTCCAACGGGTCTAATATCTGTGTATGCGTTTGCGATACTAAGTGACGTATACGTGCGATTTCTTGGAATTATTTAACGATATTTTACAGACTTTGCAATAAGTTTTGGAATCACTGGCAATAAACATACAATCAGTTTGACCCATAATCCAACTCGTCATTGTTTTACGATGCCATTCTCGACGTTTGTTCACATCATATCTGAATAAGTAACTTGAACAATGTTGTAGATCTATATAAATGAATATTAAAAATGTATGCGGCAATTATTGAAACTTAACAAAATTCAGTGGACACTTACGTCAAAATAATTGGGAATTCAATGAAATGATACTAAACAGAATCTATTACAAAAATTACGAAGTAAGTAGATAACAGTTAAAACTGAAAAAGAAGAAACTAACTCACAGTACTTTATTTATCTTATTAAAAAGAAACTAACAAATAAAATAAATTATAAAAACTCCTCACGCTGCTGTCTACACCCATGAAGAAAGAAATTTAACTGTAATATCGAAGTAATTGCGTCACAATTCAAAAACAGAAAACAGATGTGCGATTAGCCGAATGAATAGTGGTATTCAGAAACTGCGTGTTGTACTTAGCGATGTTATAGACTATTTATATGGTATATCATAATTTCTGCCTATCGTTTCCGGTTCCTAGGAATTATATAAAATATGAATCCAAAATATTGTGTCAACTACGACGATACCCTCAAAATTAAAACCCCCCTGAAAATTGTGTCATGTTTCGCCTATGACCTCAAAATATTCGCAATTCATAAATAATAAATATGTACTATTGAATTGAAAAAAAAAGTATTACAATAGTGATGTTTCTGTATTTTTTTGAGTTAATGCATAAATTGTTCTCACAAACTTCATTGTACTATGTAATTAAATTTTGTTTAACTTTAAAATCTTCTGTTTTTTTTTATTTGAAAAATATGCATTTCCTCTGCTTCACCCTGTATTTGTATGTATTCATTGATATATTTCCACAAATTTGTTGTAGCGTTCTGATAAAAAAGTTACGAAAGTAGTAGAAATATCACTTTCCTTTTATTGGGAGATAAGTGATATTATTTTATATCGGTAATCATTTATCTGAGCTATACACTTTTTAGTATATAAATACCAAAAACAATCGATGTCACACCCATTGTAGGACACCGTAAAAGCGAGCCATTCACTCCCATGTTTTTCATGGTACGCGAAGATGTGAAATCACACGATTTTTCCCGCCGGATATTGCATTAACATCCGCCTTCGGATAATACTTATTCTGGAGGTCATCTCATTACTTACCATTTGCGTCTATGTACTATGCCCATTATTATCGAATTGACAGTTAGCTTGTCTTCGTGTGACCATGTGCGTATGTGTAGGTGTGTGTCTGTGAAGAAAGCTTTACGTTGGTAGCATTGCTTTTGTTCGTACATCTTTACTCATTTCATATGCATTTATATACGAGGGCGATTCGTAAAGTAACTTCCGTTTGGTTATTAAAAAACACCAATACATTAAGAGGTTTTCATTATATATAACGTAAAGCTACTACTTTCAGCTAATATTTTATATAGCTGCCATTAAGATTGCGACAGTTTTCATGGTGATGAATGCCCTCTTCATAGAACTGCGAATTAAGCCTTGCTGTACCACTGTCATGTAGCTCTTCATCGCTTTCATACCGTTGGCTCGCAAGCCATTTCTTCATATTAGGGAAGTTATGGTAATCTTTAGAAGCCAAATCAAGGCTCTTTGGAGGATGCTCAAACACTTCCTTGTATGTCTCTACTGTTCAGTAAGTTCACCGTGCGAGCGGGGGTATTCGCGTTGCTCGTTTTGAACAGCTCTACTCTCTCTGGACTTGTTCAAAGTTTTACAGTAGACTTCAGTGTTTATTGTGATCTCTACTTCCATAACGTCTAAAAAAGGACACCTTTCTTGTCATAAAAGACAGTCACCATGACTTTGCTCGCAGAAAACATTTGACGGCACTTTAAAGGTTTCCTCGTAGGCCAGTTAGAGCGACCCCACTGCATTGACGGCCTGTTTATCTCAATGTTGACACAAACACAAGTCTCATCATCTGTTGCGATATGCGTGAGAAAATCTTCACCTTCAACATCGTCATGTGTCAGAAAAGTTACTGCCCAGGATCGGCAACACTCTTTGTTTAATGGTCTTCGGTAAGAAGTTTTGGGTTTCATCTTGAACAAAATTTTTTATAAGCTAAGTATTCAGTAACAATCTCGCACAAAATTCTAAGGAAAACGCACTCAGTTCTGTAATTGTGAATCGCCAATTTTCACGAAATTTCAGAGCCTTCAAGTTCTTAGCACAAAGAAATCGGATAGCAGCACGCAATTTCACGGTCGGCGGGATTTAAATTGCAGCAGCCGTTTTAATCAACAAAAATAGCATGAAAGAATGTCCGAACGATTCTCTCGTTAGCACTGCCAGACTCACACTGAACCAGACTACATCACCGAGCTGCGATCGCGCCGATATCCCTACTCTAACAACACCTTGTAGAGAAAAAACTGTTAATTGCTTTTAGTGTCTATGACTCAGTCTTTAGAAAATGAGATAGGAACCTTAATAGAGAGGGACACTTGGTTCACCAAAGTTATCAGGTTATTTGCTATGCAGATGACATGGCGATAATAGCAAGAAAGAAATATGAATTGTTAGAAATAACAAAAAGACTGACAGGCGCAGCGCGTAAGATTGGTTAAGAGATAAATCAGGAAAAAAGTAAAATAATGAGAATTGGAAAGCAACATAATGAAGGAATCTGTAAAGTAAGGACTGAAAAAGAAAATTTGGAATTTGAGGGAGTGGAAGAATTTAATTACCTGGGGCACCAATAACAGCCAGATGCGAAGAAGAAAAGGAAATCAACATTAGAATAATAAAAGCTAATAAAAGTGCAGGAATGGTAAACCACCTAATCCGATCAATGCACCTATCACGGAAAACTAAATTGAGAATATATGAAACTATTTTGAGACTCACATTACTATATAGTTGTGAGACATGGGTGATAAATAAAAATCAGAAAGAAAGGGTAATGAGATTGGAGAGAAGAATTCTGAGAAGAATCCGTGGAGGAAAAAGAACGGAAGAAGGTTATATAAGAAGAACGAACGAAGAAGTATATAGCATATATCGAGGACCAAAAATAGACGAAGTAATAATAGCTGGGAGACTGAGATGGCTGGGGCATTTGGAAAGAATTACGGATGACAGGATACCAAAACAAATAGCGTCGAGAGAGCCGGTCGGTAAGAAGAAAAGAGGAAGACCAAGAAAAAAATGGAGGGACGCAGCGCTAGAAAACCTAAGAGAAAAAATGTGGTAAACTGGAAGACAAAAGCGAAAGATCGAAGGAAATGAAAAGTATTACGCAGCTCTGGGCCTGAATGTCCTGTTAAGCTACACTATATATAATTGCTTTTAGTAATCGGAACATTGTTACTAAAAGCTTTAAGTAACATAATATCTCAGACTTACGAAGAAAAGAAAACAGATTCAACTTTCGCAAATCATTGTTTAGAAACTAATTATAGATTTAATATAGATTTCAAAATTTTACACATTCAAGGAAAAAGTAAAAAACTTAACCTGTTAGAAAGCTTAGAAATGAATAGATACAATAGTTTAGGATTAGCTTTAAATGACCAACTAGATTTAAACAACTCCCCTCTACTAAATTTGAGATTGTAAACAAATTTTGCCACCACCATTCCCCAATAATTTTCATATAAATATTCTAACTTGCATTGTACATACTCAGTATTCATCCACGTGATGAAGCCATTGTATGGCGAAACAATATTGTAGTGATTTACAGTAAAAGAATTTTTGAAACTAGAAGTTTAATTACTTATTTCTTAGCTTTATAATGAAGTTTCAACAAATATCTCCTTCGTCAATTAACAGACTAGTATAACTAATATTTTTCTTATTTTTTCGGAAAACCCGAAAAGTAGCAATCAGTTGACAGTCCGCTTGTTCGCGCCAAATCAGGGTCTTGCAAATGGCATAGCGCTTTTTCTACCCTTTGACCAGCCCTTCAGAGTAACAGCACAGCGTGCGCAGCATATACTGGGAGTCCATGGCTTGTCTTGAGGTTCAATGCTTAAGCCAAAACAGTGGAAATATAAATTTCCTATAAAGGTGTAAGATTCCGCTTATGCTGGTGAGCAGCGAATTTTCCAAGTACATAACAGAAATTGGTTGAATTGTTTATATACGTTCGAGACATTATGAAATAAAAATACGTTCAGCTAACACAAACCAACTTACATTGAATCTGAAAGGCCGTGTGTATCTCTTTATATGCCCACACAGTCAGATATCTACCAATTCTTAATTTGATTGGTTCCAGAGCAAAAATGTCAGACATGTCCACTCAATGTTCGACAGAGCAATATTTTTAGTAGTATCTTTTTTATAAACTTTCTTATAGTCAGACATGTAACTAACTTATATGTCTGACGAAGCTCAGGTTGGAGCGAACCAATCCTTATTGTGTAAAGTAAAATTTGTTTTATTTTATCCCAATAATATTTATAATGGAATTTCATCAAGTAAAAGCTGAAACCATTCTATATTTCTTTTTTATTATTTAAATCGTATATAAAATATTAAGAAGTATACATGCTTTGTATTATTGTAATTTCTCATAATGTTTTAAATAAAACACTAAATTTGGTAATTTAGTTCAATATATTTATTAAATATTTATTATCTACATAAGATTTACAAGTGACAAAACACACAAATAAGTATTCATATTCTTCGTAACTTATCAACAAAGTATATTTGATATTATCTATAGCTATGAATGTTATTATGGTTCCCCATCCTCATCATTTGAGCAGTAGATGCATGTTGTCTGCTTTGTGGTAATAGACTTACTGTGTTGAACGCATATAAATTTATTGCGTTTGTCGCAACGCCTACAGTGTTTATTATCATGTCCACGACACATACTACAACGTCCTCTTTTAGCACATGAAGTAATGGTATCATCTTGAGAAATTTTCTTAATTTTCACTCCTGTACTTTCTATAAATGTGGTCACCATATGTCTGAAACCACAATTACATTCTGCAATTTTTTTTGTTCTTCGGTCAACTCTCATTGTCTTTGAAGAAACATTTTTTTTCGATATTTTATGGATGAGTCATCATGCCATTCTAATTTTTTTATTATCAACGAAACAAAAGCATTATGACATTCTATGTCAACCAAGTTCGAATCTGAGTGGCATCTTCTTGTGTTCTCAAGTCTCAAGTAAAGAGAAAATGAGACGAATATACTGTATGTGATTTTCTATCCTAAAGAATCTTTAGTAAGTCCTTTCTATTTTTGCACATAGTTCCAACTAGTGTCAGTTTTTTTTTCTTTTAGAAGATTTTCTGCAAGAGTTAAGTCACAAAAAAATTGTCTGTCGTTATTTTGCGTCCACTTCCTTGCCAGTAATTTGACAAACTTTCTACTTCACGCGGTCCTTGATTTTTTTCAGCTGTTTTCCCCTCTTTTCCTAAGTAGTCTTCGAAATTACAGCAGTAAAATGTTTTCGCACCACATAGTGCCCATACTTTTAGTCCATATTTACCTGGCTTGGTGGGTATATAAACCTTAAATGGGCGGCGGCCTGCTCCAACTACTTGTCTATTGTTCCATAAGCTGATGGGCAATAGGAATCTCTGCAATTATTTTTTGTAAAAATTTCAACATCGTAAATTAGAGCAAGTTTGTCTCGATTCTTTCGTTCGGCTCTTGTTGACATATCGTCAAAACGATGAAAGCTAGTACCTACGCGAGAAGCAGGCGCAGCGATGGCGTCTGAAGATGGTCGAAAACTAACAAAACCGTAGTCGTATCGCACAATAACAGATTTAAGGTAGCGCCACTCAGTTTTGCTTACAGAAGCTCAGTCTGGAAACTGAGAAAAGGAATTGTGCGTTCTTCGGCGCATGCACATACAGACTACACAAAACAGACGCTATATACTTACTAAGTATTAATACAAAAATGGTGCACAGAATACTTGAAAATAAATCTCTAAAGGGGAAAACCCAAAGGCAAAGAAAAAAGATACCTAGAATCAATTAACTCGTATATTCACGACAAAAATTAATAAGTATATTTATAAATATGTAATATATTAAAGTCTTGACTAACATAAAAATATATGATTATTTACTTTTTCTCGTATATATATATATTCGTACTATATACCAAAAGGCAAAATAAATTATAACAATACGAAAAACCATAGACTACAGCAAAATTATGTTAAAACTAGTTCGGAAAATATTAAATTCTCAACAAGTCATAAAGAAATAAATCCGGTGTAAGAATAAATTTAAATTACAATAGTTTTGCTTTTAAATAAACGCAGCTTTCCTAAGGTACCCCAGAATTAACCTCACAATTTATTACAAACAGAATATAAGGGATAATAAATATTTTACAAGATATCAAAAATAATTTTTTTTTAATTCAAAAGTTATATCCAAAATGCATCGACATATATCGTACAATATGCATCTGGACATAAAAAAAATATTTAGTTTCACAGGCTGCAATAAAAAGTTGTCAGCAAAAGAAATGTGTTACAGAAAAAGATCTATGTACGAATATGACACAAAATTTAGAATTTAATTTCAAATAAGGAAATGTTAATTTTTTGTTTAAATGCGAATGAAATATATGAATATAGAAAAATGATTTTTAAGTTGAAATATAAAAAGGTAGGTTGCAGTTACAATGAGTCGAGCTCCAAAATATTACGTTAAATTAAATACGGCAGGATATAGAAAACAAAAACAAAATATCAAATTAAATTAATACTAATCATACGAATTACTTCGTTCCCTAAATACGTCTTGTATTTTGAAGATGATAGTTATCATCGGCCTTTGATAGGAAAACTACGTTAGTTCTAGCTCTGGCTTCGGCGAATGATTCATTCGATCTCGTTTCACCAAAATGTCAAGAGCAGAGAGTAAGTTCGGTGCGTCAATGCCATTGTTGACTTACTTAATCATAAAGTGAGCACTTACTATCTCTCTGCGATCAGAAAATGAAGTAAAATTGTGATCACGCAGTAATTCCTGATAGTCAACTCCCTAGCAGGATAATTGCCAGATAATTTGTACATTAAATATTTCACGAATATTCGTTGCAATTTCTCGATCAGTAAGTTCTGGTAGACATAGTAAAAGTACCAAATAATTGACGCATATTGGAGTTTAGGGCGAACCAGTGTAAAATAGGGTATCTTAAGCGTATTTAAGTTAGCAAATTTACGGCATGATCGAATGACAAAACTAAGAGTGCGTGAAGCGGGGTTGCAAGTAAATAGAATGTGGTCAGTGAACTGCAAGCCTTGATCAAACAAAACACCCAGATCTTTGATTTGTGGTTGTCGTGAGATATTAAAGTGATCAAGTGAATAGGTATATATTAAAGGGGTCGCCTTAGTAGTGTACGTGATGGCTGCACATTTATCCATACTAATCCTTATCTTGTTACCGTTGCACCATTGGTAGATAGTATTTAAATTCTTTTGCAGAGCTTCGCAATCAGATGTAGAAGATATTTTCCCGAAGATTTTCAGGTCGTCCGCGTAGGCAAGGACGCTACACTTAAGCGAAAATAGAAGATCATTAATATAAAAATTAAATAATAGCGGACCAAGGTTCGAGCCCTGAGGAACACCGGAAGAAGCAGTGAACATGGAGGGATAAAAGCCATTATAGCAGACATAACATGAGCGATTATAAAGATAGGAAGCTATCAGGTCTGTTAAGGATGAAGTAAAGCCAAATGAACTTAGTTTGGACAATAATATGGTATGGTCAATAGTGTCGAAGGCCTTCGCGAAATCGGTATAAACAACATGGACTTGATCTTTTGAGTCAATAGAGGAACGAATATACTGAGTAATTTCAGTCAAAGTTAAAGTCGACCTTCCAGACAAATATAGTTTATCATAAAGCAAGTGCTCGAAGATTTTAGAGCAGCTGGACAAAATAGTAATTGGTGTGTAGTTTGCAATTTCGTTTTTGCTACCTTTATTATATACCGGGTGAGGCAATATTGTGTCGGCGGAGCTTAGCATCAAAACTAATAAAGTTGTAGCAATGAAATTTTACTTACGCATGTAGTATGCTACAGTGAATTCTCTATTTTTATCTATATATTTACAGGGTGTTCCAAATTTCCGCAACCACTTTTAATTTTTTTTTTAAATAGATTGCTATACTTTCTTGTTATTATGATGATAGCCACCCAAATTATCTTTGCAATGATATATGACAATGTGCACTTACAACTGTTAGTTTTGGCTTTATTGCAAATTTTGTTAAAAACTTGACAGTTGCAGCGTCTAACATTTTAAGTCTTAGACTGAAAATGGGTGCAGTGCCTCACGTAACTCTTTTGTTACCAATTTATGAACTAACACGTTATAAGTTTTGAGGGTGAACAACGTGACAACATATACAGAGTGTTAAATATGTCGGGCCAAATTTATCGAAGTTTAAAGGCTATTTTCTCTTTTTTTTTAAACTAAACCTATAATTTTTTTATTAGTCAGCAAATTCCTTGAAAAATTGACGTTAAAATGGTACCAATAGTATAGTACTTATTTCTAGTATTTTCGAAGTTGTAACCCTTTAATGGGATATATTTATGTTTATAATATTCAATATGCGGTGCTGCATCTTGCTGTAAGCGCCATTAATTGTTATAATTTAAGTTCGGCTAGTTAATTATCAATTTCCGTTTGTTCGTTATTAGTTGTTATCTTGTTGTCAGTTATATCGTTTTGTTGTCATTATTTTTTATTTATATGCCGTAATAGTTTATAGTTGTTTCTTTCGATTGAATTTTTCGAAAGAGGAGATAATAGACATTGTATTTGTTCTTGGCGCTAGTAATAGAAATCCACTTTTAGCATCAAGAACATATGCTATGAAGTATCCTCACCGAAGAGCACCAGATATTAAGATGTTTGAAAATTTGTTGACAATTTTTCATCGGACGGGTTCAGTGAATTATGTTAAACATGAAAGAACGAAGACTATGGCTACAGAAGATAATGAAGTGACAGTCGTCCAGTCCGTTGTGGAAAATCCGCGCGTATCTACGAGGATAATTTCGAAAGGACACGGGATAGAAGTCACTGCTGTAAGAAGGATTTTAAAAAAAAACATAAATTTCAGCCTTACAAAATTCAAAATCGTCAAGGCTTATTACAAACGGATTTTAAAAAGAGACTTGTCTATAGTGAATGGCTACTTTTCCAATTACGACAAAATCTAACTTTTCTAAATCATGTGACTATAGCTTTCTTTACTGAAGATTTGCAGTACATTATAAGACTTAACATAATAACACGAATGTCGGAGCTCGAATTCCGCAATCACCCGCTTGCATAGAAAACGACAAGGGGGGATACAGTTACGAGATTTAAACACAGATATATGCGTACCCGTTGAACGTATTTAAATCAATCGAACAAATTAAGATACCGAGACTTGACAGTAAATAAGGGAAAACTAAGCGTAAGATATCGCAATAAGTATTTCGGCTCATACAGGCTTGATATATTGGCCTCGTCAAAGATTTATTTGTTGCAGACCACAAATTAACTGGGTTTTCTTTTGCTTCTCCAAATCTTCTTGCTAAAATTAGTATTGCGCAAATGGCTCGTATTTCCATAACATCTACATCTATCCATGATTGAAGTGTCATTATGTTTAGTTATAATTTTCTTTGCTCTTTGATTAGTAAATTTTACAATAATTTCGGAAATTTCGTAAGATATAAACAAAGAGAAACAATCTAGAATTGATTCAATGTCCTTGCGTTTCTCTGTCAAACCTTTTTCTTTCGGATAGAATCTGATGCTTTCGTTTAACCTTTTTTAGGAGCTATTTCCACGTGCAACTTCAATATTACGGGTTATGATTTCCTCAAATTCTCGCTACTGTCCCTTTCCTCGCTAAATAAGAGAAATGAATCAACGTCGTTTTCCTCTATAACGTCTTCTTCTTTGTCAGAAATATCACTAAATGTTTCTTCAATCGTCAATTCCCTTTCATTTTCATCATCCAAATCATTCATAGAATTTCAAATAGTTCTTCGTCAGTCAATGCTCTTTTATAATAATATGACATTATAACTACGATGAATAACACAACAAGGCATCGAACTCCAAGCTGTGAGTAGGGATGAACATGTCTCAACTTGCATGAAAATAAGTTTGTTTGAGAAAAACATATTTAAACTTTAATATACCAAAACCGGGTAACAGCAGACCTAGACCAACAAAATGCTTATTATTATAAAATTGTGCTAATTTTCGTTTGATTATTATTAGAGACCGGACGCGAGAGGCCAATGGCTCATCGCCGACGAGCGTACTTTTAAAAATTTGTATTTTTAAAGAGTTCTTAATTTTATTTATATAATTGGAAAACAAACGGGTGGTGATATATAAAATACGAAATACATTTTTATTTGTTCATTTTGTAGTTCAAGTTGGGTAAGGGTGTATTAATATTAACTTACAATACTTTCTCAAGGTGATTTTCTATAAAATTTGTTCTCTTTGAAATACATCCTCGTAGATAAAAAACGTCCTTTCTACATCGCAACTGCTTATAGGTGCATACTGGAAATATTCTTTTATTTCAGCGTGTTCAGCAATTAGATTTTGAGGCATTATCCCCATACACAATTGCCGCAATGTCGTTATAACTGGATTTCTATTAAAAGCTGCGTCTAACTTTTGCCAAAGGCCACATCCAAAGTTACATGGAATATTTTTCAAATTACTGATAGCCATATCTACTGTGGTTAATCCATCATTTAATTTGAGATTTTGGTTTTCAAAATAAGTGAATAGTTTTCGCAACTTTCCAAAGTGTTCCTGAAGAAAGTATAATTGATTTTCTAATTTGGAATTTTTATTAGTTCCTTACCCTCAGAAATCTTGCAAGCATTTGCATTTGAACATGTAACGAAATTTGTAAACTGTCGAAATTCTCTTAATAAAAAATAGAAGCTTCTAACAATGTTCCCCATGTAGTTATTATTGGAGAGGGGGGCAGTGACAAAGAAGGAAGTCTGTAAAAAGCTACTCTGAATGGTGCTTTTCTGAAAACCTATTTAAAAGCGGAGACAAGTCTATCAAGTTCCGGAAAGATGTCTCTGATTTATTCACGGATTTTGTGGAGAGCATGTGCTACACAAGTAATATGCAGCATATCACGATATGTTTCCTATAATAGCCTGCCTGTCTTTAACATATATGCAGCACCGTCACTGCCAAATAAAAGTATTTTTTCTTTGTACCTGTCGTGCGAATGAAGCATTTGGTACATATTCTCATAAATGGCTTTAGCTACTGTTTCGGCATCAACTGTATTTATAACTTTCGTTGCTATTACATATGGGTTATATAAAAAAGTAGGATGTAGTACACTAGCTACAAAATTTACCACACAGCGTCCTAATGTATCGACAGTTATGTCGGCACTTATCCATATGTATTGAGTTGAAAGATCGCTTCAAATGCATTCTACTACTTTGGTGTAGCACTTATAAACATAATATTTGTATAAGGTGGATTCATCAGGAACATTTCAACTAGTATATTTTTGGAGAAATGTGTTGAAGGTGAGATTGTTAAGTTTATTTAATGGAATATTTTCCGCCATTAAAGAGTCACAGATTGCTTCGTTAAAATTGTCAGATTCCAACGGGTCTAATTTCTGTGTATGTGTTTGCGATTTTAAGTGACGTTTTACGTGCGATTTCTTGGAATTTTTTAATGATATTTTACAGACTTTGCGATAAATTTCGGAATTACTGGCGATGGACTCTTAATCCAACGTGCCATTGTTTCGCAATGCCTTTCTCGACGTTGTTCCATATCATATCTGAAAAAGTAACTTAAAGAATGTTCTAGATGAAAATTCAAAATGTATGAAAATCATTGGACACTTGCGTATATAAGTACTTAACAGTTAAAATGATGAAAAAGGAACTAACTCACCGTACTTTATTTATTTTGCGAAATATAAACTAATAAAGAAAGAATGGAAGAAACAAGGCAGACCAAGAGAGTATTGAAAGCTAAGACAATACAGAAAAGGAAGAGAGGCAGACCAAAGAATACATGGGACAAGACAGTAGCGGAAAACCTGCAAAAACGTGGAATGACATGGAGAGAAGCAGAAGTTGCGGCAAAAAATAAGAAAGAATGGGAAAAATTCATTTATAATAGAAAATAGAATTAAGTTTCATATTGAAAATTAAGTGTATACCTTGACACCCGTAGGGTAATTTTAAGGTTTATTGATTATAATAATAATAAACTAATAAATAAAATGAATTATAAAAACTCCTCCCGCTTCTATCTACGCTCATGAAGAAAGGAATTTAAATGTAATATTGAAGTAATTGCGTCACAGTTTAACGACAAAAAACAGATGTGCGGTTAACCGAATGAATAGTGCTTTTCAATAACTGCGTATTGTACTTAGCGATGTTATAGACTATTTATATGTTCCATCTAAATTTCGGCCTCTCGTGTCCGGTCGCTAATGATTATTATTATTATTATTATGTTTCAATACAGTATTTCAGGAGGAAAAATTATTCATCAAAAAACTAAATTTAGGGTCACTGTTGACCAGATTTGAGGCGAGCGAAGGTTAAAATATTTTTATGTATTGAATCTATTACACACTTCTTGACATTGAAAACTTTTTGTTTGTTATTTTACTCTATTTATAGACACATGTTTTCTTAATTACAGGTTGAATTATTTCAATGTGTTATTCAATTAGGAGCAAAAGAATATTAACAATGATTAAAACAACACTAAAAATCATTTTGCAGTTGTTTCGTCCTCTCTTTCTTCTATTGTAAAAGCAACCGGCGAAGTATCTTGGCCGCCGCTTGCATCAAGTTAATTTGCCCGTCTGTCTTGTCTTCGAAGTAAACAGCTTCTCTCCGAGAATCCCCTATACCCTACCTACCGTATTTCGCTTTCGAGAACACCCCTTCCCCATCACCGTAAATATAACGTGAGGATAAGAGGGAAGGAACGAACTTATTCTCTCATTCTTCTTACTCTAGTTCTTTTTGTTGTAATTCTCCGTTACGCTTTTCGTTCACTTCTTTCACTTCCACATCCGATTTTGTCGTATCAGGAGTAAAAGACATCAGTGAGTAGCGCAATCTGTTCCTGAGGGATACCTCACGCCGCTCTTCACGTATCATCCGCCCCCGCTATCACTTCAACTACCCCCACTACCGACATCACC
Organism: Melolontha melolontha; assembly: GCA_935421215.2. NCBI lineage: Eukaryota > Metazoa > Arthropoda > Insecta > Coleoptera > Scarabaeidae > Melolontha > Melolontha melolontha. The sequence continues at coordinate 6,772,726 of OW285240.1, read as the reverse complement.
GCCCACTCTTTCCGCCCGTGAAAAATCACTCTTGTGACGTAATTTACCTTACTTTTCACTTCTACGTCACACTGCCTACTCGTTGACAGAGAACGAACTACAATTATAAAGCGCGTCGGGTATTATAGTATCTGCAAGAAAAAAAGCAAAAGGTCAAGGTAGTGCTTTCTTAAGTAAAAAGAAAATATTTGTTTTTAATTTGATTCTGAATAATTGCATTTACATGCGTATAGTACAATTGAAGGGAGAGTACTCAAGATTTTAGGTTATATGCTATATACAAGGTGTGTATAAATTGGCGTACTAAGTATATATGACGACATTGTTGGTCACATTTGGAGTTAAAAACCTTAACACTAAAATGGTGTATCATGCTTCCTGAGTTTTCAGACAAAATTTCAAGGAAACATACATTTGGCAACATTTGTAAACTTTACATTTTAAGTCGTGCACATGAAGAAAAAGAACTAAAATTTGCTCTTAATATTACATATTTATTGTGAAAATATTGCAAAGTATTAAAATTTTGTGATAGTGTTGACTTATTATTGTACATCTCTTTGACAGAATCAATGTCATTATTACCCACATAATTGTTCGGATTGAAATCCATCAGTTTGTAGACATAGACGTAATCTATGTGGTATCGTACTATTCTCTCAAGTCTTTCTAGTGTGATTTATAATACTGCGACGTCAATTTAGGCTCTAACTTCGTCAGCATTTTGAGAAGCTCTAGAATAAACTTTTCCCTTAATGAACCCGAAATAAAGAAAAATCTAATGGATTGAGATCGGGGAATCTGGCAGGTCATAATATGGGACCGCCACGACCAATCCTTCTGTCTGGGAAGTGTTCCAGTCTTACAGTAAGAGCGAGTGGGCAGAGGCTGCATCATGCATGAAAATCATATTAGTCGTATGTTCAGCGGTATCGAATCAATAACTTGTTCTAAACTATTTAAATATTCCCCAGCATCTAGAATTGGTAAGTAAATTGGTCCAACTACCCTGTGGTTTATTATACCCAGCCAAATGTTAACGGAAAACCTTCTTTGGTGACCGTATTCGCGAAATTCATGTGGGTTTTCGTCTGTTAAATAATGAATATATATATACACATAGAATTTAATTGGAGTGAGAAATAGCAATTATTCAAATCTCCTCTCACATGTAATTGTCGCTAAATTTGTGCAATTGATTCTACAATCTGACAAGATTACTCCTGCCGAAGAATGTAGACGCAAACACGTCGCGACGTTAGCCATCCACCTGTGCGGATAATGAAAATTGTATGAAAAAAACCACATCCGTCCAGAAACGTGCATATATCGATATTTCACTGTCGTTACAGATCATCAGTACACGATATTCTAACATGGACATGATTTTATTTTTATACTTTCGTGTATATATACGAATTATATTGAATTTAATTTCTGGACGCATGTGGTTCTTTTCATACAATTTTCATTATCCGCACAGGTGGATGGCTAACGTCGCGACGTGTTTGCGTCTACATTCTTCGGCAGGAGTAATCTTGTCAGATTGTAGAATCAATTGCACAAATTTAGCGACAATTACATGTGAGAGGAGATTTGAATAATTGCTATTTCTCACTCCAATTAAATTCAATATAATTCGTATATATACACGAAAGTATAAAAATAAAATCATGTCCATGTTAGAATATCGTGTACTGATGATCTGTAACGACAGTGAAATATCGATATATGCACGTTTCTGGACGGATGTGGTTTTTTTCATATATACATATATATATATATTATAAGTATTAAACACATCATCTCTGGTAAACATGCACTCATCACTCCAACGAATACATCTTCGCAAGACACCTTCTTCCTGAATTCCGTAGAGGGGCAGAATTATACAAACATGGTACGGATGAAGTAAGTTTTGTTTTAGAACCCCATGAACAGTCTTATTACTGGGGATATTTAATGTAGAAGCTAATTGACGGGTACTCGTAGAGGGATCTTCCTGTATTGTGGCTAGAATTTGCTCTGCTAGTTGCACGCTACGCCTTTGTACTGCCAAGACAGAAACCGTATATCATGTACTATGTAGGCAAAGAAAGTGGTACAGTCATATTTTAATCGGTTTAAATTAGGCTGCTTGAATGTAGATGTATATTAAATGTAGGCGTCAAATTGAAATATTCAAATAAACTATAAGTGTGAAATAACATAAACTTATAACTGTCAAAAATGACTTTTGCACGTTACTACGATCTTAAGTACCTTAGCAACTTCACAATACTAAAATGTTTAAAAATTGACTTTATATATAACTTCACTACTGGACCACTTTTTTGCATTCGATAGTACATATTGGCATATTCATTGAACGTAAAAATCATTATAAACAAACAAAACAACAAATAAATACGGAAACACAAAAACTAATCAAAACTATACAAATAAATACCAAGAAATAGAGATTACAGAAAAATAAGCAAGTCGAATGAAGTAGGTAGGTACATAAGTGCCAACATTTGACAGTAGTAATGCATTTGACTGGAACAATACTAGGCTACCTACTTGTGGGTACTTATTGTTTTTCAACGTGGTCAGAGCTGTTTTTCGTCAAAATAACTTAATAAGCAAATATTAAAAATAAACTTTAAAATAAAAAAAAGCAAATAAAAAATAAATTAGCAAATAATAGTAATAATAATCCTTTATGCTAAATTGTATCTGTCAACAAATATCGATTAAAGATTTAAAGATTGAAAGTCTGAACTTTAGGAACCTCGTGCAGAGGTATGAAGCATGGTAAAATATTTAGGGTTTAGGATTTTAGACTCCGAATTTAACGAAGAACATCGCCACGTTTAATTGGTACGCTTATTTATACATACCTTATACCGGGTTTTTCTTTTGTCATTATATATAGGTAATAATAGGTATAATGCAATGACTGACTTATTTTCATTTCCAATTACTCATAGCTAAATGGTGGCGTAGGCAACCAGCTATACACCAATCACATTTTCAAACTGTCAAAAATTTCTGTTTTTCGTTCATACTTAAATCTTAAAAATGAAATACATTTTATTGAAAAATACATAATTTAAAACAGTTAATTATCCCAACAGGCGTATAACTTGTGCGAAGACAATTTTAAATATTCTTAACAAATCCAAAGAAGATGGATAGTATTTCTTTAAGGTTGAAATACCTATATCTAAGATAGTAAAATTAAGGCCGGTTTATTCACCTCCCAGTAAAGTATCGAGTAACGCTACTTGTAAGATAAAGCCTTACTTGCCAGATTAAGTGTTTATTCACCGTCAAGTAAAATTTAACCGCCCAGTAAAATTACTTGGGAGAAAATTTACTTGCTGCTCATCTACCCTATAAAGTGTCAAGTAAGACTAATATCATGCTGTTTGTGAACTGTCATGTAGAAAATTCAGATATTGACAAGTAAAATGGATTTATTTGGAGACATTGACGATATTTGTCAATATTAATAATTTAGTGAATCGATATCGAATAGAAGACAATTTTAATAAATTTGATGATGACGAATTTGTTCGTTTGTATTGTTTATTACACACTGTGTGTGTGGTAAATAAAGTATTATGTATTATTAAAGTATATGTTCTAAACAAAAATTTCATCTTTATTTCACATGTAGTCATAGTAAATTATAATATGATGCCAGACATAAAAGATATATTTAAAAACAACTCTGTACAAAATAAATATAATAATAAAACAACCAATATTAATACAGAATATATATTCATATATTTATTTACTTGTATTGAAAATACAAAAAGGGGTTGAATAATATTTTTTTTGATACTTCTGACCACGCCTCCTCCTTTTGTTTCCATGTTGTACTGTTAGTCTTTTTGCATTTGATGACATTCTTGTACTTTAAAACTAGATCAACTAAAATTCTTGATTCCTCGAAAGAGAAATTTGCCGATCTAACCCGTTTCTTACTTTCCATTTTCTATGAAGTTAAACAAGTTTTGACAATAAAATGCGAACTGTAGCCTGGGATTAGGTCATAATTTAGGTAATAATATAACATACCTTTTTTTATATTAAAATATGTATTTTATATTAACCCTTAACAGTGCTGGTGAAATAAGCTAACACTTATCTGCTGGTGCGGTCCGTCCGAACCCCAATTTCCAGTTGATAAAAACAAAAAATGTTTACATTGCTTATTTATTTTTTTAAAGAAATACAACAAACAGTAATATTTATAAGCGATTAAACGTTATTAAAACATATATTGCAAACTAAACTGGTGTGATCTGGGCAAATGTGTTTGCCGCATTTTTTGCATACACTCTTAACCTTTCGGACTTTGTCCCTGGAGCAGAGATCGCATCGCTTTTTTCGTGTTGGCTCATTGTTCGTAAAGGTTGCAGGTAGCTCTTTACCCAACTGCTTGCAAATTATTGTTTGCAGTTCACGCGGTAATCGGCTGAGATTTCTTCGTTGCATATGCGCAGTAATGAGGCTTTTTCCGAGGCTTACCAGCAAATGTCGCCTTTTAAATGTTTCTTCTCGCCCACAGTTCAATACTACCATACTATTTACACCTGCTATATTTATCATAGCGTAAAAAATTACCATGGGCCAACGCCTGGTACGTCTAGCTACTGAATAATTGGCGAATAACTGATCTAATACATCTACGCCAACTTTGGTCCTATTATAATCATTGATCATATCAGGTTTTCCATTTTCAGTGCTTATTTTTTTATCGTGGTGCATGGTAGATATCAATGACACCGATCGATTTTTTTAGGCACATATGAAGCTATTGTTATATCATTGTTATGTCCAAATATCGTAGAACCCACTTGTCTCCTTCTGTTAGGCTTAAACTCAAGTGGTAATTGCGGTTTGTTGATTCTTGTAGTTCCTAAAAGGGTCAAGCCTTGTTCTCTCAGTTTGTTACATAACTCGACTGACGAGAACCAATTATCAGTTGTGACATTCCGATTTGTGTTTTGTATGGGAGATATGAGCTTTAGGACGTCGCGGGTTGGTACAGATACTTTATCTATTGATACTGTATTTTCCTTGCCAGTATAAACAAATGCATTACACAGGTAGAAAGTACGTGCATCGCAGAGGCACATAATTTTTAGACCATACTTCGCCGGTTTCTTGGGCATGTACATTTTAAATGAACATCTGCCTCGAAATGGTACCAACATCTCATCGATGGTGATATATTCTCCTGGAGTATATAAAGATTCACAATTCGCAATAAAAATATCCCAACATTCCTGTATTGCAGCCAATTTATTATGCTCTTTTCTTTGATCTCTTGTAAGTGCATCATCAAATCGCAAACATGACAAAATAAACAGAAAACGAGTTACACTCATTGTAGCCCGAAAAACATCCCGACCAGTTCCATCATTGGCAAATAAAGCAGATATATCCTCGTGATTAGATTTCATAACACCTGATAGATATAAAAGACCAAGGAAAGCGTTTAGTTCAATCATATCCATTTCAGCTGTGTGCGATGGCCGAGGTACTTGAAATTGCTCATGTCTGTTCCTTATTTTCACATTTGTATGCAACAAGATGGTCTCTAGCATATTATCAGTAAAAAATAACTTCCAGACTGCTGTAATGTCATTTTTATCGATATTTTTGGCTCTCCCTTTGGGGCCTGGTAGATGTATAATCAGATTGTGAGTGCGAGTACGTGAACGACTTTTACATGCCTTCTGCCATTTAAAATTTTTATCCTTACCATAAAATACATTACTATCATCGGAATCGTTATCAAAATGGCTTTCATCGCCATCTGAAGAAGCTTCTGAATTTGTTTCATGATCGCTAGCTTGAAATTCGTTTTCTTCAGCTGCGCTTTCTTCATCGCAATAAAAATTTGGATCATTCGCTATTTCATTTAATTCTGATTCAGTCAAAGGTCTACTCCACTCATTCATTGACATGGTAAAATTGACAAAAATACACTAAAAATAATGCATTATATAGTTAGGTTTTTGAAGAGCTAATAATAATTTCACTGTACACTTACGTGTTGGTGGGGTCTTTAAAGATTCGAGGTCTTATAATTTTCAAAATAATTTAGCTGTTGACTTTACAGCTACACACGTCTCTTATAACTAATCTAATTTAAGATTACGTTGACCCACAACGCCATCTGTTTAATACTCTAAAGAATGCTAACAGAAAACTATACCACCAGGTCCGCGCGGACCCCACTAGCACAGTTAAGGGTTAATAATGTTTATGAAAAAAGTAAAAATGGACAACACGTGATAACTGATAACACACAACAAACGCTTGAGATTTAAGGTTATATTAGATGCACTCATTTGTCATGCCGGCAACTAGAATTTAAAATTACCGAAAGCTGTACATCCTTCTCTATACCATGTGTTAGTGGTATGTTACATCTTTCTCTATTTTCCCCTAACCATACTACTGTTGTAAAAACATCTAGTATTTCCAGTAACTAACCGACCTTTAAAATTATATGAATAAACCTAAAAATAGTAAATGTGCCAAGTAAATTTAATTGTCAAGTAACTAACAGGTACTTTACTGGAAGGTGAATAAACCGGGCCTAAGGCCCGGTTTATTAGTGTATCAAAAAACGGTAGAAAATATAACAAAAAAATCTTGTAGGTAATAAATACGTTATTATTTCTTTAATAATCACAATAACATCTAGACTATACAATTATTTGACAGCATCACTACTGGAATTAAAGATTGAGGGAGGAAAGTAAGGCTATTTTCATATGAAGGAGGATCAGTTATAATTATTAGAGTAGTAACTGTTTGAGAACCTCGATTTAAAGAGAAAGTTTTTGTAGTACTGAAAATGCAACCGGGGTTACTTCTTTTTTAGATCAAGAAATGTTTAATATTATGAAGAAAGTAGATCCTGAAAATAAAGAACAAATGTCTGTAATCGAAGCAGACACTAGTCCCATCAAAAGTCACTTTCATTATTTGGATTTCTGCAAGAAAGAATAAGAGAAAGTAAAATCAATTACAGCCGATGTAATAATAACTATAAAGCAATACCTCGAAAGGCAAAACTCAAATCAGGACGTAGATCCTCTTTTATTTGGGAAGGTAAGTCTTAAGAAAAAAGGATGAATAAATTTTTTATTTTGATTTTTTTTTCAGCTAACAGGAATGGAGCTGAAACCTTTAAAACAATGTGCTAGGAAATACTTCTGTATTCGAGCTAGTTCAGCAGAAAGTAAGAGTGTATAGTACAGCTCGTTAAATAATAGAACAAAGGTGTGCAAGACTAAAACCGAAAAATGTTAATATAATATTGTTCCTAAATAAAAATATTAATAAGTAAACAAAGTATTTATTTTATTAAAATTACACCCAACTTTTTCCTATTAGCTAAAGATATAACTCAATGAGTTTCATCTTACTATACTTTCTAACTACTAAAGATATGAATGTTTAAGCATTCAAAGGGACATTATTTAGACTGCCATACAGAATGTACATGAAACTCTTTAAATCTATTTCAAAATTTAAAATTTATCACGAAAGTATTCCAGAAACTAGTTTGGCAATAATACTTATACTGGCAACAGTGGGTAATACTAAAGAAAACAAAGCCACAAAGAATTAAGTTATGTTTTTAGAAAAGAAAGAAAATCTGTTTGAATGAAAAAAATTAATTTATTCTTACGAATAATTAAGATAAACAAAACAACATAACAAAAGCGTTCATAGCAAATTTTAGAAATGTCTTCCTTGTCTTTCAAGGCAATAAGCAAGAAGGCGATTTTGAAAGCAACGCCAGGTATTCGGAATAAATTCTGAATTTATTCCATCACATGCAGTAAGTATAACTTCTTTCAATTCATCAAAGTTATGAATTTGCAAGTTATTATAAATTTTGCTTTTTAAGTAACCCCAATGAAAGAAATCATTTGGAGATAAATCAGCTGATCTTGGAGGCCATGGTATTGGGCCAAACCTGCCCATCCACCGTCTTTGGAATGTGTGACTTAAAAAATTCCTGACGGCGTTAGTAGAATGTGCCGGAGCCCCATCCATTTGGAACCAAAGTTGATCAACATTTAGTATCTAAATTGTTGGAATGATGTGGTTTCGTAAGAGATTTAAATATTTTTCTGCAGTGAGGTTACCGTCAATAAAAAATGGGCCAAAAGTCTATTGCTTATTATTCTAATCTAGACATTGACTTTTTGAGGGTACTGTGTTCGGGTTAGGTTTTGGGCATGAGGATTTGTACGGGACCAATACCTAATGGATTAATGAAAAGGAAATTTAGTATTTCTCAATGGATAAATATAGGATACAAACCGGAAATTCTGAGAGTTGACTTCACCATTAATGGTAAATGTAGCTTCATCAGTAAAAATTACTTTATCTAAAATTGCTTCTTTTTCATTTAACATATTAAACATTTTTTCACAAAAATTAGTTCGTTTTACTTTATCTTCCTCTAAAAGCTCCTGATGATTTGATACCTTGTATGGCTTATATTAAATTCGTTTAGGGTTCTGTACACGGAACTGTACGATACTCCAAAATGCCTGGCTACATCTAAAAACGATCCTACAGACCGTTCTTCTACATAACAGAGGATATTCAGCTTCATGTCTTCTGTTAACATATGATTGATTTTATTATTTTTTTTGTGCGAATTTAGAAGACAACCATCTTCTTTGAATCTATTATAAATACTTAAAATTGTCTTTGCACAAGGCCTGTTAGGATAGTTAACGGCAAACATGCCCCTGACTGTCCTTAAACTGTTATTTTTCTGATACCACATTACCATTGAAACTTTTTCGTCTTTGCTCTACCTATCCATGATTTAAATAAATTATCGATTTTTCAATAAAATATATTTAATTTAAGATTTTTGTAATGAATATAAATTGAGAAATAAGTGACATTAAAAAAAAATATTTACTCTCCATGGCAATCTATTTAAGAATTAATGTATTGTTTTTACGTAGATTTTAGTGTACGCCACCATATATTTATGCCTATGTGTAATTGGAAATGAAAATAAGTCAGTCAATGCATTATACCTATGTGTAATGACAAAAGAAAAACCCGGTATATATAAATTAAAGAAAGGGAAACATATTTTTGGTAACAATCCTTTCATCAACTGTTTCTTTTGACAGAAAACAATTTTAAATATAGAATTCAAAGTGTCTGCTTTTAAAATATCTGTAACAGAATCTTTTCATTTTTCGTATCATAAAAGCATGGTGCGAAAATAGTTATTTACGAACCAAGTGCGTGAAATCATATTTCGCGAATGAGTGACCAGTTTAAAGCGCGAGCCGCAGGCGAGCGCTTTATGGACACGAATTCGCGAAATGTTTCACGCACGAAGTTTGTACAATATTTTTTGTACGAGAACTATAAACAATAATAATATTTATATAAAATATAAATATAATTTCAAAATTTTTATATTTATAAGTCTTTTTAACAATATGACTAGTATCTGTCAGGATGGCCTAGTGGTCTAAGCCGCCAGACTCAAGGTTTACCTTGCTCGTTATACGGGTTCTCGAGCGTTCTGGTCCTCTCTGAGGGCGTGGGTTCGAATCCCACTTCCGACAATTTTTTTTTTAGTTTTCTATAAATTTCAAAAATAATATTTGTTGCTGTTCTGACATTGAATTACATACCTTCCAAATATAACAATTTCTATTTCATTTCCTTTTATTTTCATAGAAAAACAACGAACTGGGTAGCATATTATTAAGGTTAGGGATTTATGATTTTAAAATGTCACTAAATTAATCAAGTTCCAGGAAGTACCAACTTTACTTTTACGCACTCGTGTTTAAAGTGACTTTTTACGCACGCAAATCGAATCGTGAAATGACAGGTTTAGATAAGCGAGTACAAAAAATATTTTTCAATAGAACTGCGTATAAAGGCTCTAAATCTCTATTTCATGAATTTAAAAGAAATTTTCATTGATATTAAAGCACTGATCTCACTAATCCACTAAGGTATAGATTTATCCATGACAAATCAATGACAATGACAATCTACTTATGGCTATGTTGTGTTTAATATCGGTTAGTGCCTAACTTAATTTGAAAAGTAAAGTTAACCCGTGAAGAATCCTGGCTATTTTAAATAAAAGGCTGAAAACTTGTAAAATCAATCTACATTATGTCCTGCAGGATCACACTTTTTTCGTTTTTAGCTGAGTAGGGCTATTAACAATTTTCGGGGACTAGCGCTAGAAACATTTTCAAATTGTGAGTGATTTAGTTTGGCTGTGGACGAGATGATTCGAGTTCAAGCCCATTGAGCCGCGATTTTTTTAAATCTTTTGTTTAAATTTCGAATTTTAACTTTATTTTGCTCTCCAATTAAATTTTCGTTTGAAAAAAAATCAGTTATAATTTTAAATTTATTGAAGCCGGCAAAACCCATAAATTAAACTCAAGAATAGCTTTTGGGTTTATCCTTCACGAACCATGTTTCTGCATGAATTTAAATAGCTTTAAAACCAGTAACATTTCTTTGTCAATGTATTCCCAAAACTTGTTTGTTGCAAAATTCCCCTATGTGTCAGAAAAAAGGTACATGTACTTCATGTGTTTGGGTCTTTAAGCAAATAAGAGTGGTGGTAAAGAAGGTGTCAAGCTGATAGAAGTTGTGGATTCCAGACCCCAAAGAAGTTCCAAAAAATCCTATAAATAATGTCAAAAGGACATTTCACAGTTGAGCTTCACTAGTTAATCTGTTGTAGATCGGAGTTGGCAACTGAATTCGTCTGCCAACTCCAACCAGTGCAAGACTGACTCCAGAAAATATCAAATGCGATTCCTTTGAAACGTCAAAGAAATGAGTCCTTTTCGGAACATATCTCACACGCGGAGAAGAACCCGAGAAACAACGATTTCGTCATTCAACCACGAAATATAATAGTATATTTTACAAGATATGAAAATGTTGTTTTTTTTTTGTGAGGCGAGAATTCGTCACCGCCAATTTCACGAATGAAAAAAAAACAGTATCTCATCTCGAGTAGTAAATAATATGCTATATTTTTTTACAACGGACACGGAGAAAAGTTCAGTATAACTGTAAATAAGCTGTCACAATATAGATTGACCTACCGATACCAGCTTCTTATGTCAAAATCTTTCTGGACTGTCAGACGGAGTGACGTTCGTTTGCCGCTTCCACTGTGCTCGGCGTTTAGATTAACTGTCATTAATCCATTACTGTCAAAAATCCATCAAGTTTAATACATAACGGGTGTTCATTTGAAAAGTCAATCTAGTAGCATGTGATTTACTGAGAACATTTTGAAGTATGTCGTAAATTAAAATTTACTACTTAACCTACGAAGTCGTATATTTTGACAGTTTCATGTGATTGACATTATCAAATGTCATTTGGATTTACGTTTACGGAACAACAAACACATACTAATATATATGCGTCTTATTCTACCAAAATTTCAAAATAACCTAGATTGACTTTTCAAATGAACACACGTTACTAACGAGATGCATGACGTATATCCATTTGTTTTATTTTCATCTTTAGAAGTGAAAATATTTTCATCTCTAAGATCACTAAAAGTAACACTTTCATGTAGTGTAGCCGGTGGAAAAATGATCATTTGCATGAACATGAATAGAAGAGCGTATATTATGGAACAAGTGGTTGAAATAAAATTTCCACGTTTTTTTCAACAAGCGATAGCAAGTTGACAAAAGTAGCTCGAGACGTTAGTCACAAGTTGCATTTACTATTTTTTCTACGAATTTTGAAACTAAATATTAATAAACAGTTTTATTTTTGATATAGATTAATTATAATCGAATAATTTGTATAATTAGCGCCAATTGTATTTATACATTTATCAGAAGTATGTATTTGTATTCATCTGACGGGACCCATCCGGAATAACTGAACTTGAACTTGAGCTTGTTGATTGTTTATCCCTAAACAACTTGGTCGCTATATCTTTCCTTGCATATAAAGAATCTGTAACTGGCTGAAATCGCCCCTTGTTCATTTTTAGGCGTTTATTTAGCTTATATTTTGTAAATTTCAATATTTAAAAATTTGAATAATATTTTATTGCCCCAGCGTTAGTTAAAATTAGAAATTTCGTTGAAGTAGTTTTCTAAGTATGTTATGAATTTAATTGAAAATTACGATGTATTTCACATTGTAGCCAACTTTGTTTTCATTCCAATTTTGGTTTAATATAGTTCATATGGTGCGCGTTTGGAATTCGCAATAAACACGGTAGAATTGATATAATGAAAATAGTTAGTTGGTAATTGTGTTAGTTTGTACCAGTTTTAATGCGAATCTTTATTGCTAAAATTAATTAGAATATTTTCCGGTTTTGTCTGTAGTAAATTCTGTTAGAATTGTCATTAGTATTTTAATTTAAGATATCCTTGGTTATTGTAGCATCAGACTAATCTCGTGTTGATTCTTCTGGACTATGTTCTTCGATTAATAATTCTTAATTAAGAACGTAATTAATTAATATTTTTCATGAGTTAAATTCCGAATTTTGTTCTCTTAATTTTGATATAGCGAAATGATTTTCTAAATATATAATTCACCATTAATTTCTTCTCTACAGTAGCTTCATCTATCGGTTAATTTTGTAAGAACTACACAATTTTTTGTATATAAGTATCGAGTGGAGGAATTCTGCTCCACTTTAACTCACTTTTGCTGTTGAAGTTTTATTAAGTAACACGTTGTGATAAAGGCGTACTTTTTAATTATTAACAACTTCTTATAAGTAAATTTATTTACTTCGCTATGCGGCTTCGAGACATTATTAATTAAGTTAAGCGTCAGATGGTTATTTAAAATACGGAAAGGTCGTTTTGGTTATGTTGTTGGAGGGAAATTGGTGTCCATGCGGAGTACGTGGTCATAAGTTATCCCTATATTAATAGGTGAGTTTTTTTACACGATGTTTAGGTGTAGGGCATTGTTTGCTTCTTTATAATTTTATTTCGTTGCATTCGTTTCTTTTCTTTATGGAATTTAATAGGGTTCTAGTACTTGGTCACTTTCTTGCACATGGTCATTTTCCAGTACGTGGTACTTTTACAAGTATGAGGTTAAATACAAGCACGTGGTATTTTTGTAAGTCGAGTCTACTTGGAATTATTCGAGCACGTAGTTGTCTCTTTGCAGGCAGAAACGTTAGTTTAATACTCTTGTGAGATTTTTCCAAGACGTTATTACTTCATCGGGAACGTAAGGTAGTGCAACCCACAAGGTATGAACTGTGCCTGTATTTTTTCCGGAACACTATAAGACAGTCCGAATTAACTGTTTTCGACAGATTTATTAGTGTCTATAGTTTTCTTAATTAGTAATTTTAGAATCAATCGATAACCCTTAATTTTTCTTGCACACGGTAATCTAAAATTCATTACTTACCAGGGCCATATCAATTTTTTTTATTCGATTAATTGTTGATAACGTAAGAAGCTTTTCTAAATTTTAGTATGTTTAAAGTTAATAGTATATTTTCACTGTTCAATTTCCTTTATTGCGATTGAAAATTATAGATTAATTGCTCTTTTTTTCTAATATTTAATATTCTAATTTGTATACTGAATATACAAGAATCACGATGTGAGATTATCTAAAGATCTTTAGATACAACCAATATATTATCTAGAGTAAGCATACAATTTACTTACATATAGCATAATGATTTATATACTGAGATCTTATTGCTTTTGTTATATAACTTTAATTGTCTAACTTCATGAGTATATTTTTAATTCAATTTAATTTCAGTAATTAATTGCTCTTCAATGCAAATTAATTGTGCACGATTTATTATTTTTTGTCAAAATTACTATACTGGGTAAGTCACTAACTCAGTATCACTTTATATACTTATTTCAACTTATTTATACAAAAATTAGTATTCTGTAAGCAAGTTGGTCATTGATATTTGTTTTGATTGTATACTTCATTATTTTATTATGGCTCGTAAGCCTTATTTAGAATTTTGCACCATTTTGTCAGGTGAATTTAATTTACTGCAGCGTTGTTCACTTATATGCTAAATGATTTTTTTCTTGTTGTTGTTAATAAATTATTTCTTGTTATTGTTATATTACTTGGCGTTTTATTGTTATGGTAAAAATTTTTCACGTATTTACCTGAGGTTTAGGTAACTTACTATCAGCGGTGTCTGTGTTCGCTGTACTGGTCCGAGAGTATAAGTACGGTTGCGCCTATTATAAAACAACCTCCCCTAGCTCGCCTCTTGACTGAGCCAGTCTGTCAGCCGCAGATCTCCGCAGCAATCGTGTTATAGCGGTAAGTTGGTAAATCGAATAGGAATTACGTTGTGTAAGTAGGAACCGAACTAGTGCTTGAGGAAGCACATAGCAATTTATCGATATAACTTTCAGCTATAGCCGATTATTTTCATCCGCCGTGTCTTTTTAACATAGTTATGTTGCTTCCTGCATTAACTAAGAGTGGCAGAAGTTCTTCGCTTTGCATGTCATGTGTAGTCTTGCGGATTGCTTAATTTTAAATAAATAGCTTTGGTTTTTGAAACTGCGCTAATTTTATTTATGCCAGCAAATTGCCTTGTGCCCTTTCCAGCTTGATAATTGGAAAATGATCTTAAATTTTTTAATTTGGAGGACGTAGTGATAGATACTTTTTGTACGCGTCAAAGTATTCCTGAGAAATAACAAACTTTCTTATAGTATTGCTTTTGGTGTCTAGAAGTGTTACAATTTTGTGTTTAGTGGTTTTAATATGTGTAAATTTTAACAATTATACAGTTCATTACACCGACAAGTGCCTGAAATTCCCATTATAAATACGACCTCTAACAAATGAAAAGTTAAAGGAAATGTTTTTTTTTGTACACACTTGTAAACAAGTAAATATGATCAAGAGCTTCAATTATACATTTGGCTATCTCTTCTTTCGTAAAGGTTTAAGATTTTTTTGGATGATATCCATCTCATTTTTGTTTTAAAAATGACCGGAACTTTAAATACTTTGAAATATCGACGTAATTTTTAATCGAAACAGTAGTTCTCAGCATCGAGTACTGAGCCCAAAGTGTTGAGGGCTTCTTCTCTTCAGCAAATTTTGCAAAATAAGCACCAAAGACTTCTTCAGAAAACGATTCGCTTTGTTTTTTAGTTCTCCAGTCTATAAACTTTCTATAAATGAACTGGTAAATGTGTTTCGACTTGAGCGGAATTAAATTAGAAACTGCATTATCATAATTTCTCCTGGCTATACATCACTCAGTTTAACAAATTAATGCACTTCAGAAAAAAATATACAGTGGTTGAAATGCGAGTGCTTGAAGTGCGATTTCAATCATAGTAATCAATTTCAAAATGAGTGATTTCAATGTCATGAGCAGAAAACAGTAATAATATCTTTATACGAGGGATGACCGGTTTCAAAGTTACATTTGCACGGCACACCGCCTACGTCGCAAAGATCAGGTTGAAACTTGAACTTGTGATTGCCTTAGGATCAGTACAGCGTGTGCAGTAACAGCCGCACAATATCAGTTTCTAATGAAACATACTCCAAGTAGGTGTTTCATTTTTTTTTAATGCAAATAATGAAACACTTACCGAAATTCATAACAAAATACTGAAGACTTACGGAGAAGGCGTTATGAGTTGAAAACAATGTAAACAGTTCAAAAGTGGACGCACAGTTCTGAACGATGATCCCGAAGGTGTGCGAAAAAATGATCCACAACTAAAGCAGATGAGAATCAAATCAATTAATGTTGCTGGTTCGAAAAGATCGTCGGTTGAAAATACGGCAAATTGTTCTACTGTCCGGCATTCCTAAAAGCTCTGTTCATGAAAGCGTATCTGAATTACACTATCGAAAAGTGTCCGTGAGATGGGTACCAAAACTGTTGACCGATCAACACAAAATGCAACGAATGGCGTCGGTAATGGAACTTTTAATCATCAGGAAAACAGCTTTTTAGAGTCTATAGTTACAGGAGACGAAACGTGAGTATCCCACCATACCGCTGAATTAAAAAAAGGCTCGATGACGTGGAAGCATCCGAGTTCACCAGCACCGAAGAAACTCAGCAGTCTGCAAAAAAGGTATTCAGTATTCAGTCTTTATTTGTCAAAATAATAAAAATTATATGACACGTCATTAAAGTAAAATACAAAAGACTAACAATACAAACAAACACATATGTATGTACACCACAAAACAAACAAAAAAATAAAAAAGCCGACACGAAGAAACTGGAAGCAACAAGCTAAAAAACACAGTCAAGATACTCCCCAACTGTATAAAAAGAAAGTGAAAACAGGAGCTGTTTAACCCTTCTTGAAAATTTTATTGTATTTAAAGTTTTTATTTCACTAGTAAGTCGATTGTACAGCTTCGGGCCGCAGTAATCGATACCGTGCTGTGTCACTTTAAGGCGATGGTATGTGAAAGCTAGCGCGTTCTTGTATCGTGTTTCATATTCGTGATGAGCTGAATTTGCTTCAAAATGGTTTTGGTATTGCACAAACCTCATACATTCCTAGATGTACACACTTATGATGGTAAGTATGCGCTCCCGTTTAAAAAAGTCCTTGCAACCGTCCCCACACTGTAGATCACACAACACCCTAATAGCCCTCTTCTGCAGTACTAAAATACGCTGTATATACTAGCAGCTTCCCCATATGATTATACCGTTTGATGCGAGACTGTGAAAATTTGAGAAATAGGCCAACCTCGCCGCATGGGAGGAAACAACATTATTCATATGTTTAATTGTGTAAATTGCTGTACTCAATCTACTACACAATGTATTTATGTGAACGGTCCAGTTTAACCTATCATTCATATATAGTTCCAAAAAGGTTACTTTGCCTCTAGTTTGATGCAGACGCGTTGGGAAGGTAAGTACTTTAGTCTTGTAGTTGTTCAATTTTAATTTATTATTGGAGAACCATATTTTTACTTTACCAATTTCAGCTTCTCTTTTGTTACTTAGGCTGTTATTTCCTTTTATCAATAAAGATGTATCGTTAGCATACAAATTAACTATCACAGCTCAAGGTAGGTGGAAAATAATTAATGTAAATGATAAATAAAATAGGTTCCAGTATCGAGCCCTGTGGAACACCACAGTTAGTAAACTGGCAAAACAACACTTCTGAATTCCGGGAAGTATCTCGGAATTCAGAAGTGTTGTTTTGCCACCATACCGAGTGTCGTCTATTTTGAAGGTGCGATCGTAGTAATTCATGGGTCACACCTCTAACTCCATAGCTGTATAACTTGTCTAGTAGTCTGCGATGAGGAACGATGTTAAAGGCCCTGCTCAGATCGCACATAACCAACTCACAACTCTCTCTCTTCTCCCTTGCTGTTAAAATATCATCCACCAGTTTAATAATAGCTAAGAGGACGTGTTTTAAAAAAAAGGTTAGAATACTGTCTTTGATTAATATCTCTAAAACTTTGGAATTTACAGGTAATTTTGATATAGGCCGATAGTTTTCCATGGCATACTTGCAACCTTTTTTGTGTATTGGAATAACTTTAGCAACTTTTAGGAAGAATTATCTCTTGCAAACACATTTTGATAATGTCAGTCAGCACTTCTAATACTTCTCTTATTATGTTGTCGGTGATGTTAAAAATGTCACACGTTTTTTTTAATTTTTAAGATTGGTAACAATGAGCCTTATCTCCAAGGACGTAACAGGTCTAAAGAAGCATGCTTCATTACATATAGTGTGGGTTTCTGTTGTACTCGCATTATGCTCATCCAGGTTTAATTCATCTTCTTCATGCATGCCAACATCAGTAAAATATTCGTTAAAATGATTGCCTGTTAAAGTAATAGCATCTGTTTCAACTGTGCCTTTTGACTTATTTATATTCTCTATTGATGACCTTCCTCTGCCCTTTCTCCCTCTGATAACCTTTTTCTGCAGTCCTTAAAATGTACTCACTATTTTTCATTTTCTTAGCGCCATGTACATATTATTTTTTGCTTTCAATGTACGCTAGCTTTGTCACGCCATCATTATTTATTGTTAAAACAGAATGTAACGCATCCAGTCTATTTTTGACGGATACGATTTCCTCATTCTTTCGTAGAATTATTCTGTTATCACTTATTCTTCTTTACTTCACTAGAAAGCACAAACTATACGGCACCAGGAGAGTATCGTGAAAAGCCCTGTACACAGCTTGAGCATTCTCTTTATTTAAGACTTGTCCCCATGTGATCTCAGATAGTCTGTATCTGAATTGACGAATATTATCCATGTTGATCTCTGTATATTTGACAATTCTACTCGTGGGTGTTCTGGGATATGAAAAGCATTTTGCTGATAGAGTTTTTACCACCGAAAACGACAATCAACAACGATATTTATTGTCAAACTCTTGAAAAACTTCACCAAGCCATTCGACAGAAACGAAGAGGAAAGTTAATGAAGAGAATCGGGTTATTGCATGACAATGCAAGATCGCACACCTCAACTTAGTCGAATGCTTGGCTTCAGAAACACAATTGAGAGGTTATTGTCCATCCGCCCCATAGTTCAGGCCTGCCTCGTTCTGATTTTCATTTGTTTGGGTCGTTGAAAGTGGATTTGTCGGGTGAAAGGTTTGAAGACGACAAGATGAAATACGGCAGTATTTTAGAAATTTGTATCGCACCTTTTACGAAGAGGGTATAGAGAAGCTTGTGCCTCGCTGGGATAAGTGCCTTAATATTGGCGGCGATTATGTTGAAAAGAATCTAAGAGTTCACGCTTTTACTTAGTGTATGTTTGATTTCTATAAATAAAGTAGTCTGTCTGTAAGTCACAAATGTACCTTAGTAAGAGAATATCTCTCGTACTACAGATAATACTATTTATTAAAAATAACAGAGACTGCAGCAACAATAGAAAGTAGGCAGCCCTTTGTTATAAATGAATAGATACAATGTTTTGTACGTTTTAGTAAAGCTATTATTCAAATTCGATCTATTCACTTGTAATGTTTAATGTAAAAAGTATTCGTTTATTCAGAAAAAAATACTGAGAAAATTCAGTTACCTGCAACATTATAATAAGTTTTACTCTATTGTAAAAAAGAAACCGAATTTACACAGAGTTTATTAAGTAAGTTACAATATTTCAACAGGTATATAGGTAAGCTTTGTTTTTATTTGATGTCGGTCTTGCCATTGAGAAGCTGAAGTACGTATAATCCAAATACCCACAATCTTGATAAAAGGAAAACTGGAAACTAAATTAGTAACTTCGTTCATCGCCAAGGCAATAAATAAGTATGATTATCGACAAAGAAGAAGCAAAAAGTAGTGCAAACGTTGTGCATGCGGTGAATTCGGAATTTTTGTCTATCTATTCTCTATGTTTGCATGGCATAACTTATATATAAATATAGTATATACACACAACACAACATACGTGACCACACCTTAGAAATCTATTTTGTTGTCTTTCAAGAAACTAGCCGCTCGCAATTATGAGATAAATAATTGTCCTGTTTTCTACAACCTTGCGTATCGCCATTGGGAATCGAAGCTATTACTTATTTACGGTATTACATACAGATAAGAAGCTTCACAAGAAACCAATATCCACGTTCTAAATTACTATAACTTTATTATTTGAAAATATATATCAAGCGTGTAGTCATTCTAGTATTACATTTAGAACTTAATGTTTTTGTAAATAGTGACGGTTAGCGATGTACTTCTAAGGTTTAAAATGTTCCTATTCAAATTAAATTTTTATCTTAGAAGAGAAATTAGTAGTTTATATTAGTTCTTAAGCAAAAGGTAATGTAGCCTCATTACTTTTGCTTAAGATAATCAATCACACATTCGTTCTATTTTGTATACTGTCATCTAACTAGGAAATAAATAAATATGTATATTGTTATCGATCGGGATATGCATATATACATCAGGTTCCTAGGGATGAGAAAATATAAACGTGTGAAATTAGAAGGATAATGTTAAAAAACAACATGACTGAATATGTACGTGTCATGTAAAATTAATATCTAAATATTAAATAAATTAATATCCCGTTAATATTTGTGCTTTGCACTTCATTATATTAATTAAAATTTGGTTTTCATCTTTCATCCAATTTAAATACGCGAATTAAATGATATTTAATCTATTAATATTCAGTAATTGTACAGATATTGTTTTTTCACAAGCCCCTAATTTCAAATTGTCATAGCACACGAAATGAACTATTATAGATACGCGCAGATAATAAAACCATATATACGAAATATATTAGTACGCATTTGTAAATTCATAGAATAATTTTATGTAACTATTGAAATGATTTTCATGTTCAAAGTATTACTTTTAAATAATGTAATTTAAGATAAAATTCAAGGTAAATTGCACCTTACAAAGCGTTGATTAAAACGAAGGATGAATGGCGTCTTTTTCCAAAATTTGATATAGTACGCGTCTAAAATTTATCCTGCTCCGAAAAATTTAATAAAACCACATAAAACATAATAAAATCTTACTAATTTTTCATCATAATAGTGTCAAATAACCGTATTATCAATTTAAATATCAAAAACACGAGCAAGAAAACTTACCAGAGAAAATATATCGAAAGTGCTAAAATATACAAAATACCCTTCAAAACATCGAAATTCCTTAACTTTTTTCCCAATTTGGAAAATAACCTATATTCCGTTCTTTCCTGGCTGTATACCACTCCAGAGGCCGTCACCGATCAGAAAACACCAACAACCACAGATTCTTTGTAATGTATCCATTACTTTAATTCAATCTTAAATAATAAAACATTTGATATTAATTAAAGCATTGATTCAGATATTCATATAAAAATCATTTAAAATATTGCTCAAATTACTAGAATACTTACCGTAATTGTTATCCATGTGCAATTGTAAAACATTAGATTATTATTATTATTGTATTTATTACCATAACCTCTTACGTTATCGATATAAATATTGATTTAGTATAGTTGCACGATTTACAAACGAGCTCCCCTAGTAGAATAGCTACCTGTATTCATATAGATTTCTTTACTTTAATAAATAATTCCTGATTTTAAAACCTATTTATAGTTTTTCTTTATTCATGTATAGAAGTCAACATTTATGATAATCACACTTAGTAACAGTAAAGCTATATATGTATGTCGATCCACCTTGAATCTGAGATACTTGCAGAAATTATATTAGTCTCATTACTAACCGTCCCATCTTTGAATGGACGTAAGTACTTATTTTAATAGATCAGCTGATCACTGAGATAAATAAAAATTTAAATATTAAAAACATAGTTACTGTCAATTCATTTATTGATAACATCATTTTATTATTAACCACATCAGCAGATTATCAATATGTTAAAATTCTTCCACAATTTCATATTTTGAGTTAAACATTAGTGATGTCGAAAAAGTAAAGATTCGGCACATTAGTATTCGTTACACGAGCGAACACGAAGTAACAATTACGTATTTGATTACTCTTTGTACACATCGTTATATCCCTAGTTGACTACTTTTGGTACATGTCGTTATACTCGTATTTGATTACTTTCGGTGCATATTGTCTCACTTTTATTTAATTACTTTCGGTACAAATCATTACACTCGTGTTTTATTACTTTCATACAAATCGTTACGTTCGTACATATGTATTCTATGTATTACTTTAAAATTACATACCTTAAGAAATCAACAAACTTTAATTTGTAAGTCAAGCCATACTGATAAAAGTGTACTTGGAGCATCTTATCTCGTTAGCATTAAGAGTAGCTAAGATGTCTAAACACCATACAATCGCCGAAAACCTTATATTACCTGTTGTAATTGATATAGTCAGTATTTTAATAGCCGTGGAAGAAGCAAGAAAAATTGAAAGAATTTCGCTTTCTAACGACACAATATCAAGACGAGTCGATGACATGGCTATCGATATTCGCGATCAGATAATTCAGAAAGTGAGTTCAAGTGGATATTTTAGTATTCAATTTGATGGATCAACAGATGGATCAACAAATGTCTCAGTTCTTATGCTTTGGGAGGTATGTATGTAATCGAGACACATCAATCAAAGAAAATATGTCGCTTTGCAAACAGTGGCAGCTCATGCAATAGGACAATGTCTTTTTGATGTTTCTTATTAAGCTACTATATTATACCAACATAGATTGGACAAACTATATTCGAGTATATAGTGATGGTGCAAAGGTGATAACAAAAAAGAACAGTGGATTAATGCAAATATTAAAAGATTGTCTTATACCAAGGGCGGAATGGACGCACTGCTTCCTTCACAGACATGCTCTTGTCGCGAAAAACATGCCGGAAAATTTCAATCAAAATTCTTTGTGAATTTGTAAAATTTGTTAATTTTATTAAAAACTGACCGTTACAGAACAGGCTGTTTGCTAAACTATGCGATGAAATGGGCGAAAATAAAAAATCTCTTGTCTTCCATACAGAAGCTAGAGGGTTATTGCGAGAGAAAGTGTTAACCCGGGTATTGGAATTGCGAAATGAACTAATAATATTTAACCAGGAAAAACAAACGCCATTCTTATTGTTTTTACATAATAATGAGTGTATATTGTTGTTAAAATAAAGATAAAGATAAAGATATTTTATTAATGACAGACATAGATCATGCTTTCATTACTTTGATTATTTGCCTTCGAAGTAAAAATTTGGATATGTTTCCACTTACTTCGGATTATATTGACAAAAATCGGAATGAACGAGACACTGTTATTTACTACAGTTAGGATTGAATGAAGATGTATTTGCGTCAGCTAAGAACTCAGTTTACGGAATACTTCCCGGAAGATAAAAATGGTTTCCCGAAGAGATGGTTAGTGAATCCATTTAGTGAAAACGTTGTTGCTAAGTTTCCAGTTGAGATTCACGACTAGTTCATCGAAGGTATGCCGACAAAACGTTATAACTGCAGTTTACATAAGAAAATTTAAATACGTTTTGGTTTGCTCGTCGAAATGAATATAGAAATTTAGTCACAGAAACAGTGAAAATGTTTATCGCTTTTGCAACGTCTTATTTCTGTGAAAAGGGCCCTTTGTCTATGGTTATGCTAGAAATTAAATACAGAAATCGTCTCTCGTCGCTCGAAAACAATTTGTCTTTGTGTTTCTAGCGTAGATCCGCGTATAGAGAATCTTTTAAATGAAAAGCAAATGCAACCATCACATTAAATTCTTTTCTTTCATGTGTACTTATTGTATGTAAAATGTTTATAATAAATGATTTTGTCTCCTAAATTTGTTTTCATTATTGTTTTGGTTATTTCGCGACGCCCCTTTAATATCACCGCGACCGCCAGGTTGAGAAACGATGCTCTATAGAATTCTTCTTAAATTTAGACATGTCAAATATAATCAAAGAATTTGGCAATCCAATTTACTTGCGTGATTATAAAATTCATATTTGCAGAATATGCAGCTAATTTAAATTATAAGTAAATATGTTTCAAATAAGCAAATCATATTTACCAGTGATTGTTTTAAATAGTTAATTGATGAAGGGGATACTTGTCGAAACTTCATTATAACGCTAAGAAATAAGTAATTAAACTTCTAGTTTCAAAAACACGAGTTCGCTATATACCATAACCCAACACATACAGATACCACAATACACGCTAATTCTTTTCATCCTATAACACACAAATTATCAGCATACCAATCAATGGTATATAGATTAATTCATGTACTTATGAGTAAAAGTAATTTCGACCTTGAACTAAATAGAATATACACAATAGCATTAAACAATGGTTACTCTATGAATATTGTCAATAACATCCTAAATAGCCAACAAAAATCTAAAACCCTTTCCTTAGTTTATCCAAAATTAAAATACAAGATAATTAATTCCTATAATTCAATCACTTACTTAGGAAAAATTTCGGAAAAAATTGGTACTTTCATTAAAAAACTTAATAACGAACATATATCATTTAAAACAGACAATACTATACAGAACATTAAAGATAAAATAGACAAAGAATCAAACTCTGGTGTATATAAGTTAACATGCGAAGATTGTAATAAGGTATACATAGGACAAACGGGGAGGACATTCAAAATTAGTATGAAAGAACACGAGAGAAGCCATAAAGAAAAGAAAACAGATTCAACTTTCGCAAGTCATTGTATAGATATCAATCATAGATTTAATATAGATTTCAAAATTTTACACATTCAAGAAAAAAGTAAAAAACTACCCTGTTAGAAAACTTAGAAACTAATAGATACAATAGTTTAGGATTAGCTTTAAATGACCAACTAGATTTAAAAAACTCCCCTCTACTAAACTTAAGATTGTAAAAATTTTTCCACCACCATTTCCCCAATAATTTTCACATAAATATTCAAACTTCAATTGTACATATTCAGTATTTCATCCACCTAATGAAGCCATTGTATGGCGAAACAATATTGTAGTGGTATTTACAATAGAAGAATTGTTAAACTAGAATTTTGATTGTTTTAAAATTAATTAGATATTTGCAACTAAATACAAAGCTGTAACATATAATTTGGTTTGATAATTTTAATTTTCTATTTTTAGCCAATATTTCGCCACTCAGTTTCTGTGCTTCATCAGGATAAAGTAACGGTATTAAGTTGTACCTAATACATTAAGTTGTAATACTTTAATACACACACTAATACACTAAGTTAAGCCTAAAACAACATATTATATTGAAATTGAAATCAAATTGATCTAATGTGAGGAAAGGTTTTACGACAGCATACCTATAATAAATTAAGTACCAACAAATACGATAATGTTAAAAGACGAAAAGGCAAACAATACAATTAACAGTAAAGTTTATTTTCTTGTTTGCCTATATTTTCGTAAATATTTCATCATGCAACATATACGCTATATTACAAGAAATATATTATAATACAACTTAATACAATTTATGTAGTTTGTTTTAATATTTCTCGTTCTCGAATTAACATTAATATGTCTTACATTTAGTAACTTATTTTTGAGATATGTGGATGTCAATGTGAGATTTCGCGTAGAATTTAGTGTCAAAAAATGGTAAACAATCGCTTCTGTGCAACTTTTGCGCCCTTGACCGGATCTACG